>JAOTNS010003976.1:905000-1505000 GCA_028476615.1 Culter alburnus | reverse complement strand
GATTGCAATAAAGACGAAGCTATTCAGACCGTTTAAAAACGCTGTGTCTGTAATTAGACACACACACGCATTTTTTTCCTCAGCACTTCAAATGTTATTTTTAATGTGATGACCACAACATTACTTGTTCATCCTTCTGAGATTGTCCCCATTGTAAAACCGATCGTTTAAATGTAGTAAATTCAACATTTGATAGAAAACACTTATTTAAAAATAAAAAAAACAATATTACCACTTTAACCAGCAGGTGGCGGCAAAGTAGCATGTATTTGCGCATTTGTGAGCCATTTCCTCTAATCGTTTTTCACTTCGTTTTTGACTAAATATTAAACATTATAAAAACTAGGTTTACAAATACAATTTGCCAATGTGAAGTATGAAATACTTACAAAATCCTAAGAAAAACAATAACTTTTATAGTGAATTAATTAAACAAAGTGAGTACCGCACTTTTACCTTGTAATCACAGCAGCTGTCAGTCAATGCAGCGCAAGATCAATGATTTCAGCACACTTATAAAAACACACATTTTATTCAATGAATCTAACTAAAGTGCACAATAAATATTTAATTTTTGAAGCTTTTTTTCACATAAAAGTGTGAAAACTGATGGTCGAATTGAATTTAGCCGAGGAGGAACACTGAGGTACGTCTTTATTTATTTTTTTATGCGTGTTATGTTTGAATAACTAAATTAATGCTATGCCTGTCTATTCAAGCGACTATAATCTGATTATAAACTAAGTATTACACTACTGATGCTCAACACACCAGCAAACGACATCTCACCGGAAGTTTTCGAGCTGGCTTATATTAATGCGGAAGTTCTAAAGAACGCTCCGTGCATATAGTCCATTATTAAAATAACTAGTGTGAGTGTGAAAAGCATGAGAGTTTAACTCTAAAGGTCCTGATATGCTGACGAACACTGACCGACTGATGCCCTTCTTCTCCAGACCGTCTCTGACCGCCGCCTCCAGATGAACCAGCAGCTCCTGAGCCGTCGCCTTCTCAGCCGTCACCAGCTTACTCGCCTTTTCCACTGGAAATCACAGAGAGAGAGATAAAATTAATATAATGTTGATAAAGTGTTGGCTTGACAAAGCCTTCTCTGAAAGTTTGATAGTTTTATAAGCTTCCTAGCATTTTTTTATCATGTTATTAACATGTCTAGCATGATTTAGCATTTTGCTAGCATGTTTTAATACATTGCTAAAATGTTTTAGTATGCTTTAACACATTGTTAACATGTTTTAACATGTTACTAGCATGTTTTAGTACATTGCAAGCATGAATTAACATGTTGCTAGCATGTTTTAACACTTTCCTAGTTTTTTAACACTTTGCTTGTATGTTTAAACATGTTGCTAACCTGAATTAACATGTTGCTACCATGTTTTAAAACTTTCCTAGTATGTTTGAACACTTTTCTAACATGTTTGTTTTAAAACTTTGCTAGTACTACTTTATAGCAACACTTTGCTATAGTTTTTAAGCATGGTGTTACTAGCATGTTTTAACACATGTATGTTAGCGCATGTTTTTTTGCTAATGTTTTATATGTTGCTAGCATGAATTACGTGTTACTAGCTGTTTTAACACTTGCTAGTATGTTTTAATATGTTGTTAGCATGAATTAGCGTGTTACTAGCATGTTTTAATACTTTGCTAATATGTTTTAATATGTTGCTAGCATGAATTAGCATGTTTTAACACTGCTAGTATGTTTTAGTATGTTGCTAGCATGAATTAACGTGTTACTAGCATGTTTTAACACTTTGCTAGTATGTTTTAATATGTTGTTAGCATATTAGCGTGTCTAGCATGTTTTAACACTTTGCTAGTATGTTTTAATATGTTGCTAGCATGAATTAGCATGTTTTAACACTGCTAGTATGTTTTAGTATGTTGCTAGCATGAATTAACGTGTTACTAGCATGTTTTAACACTTTGCTAGTATGTTTTAATATGTTGTTAGCATGAATTAGCGTGTTACTAGCATGTTTTAATACTTTGCTAATATGTTTTAATATGTTGCTAGCATGAATTAGCATGTTTTAACACCTTGCTAGTATGTTTTAATATGTTGCTAGCATGAATTAGCATGTTACTAGCATGTTTTAACACTTTGCTAGTATGTTTTAATATGTTGCTAACATGAATTAACATGTTACTAGCATGTTTTAACACTTTCCTAGTATGTTTTAATATGTTGCATTTAATATGTTGAGTTTAACTGCAGGAAGAGGCGTGTTATCACTCACCGAGCGTCTGTCTGAGTGAAGCTCCGGGTCCGTCCTCGCAGCTCTGAGTCCAGAGTTTGAGGATGAGGTTCAGCGCTCGCAGATCCACCCTCAGTTTGAGGCTACACACTCCCATGAGCTCACAGAAACACACACACGCCGCCGACACACACGCGCTGCTGAAGCTCAACAGACCGAGAGAGTACGCTTGATCTGCAGCCAGAGTCAACCTGAACATACACACAAATCACAGAATCATGATGATAAAAATATATCTAAATATTTAGCTATTAACATACTGATCTAATATTTAGACTAATGTTGGCTTGACATGCTAACCATATGCTAGAAACATGTTAATTTATTTTAGCAATGTGCAAAATCATGTTAGGATCATGTTAGCAATGTGCAAAATCATGCTAGCAATATGTTATCATGCTAAATCATGCTAGCAACATTCTAATTCATGTTAGCAATGTACTAAATCATGCCAGAAATATGTTAACATGCTAATTCATGCCAACAACGTGCTAGATCATGCTAGAAACATACTTGAAACGTGCCAAATCATGTTAGGAACATGTTAGCAATGTGCAAAAATCATGCTAGCAATATGTTAAATCATGCTAGCAACGTGTTAAATCATGCTAGAAACATACTAGCAACAAGCATAATCATAATGCTAGGAACATGTTAGCAATGTGCTAAATCATGCTAGCAACATTCTAATACATGTTAGCAATGTGTTAAATCATGCTAGAAATAAGCTGACAATGTGCTAAAACATGTTAACATGCTAGCAACATGCTTAACACGTTGCTAGCATGTTTTAACATGTTCTTAACATGATCTAGCACATTGCTACAATGTTTAAATCATGTTAGAAATATACTAGCAACAATGCTAAATCATGCTAGGAACATGTTAAAACATGTTAGCAATGTGCTAAATCATGCTAGCAGCATTCTTATTCATGTTAGCAATGTGTTAAATCATGCTAGAAATAAGCTCACAATGTGCTAAAACATGTTAACATGCTAGCAACATGCTTAACACGTTGCTAGCATGTTTTAACATGTTCTTAACATGATCTAGCACATTGCTAGAATGTTTAAATCATGTTAGAAATATACTAGCAACAATGCTAAATCATGCTAGGAACATGTTAAAACATGTTAGCAATGTGCTAAATCATGCTAGCAGCATTCTTATTCATGTTAGCAATGTACTAAATCATGCTTAAACGTGCTAGCAATGTGCTAAATCATGTTAACATGCTAATTAATGCCAACAATGTGCTAGATCATGCTAGAAACATACTAGCAATGTGCTAAATCATGTTAGGAACATGTTAAATCATGCTAGCAATGTGCTAAACAATGCGAACACATGCAAGCAACATAGCCTAGTTAGTAATTTGGGAAGGCATGGAATTAAACATGCTAGCAACATGCTAAAAATGCTTGTAACATGCTAATTCATGTTAACAACTTATTAAAACATGCTAACAATGTGTCAAAATATACTAGCAACTTGTCAAAACATGTTAATAATGCATTAGAATATGTTTACAACATTTAACTGATTTTGAGTAAAATACTCAAATTTCAATCTTTTCAAAATTATTTCAAACTTTCAGGCTTTAAGCCTTTTTTTAAACCAACATCAAAGTTCGTCATCAATCTTTACTCATCTAGTTATTTTATATTTTTACATTTATTATATGTAATATTTTTACATTTGAATCCTGAATCAAATGTAATTGTTAGTTCTTGTTAAACTTCATTGTAAAGTATTTTTTTGGTTTCATCAGTGTGTAATGGTGTGTTTTGCTCACTGTAGCTTCACATTACTGCAGTTGACAAAATGCTGCGTGAGAAAAACCCCGAAGGCGAACGCCGGCCGGCCGTGGCGCAGGTAATACAGGAAGTCCAGATTCTCAACGACGGCGAATTTACTGACCAGGTGAGGGCTGGAGAAATGGGGCGGCTCGCTGGACGTTTCTGGAAGACATCAGAAAATCCATCAATTAGCCAATAAAATCTCTTTGCTCCTCAGTCCCAGGAAATAATGAGCTTTTCTGCAACAGCGGCACAATTTTCCGCCTACCGGTGCTGCCCACGGCATTGGCCGACTGCCATCCGAACAGTCTGGAGGGATCCAACGGATGCAAAGACTGCAGAAGGAACACACACACACACACACTGTTATATCTGATTCTCGAATCACTCCATCAGCAGGAGGGTGTTTCGCTTTCTTTCCCCCAGAATGTCCCATTAGAATCTAAAATGAACACTTGAGGGTGTGGAAGTGGAGCAGCACCTGCATGAGGTGGTAGAGGGACGTGTCGCAGGCGGAGGTGCCGCGGGGGCCGCTCTGAGGGAACAGGGCCGTTCTGAGTTTGGGATAGGCGCTCAGGGCCATTCTCAGCAGCTGAGGGTCCACTCTGCTCAGCGGGTCCTCGCCTCGCTCTCCCTCTCGCACGGCCTGCAAACGGGACAAACGCAAAGGGCAGAAGAGGAACTGACTGGAGAACAGTGTGGGACTGAAGCAGGACGGACGTTTACCTGGTCGATGCCGCCCGGTCTGAACATGATGGTGGACAGGGCGAGCAGACTGTGACCCTCCAGCAACATGCTGCTGATGCTGGCCTGACTGCCGGGCAGAAGGACCTGAGCCGCCGTCAGACTGGCCGCGAACACACGCTCGGGGTCTGAAACACAAACACGTTTCCCACGGAGACATTATATCACTGATCCTTCAAATGTCTTGAGACGGACCGACGGACAGCTGTTTTATGGTTTTAGAAAACTATTTGTACACGTTAAATGAAAACAGTCGCACCTTTAAGGTCTCGGGTGATTTTCTGCAGTTTCAGCATCATCTCGAACCAGGGGAAACTCTCAAACAGGTTCCTGTCGGTCAGAACCGTGCAGTTCTCAGGAGTTAACCTGAACGACAGAGAAAGAGACTTCTGAATGCGCTACTAAACAACAACTCACACACAGACATAATTTGTTAAAAAAAATTATATTATTAATATTTTTTAATACTTAATATATTAATTTTAATTAATTCATTATATATATTATTGTGTAATATTTATTACAGTGTGCATTTATGCATTAGAATTTGTTCATTGTGTCACTTTTCAAGAAAAATATATATATATTTTAATATGTAATTTATTAATTTTACGCAATTAATTTTATATGCTTTTGCATTTTGTGTATATATATATATATATATATATATATATATATTATAAATTAGATATAGATTAATTTAGATATTTATAAAAAATTAATTTACACAAATGTACACAATTTTTTAAATTATTAAAATGATATATATATATATATATATATTATATATATATATATAATCAATTTAAGTGGTGTGTGTGTGTATATATATGCACACACACACACACATTATATATATCATTTTTAATTAATTTTTTTATAAATTTATATATACATAATGAATGAAATTTGTGTTTGAATTTTTTTAAATTAAATTGCAGAACTAATTAATGTATTACATTGTCTAAATGTAACTTTTAATTAATACTTAAATGCTTAATCAAATATTTAAAATTTATATATAAAATATTATATTATATAATATATTTATATATTATATTATATAAAAATATTATTATATAAATATAATTTAAATAATTATTAATTAAAATGTAATTTATTCATTTTATGCAATTAATTTTATTTAATTTACATTTAATTTTTTTTAGATATTTATAAAATTTCCATTAAATTTTTTAAATAATTTTTAAATGTTACACACAGACACACACATATTTCTTAATACTTAATATATTAATTTTATTTATAATACTTTATTTAATAATAATAATATATTTATTTATATACGCATACCCTAAACTGCATATATTTCTTAAAACTTATTAACATTTAATATATTTAATTGTTATACATTCATTTTATATATTTTGGGTAATTTTTGGAATTAATTTCCAGAATGAATATAATTTCTTTATATTTAAAAAAATATATTTTATGCAAATTTATTTTATATACATTTTTGTAAATAATTTTATATTTATAATTACGTATATGAATATACACATATGTATGTATATACACACACACACACACACACTTATATATATACTTTGATTTTTTAACCTGTCACATGACTCACCTGTAGTGCTCCAGGTAGCAGTAGAGCAGGTACTGCAGGCTGTTCTCCAGACAGTGGAGGACGAAGCGCTGGTGAAACTCTTGACCCTGTGACATCTGGAACTGTAGGACGGGAGGGTCGTTCCCATGCTGCATCACTCCTCCGGCTTGACCCAGTCTCCACAGCAACTGCTCAAAGTCCTCCATCTCCGCCTGCACAAACAGCCCCTGTCTGAACACAAACACTCACATCAGTTCTGTGAGGTTAAAGCCCGCTGGATCAGTGTATGTTTGTGTCGGCTCTGACCGGGCGAGCAGGTCCAGGACTCGATCGCGCAGGTATTCTCCACAGCGGCTGCTGCCGTTGATGACGTGCGGTGTGAGCGCTGGCCAGCGGGGGGCAGTGTCGCTCTCTCCGGCCGAACCGCAGACCCATGCAGTGACCCGGACACAATCGTGCAGTGAGGTGAGATACGACCACAAAACAGCAGCATCCCACGAACCCTGAGCTGAAACAACAAGAGAAGAAAATCATTGGATTGCTTCATGAAAATGAGAATTTTGAGGGTAAATTGTCATGAAGATAATGTAAATAATTAATTTTTTTGCTTTAGATTGAAATAAGATCAATTTTTGGCCGATAAATCCCATCTCTACTAAGAACGTAATGTTTGACTTTATTTTAACGGTGTAATCGTGTTCCACTCACTGGACGGCTGCAGTCGGGACAGAAGGATGGCGTTCTGCGTGTCTCTGTCCCAGTATCTGACCCAGTCCAGACGCACGGGATCCAGTACAGACCCGGAGGACGACGCCTCTCGTTCCTGCAGGATCTCTTCCAGAAGTCTTCTGCTGTCGGGATCGGACCGGGTCATCTGCAGAACCCTGGACAGAAGATCCACACACATTTTTACCCACTTTACTGTTAAAAAAAGCCTCATTTGCTATTTGCAAAATGTAACTTGAGGTGAAATATGACCTGGACACATTTTGACCGGCTTGTGAATAAAAGCTTGACAAATTAATTAACTAAATCCTGCCTTTATGTTTGTTGGGAATGATTTTTAACTTGCCTTTCTTTAATTCTTCCTCACTTTGTATTTTTTTACAGTGTTAAAAAAATGCAACAGATGGTTAAATATATGCAGGAAAGATAGACAAATCAGAATTCAGTATGCAAATAAATGCATGAAAAAGGACCAATCACAATCTCAGGATGATGTCATCATTGTCAGATTTCAAATGCATATAATTTTAGCAAAACAAAAACAGTTGGAATGAAAATTATGCAAAATAAGGAGTCTAAAACACTAGACTCTGAAAAACAATCTACTTTCTATTCCGCAAAATGTAATTTATTATTTCTTGATTTGATTTTGAGGTGAAATATGACCTGGATATGATTGTGATCTTAACAGAATAAAAGCTTGACAAATTAATTACATAAAAACTTTGTATGTTAGTAATTCATTTTAACCTGCCTGATTTTCTCTTTGCAAAATTCTCATTTTTGTTTTTACAGCAGATGTTTAAACAGATGCAAGAAAGAAGAACGAATCACAACTGAGTATGCAAATACACACATGAAAGTGGACCAATCGCAATCCAGTATGCATTATGCTTCAGATTTTAAATGCAGAACATTTAAACAAGAAAACAGAATGAGAATTAAAGCCAAGTATTATTTCTTGATTTGATTTTTGATGTTAAATATATGACCTGGACATGTTTTTGATTGGCTTATGATCTTACCAGAATAAAAACTTGACAAATTAATGACATTAAAACTTGTTGGTAATTAATTTTAACCTGCTAGATTTTTAATTCTTCTTTTTTTTCCTTTACAAAATTCTCACTTTTTTGTTTGAACAGTGAAAAAAGGCAGCAGACGGTTCAATGGATATAAGAAAGAACAACAAATCACAATTGAGTATGCAAATACACACATAAAAGAGGACCAATCACAATCCAGTATGCAATATGATTATGTGATCACTTCAGATTTTAAATGCAGAACATTTAAACAAATCAAAAACAGATGAAATGAGAATTTGTTACGTAAATTGTCATGAAAATAATACAAAAAACCCTGAATTTGCCATCTTAAAGACACGCTTTGAAAATAATGCCCTAGTGCTCAAACTGAGCTCAAGTTTTCCTGTCCGCCCTCTTCTAAACATCATTTCCTGTGTTACTGTATCAATTAAAGAGGGCTTAAAAGGCCAGAAACAACATTTGAAAAAGACAATCAGTGAGAAACACTCACCTGCTGGTGTCCAGACGGGAGGAGCATCTCGTCGCCGGTGTCGAACACAAGCTCTCGATCGTCTGAATGAACTCCACCTGCTCAAACTCTTCATGAGAGAGAGGAAATTCTGCTTCTGCAGCTCCTCCACCTGGGAATCACAGCAATAATAAACCATTAAAACGGCAAATAACATCCCTAAAATGACACTGGAAATTCACATATTTGACCAGTTTGTAAAGATCCAACCCTTGCACATATATTGCGTATTCTCACCATGAAGGCCCTTAGATCCCGATCGGCAGTGAAAACACAGATGCTGTGGAGCTGCTCCTTCACATTAAAGCCCTAAAAACACAGACACTCAGTCTTGCTTTATATTAAACTCTTTAAAATCAACATCTGGGGTCAGTTAGATATAATTATACACTTTTATTAAGCAAAGATGCATTAAATTGATCAAAAATGACAGTAAATTCAGCAAATAATCCTGAAAAATATAACATGTCACAGTTTCCACACATATATGAAGCAGAATATTTATCAACATTGATAATAATCAGTTTCTTGAGCATCAAATCATCATATCAGAATGATTTCTGAAGGATCATGTGACACTGAAGACTAATGAAGAGTAATGATGCTGAAAATTCAGCTTTGATCACAGAAATAAATTACACTTTACAATATATTCACATAGAAAACAGCTGATTTAACCTGTTAACTGTCACTGTCACCCCCACTTTTTTATAGACATGAAAATGCACTATCCAAACTTAAATGATTGTAATTCAAGAATACTTTGATATATAGACTTGTTTTAAAGATGAAATTTGGCAGATTATTGCAGAAGTGAAATAACTTATGTAAGTAAAACAGAAAAAAAAGTTACAGAAGTTTATGAAAATGTAAAATTTAAAAATGTAATAATATTTTACAAAACAAGTTTTACTCTAAAACTGCAAGGAAATCAAAATCCAAATTTCAGGTTGATATCTCAAAAAATGAGCTTTCAGTAAGATTTTGTTTGGGGCGCAGTACCACACTTTTACACTAGATGACACCATATAAGGGTGATCTGAACCATATATTTCCTTTATTTTCATACTATTTATGAAGTAGACATCCTATATAGAAGTAGTGTGGGAAGTTTGGCAGAATTTGATATGAATTCAACATAAAAACAACATGTATGTGGGTTATAGCTCGCCGCCACAATCATAAATGTATTTTTTTTTCTATTAAAAACATTTTCAGACCTTTTTCTCAAAAAATTGAAAGGATGTTATCTTTTGAACTCTTGGCATGAAAACAAACATATTTCAACCAATCTTTAATGATTTTTCATGTTCATCGCTATTTCAAAATAAAGGTCTGAACATGCCTTATTATGAGTATGAAAATATGCTTGTTGCAAATTGATAAATTACTGCTCCTCTGTGATTTATTTTGAAAATCAGTCACCAAATTTTTCGATTCGAAGCTTTCAAATGATATATAGTTTGTCAAGATTAGTTTAGGTTTAGTATAGGATATTACTGTTTTAAATACATAATGGCTGTGACAGTTAACAGGTTAAATCATCACAATATTTCACAATTTTTACTGTATTTTTGATCAAATAAATGCAGTGTTGGTGAGCAGAAGAGCGGTTTGTTTGATCAGGGTCATGTGTACCATGTTAGTCAGCAGTGTTTTTGGCCTGCGTCAGGTCTCTGTGAGTGAGACAGGTGAAGGTGAGCCTCAATCCCGCCTTCCTGATGTCCTCCAGACTGCATCCGACAGAGCCGCGTCTGCGCAGAAACGCCTGCGCGTGTGGGATCCGTCTGCTCAATACAGCGCGCTGCACAACATCCTGAAACACACAAGGAACAAAACTAGCTCTGATTGGCTGAGAGCCTTTTCCAGCCATGCAATATTCTGGTATCACACGGAAACCGCTTCACGATTTGTATCACTGCCGGATCTACACAGCGAGTGTCAATGGTGGAGGACCAAACCCAGTATGATTTAACAAATACTACTGTTATTGTGTCACAAAATGTAGTTTTAAGAGTTTTCAGGTGGGAATATAGTCGTTTAGACCTCAAATATGCAACTTGTATATAAACATAGCACCTATTTGACCATTTGTTTAGACATTTTTAGAGTTGTGAGCTCTGTTCAGTGCTCGAGTACCCGCTGAGAACAGCTATTATATATGCTTAAAATTGGCATGCATAAATATATATATCAGGGAAAATATATTGGCTAAAGCAGCTGCAGCAGAACACAAACATGTCTGCCAGGACGCAGGTGTTTTCAACCGCAAGGCATGTTTTTGTTGACTGACCTCATCAGACAGCGACTGCCAGTCCTGCTCGGCGCCGGCGGTGGGCGCTGGAGCGCGAGGACTCACGGAGACCTGCGTTTCGCCTCCATCTGTCCAGGGGAACTTCTTCATGAATCCACGCAGATCAGAGATGTAGCCGTCTAAGATCTGCACACACTCCTGCAGGTTGACGTCCAGCTCTACACACAACACAGCCTGTCAGATTCAGGTTGACGTCACAGAACAAGAGCTCGACTCTCTGCGTGTTTTACCGTGTGCGCTGGTGAGGAGGACTTTGGTTTGCGTGTTGAGGAAGGTTAGCGTGATGCTCAGCAGCTGTTCACAGAACTGTTGACTCTGGGCTTCTGTGTGTGTGTCCCGTATGGCAGACCGCAGCAGATCCAGCGCCGGACACAGAGCCTGAACATCTGAAACACACACTAGTGGTCAGAAGTGTGGAATAATTACACCTTTTTATTGTTTGTGAAAGAGTCTCTTCTGCTCACCATGGCTGCATTTATTTGATCAAAAATACAGTAAAAATTCAGAAATATTATTATAATTTAAAATATCTGTTTTCTATGTGAATATATAGTAAAGTGTAATTTATTCCTGTGATCAAAGATGTATTTTCAGCATCATTACTCCAGTCTTCAGTGTCACATGATCCTTCAGAAATCATTCTAATATGATGATTTGATGCTCAAGAAACATTTATGATTATTATCAATGTTGAAAAAAAATTTATATATAATTAATACATAATTAAACATAATTAAAAAACTAAATAATAAAATCATCAATTAATTATAAAAACATTACATTTTAAAATGTTTATATATTTTTCAAAATAATTTAAAATGTTATATTTTATTTTTATAATTTCTATTTTATGTTTAAAAGTGAATTTCATTACAGTAAAACAGTAATTGTTTCTGTATTTCAAAATAAAAACACACACACGTATATATTTATATATACACTGTATATTATACTGAATATATGATACAAATTACATATATATATATATATATATATATTATATAATAGATTTAATAATACATATATATATATATATATATATCTGTAATAATAATATATTTACTAATTAATAACATACATGTAGTTTCTAAACTATTTTTATATAGATTAAATATATTTATATTTGTAAATGTAATTTATTATATTTAATATAAAAATAAGAATATATTACATTATTATTATATAATAAATATTATACTGTATATTATGCTGTATACATGATAAAATTACATATATATATGTATTATAATAGATTTTTTATATAATAGATTAAATAAATTATTATTATATTATTAATCTATAATAATTATATATTTACAATTTAATAACACACACATATATATATAAACTATTTTTATATAGATTAAAATATATTCATTTATATTTGTAAATATAATTGCATTATATTTATAAAAAATAATATATATATAATATATTATTATTATATAATATAATATTATACTGTATATTATACTGAATATATGATACAAATACTTATTTATTATATAATAGATTTTTTAATATATAATAAATAATTTAATCTATTATTAATATAATTATATATTTACTATTTAATAACACACATACATATATTTTCTAAACTTTTTATATAAAATAAAATATATTTTTTATATTTGTAAATATATTTGTATTATATTTAATATAAAAATAATATTATATATAAATATTATATTATTATATAATATAATATTATACTGTATATTATACTGAATATATGATACAAATACTTATTTATTATTATAATAGATTTTTTTTATATATAATAAATAATTTAATCTATTATTAATATATATTATATATTTACTATTTAATAACACATACATATATTTTCTAAAATTTTTATACAGAATAAAATATTTTTATATTTGTAAATATATTTGTATTATATTTAATATAAAAATAATAATACAATCATAATATAATATATTATAACATATAATATTATATTATTTATATACATTAAATATTATATTATAAACACATTGAAAGAGTTGAAAAAGTTTTTCTTTTGCTTTTTTTCTGATAGAAATGTGACTTGGGCATATTTCATATTTCATGAGATCATCCCTTGAGGTCATGAGCTAAAAGAGACGCTCTCCAGCTTCACATTTACGAAGTTTCTCCTGCCCTTCAATAACCGTCAGATCTGAGAGAAGACTTCTTAAGAACATTAATTGAGCTGCGCGGGTGGAGAAGGTCGTTAGCGATCAGAGGATCTCATTAAAGCAGCTCTTACTCCTCAGCTGTGTCTGGGTCGAGACGGCCGGCGTTTGATCGGGCAGAACAAACCCAGACGCGGGGCTCAGGATGTTCTCCTTACTCTTCAGAAAGAAATCGACCGTATCCAGCTGATGGTTCTTGAGGCCGGCCTGAAACGAACATCAGAACATATTCTCATATTCACTGAGAGTAACTGACATTTCAGACACAATGCAGTCAAGTTTGAGTCGAGGGTGTGTGAACCATGACTGAACGGGTTTCTGGGAGTTCAGAAACACTGACACTGATATAGAGAAGGACTTTTTCATGCTCAAACAGCAACAATACACACTAAAGACAGATGAACATGTGAAAAAGCATCATAGGTGCTCTGAGTTCACATGACAGTCTCTGAGTTTGTACCTGTAGGGCATGTATGGGTATTGAACAGCGGCCCCAGGCGTTCAGATGGCAGAGCGAGTCGACCGTACCGGCCGTGCCAAAAACCATCAGCCTGTTCAACAGTTCCTCCTGCGTCACACTGAACAGAACCACGGACAGACCCGACGCTAAAACACACACATTACAGTCATCATTCAGTAACATGACATTTAATCTGTCTAACATGGTAATACAGTCAGTGTAGCATCACAGCATCAAATCTTATTTATATACCAGCTGAATGACCAGTTCACATTTCACATAATCGCATGCAAAAAGAATTTATATTTTGCATAAAGAAGATTAAGCCATATTAATAAAGTGTTTTTTTATATATATTACAATACAAAAAAGTCATATAAAGGCAGTACATAATATTAATAATGCTGTAAAAACGCTTAAATAAAAATGCTTGAATAAATGCTAAATTAAATAATGAAATAATTATTTAAATAAATTGCGTAAAATGCTTATATACATGCAAAGTGGTTTAATAAATATTTACAAATGATGTGTTTAAATAAAACTTAAATATTTAAATAAATGCCTGATAATAAATAAATTCTTAATAAATATTTAAATACTTATTGTAAATGTTAAAATAAATTTTTGAATAAAAAAGCTTGAATAAATGCTACATTTAATTAATGAAATCATTGTTTAAATAAATTCTTAATGCATAAGTTAATAAATGCTTAAATACATGCAAATTGCTTTATATAATAAATGTTTAAATAAATATTTACATAAATGATTATGTTTAAATAAAGCTTAAAAATAAATGCCTAAATAAATAAATAAATTCTTAAATAAATATTTAAATACTTATTGTAAATGTTAAATAATGCTTGAATAAAAAGCTTGAATAATGCTAATTAAATAATGAATAATTATTTAAATAAATTCTTAAATGCGTAAGTTAATAAAAATGCTTAAATACATGCAAAGTACTTTAATAGATAAATAATTTTAAATAAATATTTACATAAATGATTGTTTAAATAAAGCTTAAATATTTAAATAAATGCATGTTTAAATGCCTAAATAATAAATAAATAATTAAATATTTAAATAAATACTTATTGTATTGTAAGTTAAATAATGCTTAAATAAAAGCTTGAATAAATAATAAATCTTAAAATAATAAAAATTAAATATAATTAATATAATTATAAACATAATAATTTAAATAAATTCTTATGTACAAGTTAATAAAATGTTTATACATACAAGATGCTTTAACAGATAAATAAATGCTTAAATAATATTTATATAAATGATTATGTTTAAATAAATGCTAAAATAATTAATGAAATAATTATTTAAATAAATTCTTAAATGCACAAGTTAATAAAAATGCTTAATACATACAAGATGCTTTAATAGATAAATAAATGTTTAAATATTTATATAAATGATTATGTTTAAATAAAGCTTAAATATTTAAATAAATGCATGTTTAAATAAATGCCTAAATAAATAATAAATAATTAAATATTTAAATAAATACTTATTGTATTGTAAGTTAATAAAAAAAAGCTTGAATAAATAAAATCTTAAATCAATTCTTAAATGTACAAGTTAATAAAATATACATAAGATAACAGATAAATAAATGCTTAAAATGCTCTTAAATGCACAAGTTAATAAAATGCATACAAGATTTAACATGATAAATAATGCTTTAAATAAATGCTAAAATAAATAATGAAATAATCATTTAAATAAATTCTTAAATGCATAAATTAGTAAAAATGCTTGCATACTGTACATACAAAATGCTTTAATAAATTAATTAATTTCCATCAGTTTAATGAGACTTTTTGGGGGTAAAATGTTCTAATAAAAATCGATGGTCCTAACATAGGCTTAATTTTCTTGAATTTTGCGTTAAAGTGTAAGCTAGCCATGCTCTTTACCATCTAATGAAACCGATGATCAAATTCTAGCCAGTGCATTAGAAATAAACAGGTAATATTTTGCTATGTGTCATAAGGTCAGAGGTCAGATAGCTGTGAACGCGTCTCACCCTTCAGTAACAGACACAGGTGTTCGTCAGCTGATCTCTGGACGGGTACGGCAGGAGCGTCTGACCGCTGGTACGTGACGCTTTGACCTTCCAGATCCCAGTAGGCCAGAACCGTGTTTGCGTTCGCAGGGGACACAAACGTAACCAGCGCGGAGAACTCGGACACGTTCAGCCCTGCTGCCGTGGCTCCCTCCGGCACGTCAAAAGACGTCACGGCGCCCCCTGGCTTCACGGAGGGCTGGGAGAGTTTGGCAGTGGCGGCCGCCCGACGGCACTCGACGTGCGGGAAGTCTTTGTACCAGGGTGACCTGCGTCCCGGCCGGTCCGGACCTTTAGACCGGCTGTACAGCAACGACAGACGCGCCTCCCACGACCTGAAGACATCGGAAAACGTTGCATTATGGTAGAAATCGAAAAACAATTAGTTCAGCGATCTTGTTTATTTATTTAGTACCTGTCCGTTTGAAATGATTTATCCAGTACCGTCAGGCTGTGGGCGGAGCTTGCGAGGCTGTCCTGATCCCATGATTCAGTGGGCCTGAGAAATGGCCGATCAGGGGCAGCGCGACAACACAAGTGATCTGGATACATCCTGAAATCCACAAATAAAACATAAGGAATAGATCTGGAAGATGCAGTTTACTTCATGATATTTAACAACAACAGAAAATAATATAATACCAATAATATAAAGTATACAGATGTAATTAATTATATATATATATATATATATATATACACACACACACACACAGTACTGTATAATATGAATAGCAGTATTTAATATGCAATTATGCAATATGTAAGCACTATTAAATACTATTATTAATATTATACTGTATTATGTAAATACATATAGTATTTATATAAAGTAAACATATATTTATAAATAAATAAAACATATCAGATGAAAAAAAATCCACAAAAAAAAAATCAGGAAATAAATCTGGAAAATATATTGCAGTTTACTTCATGATATTTAACAACATAGAAATAATAATAATAATAATAATAATATAAATTATTAAAAAGTATACAGCTGCATAAAATAAATAATAATATTATTATTATATAAATATAAATTATTAATAATAATATAAATTTTTATATAAAATAAATGAATACATATATCCATTATATATTATTATTATATATATATATATATATATATATATATAATATTTATAATAATATATTTATTATATATTTATTTATATTATTATAAAGCAATTATATATAATTTATATATATATATATATATATATATATATATATATTGTATATATTACTTTTTATAATTATTAATAGCAGTATTTAATTATAATACATAATAATAATATATTATAATAATAATATAAAGCAGACAGCAGCAATTAAATGTAATTTTATATAAATATATTAAATTCATACATATCCAAGATTATTAAGTATATAGTACTGTATAATATAAATATTAATATTATTATTATAAAGCATACAGCTGCAATTAAATGAATATATATATATATATATATATATCCAAGATTATTACATTTATAAAATATATTAAGCATATACGACTGTATAATATTAATATTATCTGTAATTATTAATAGCAGTATTTAATATGCAATTATGTAATATAACTAGTATTACATAAATTTATTAATGTAATAATAATCATCTTAGATGGAAAAAAATGTAAAAATTTCACAAAAAATATTACAAGTGTCCACTTTCAAACCAAACCAAAAGGAGCTCGTTGTGATCACATGTGCGCACCGGAAGTAGTCGTTGAGGTCGACGGCGAGGGCCTGGTTCTGCCGGGTGACGGTCACGGCCGTACTGAGATCCTGTGAGATCTGGAACAGACAGAAGGACGTGACGGCTGGAGAAACGTCTGCTGCGCCGCAGTACGAGGGAAAGTCCAGCGTAGCCATGAGCTTCCCATCAGTGCTGTCGAACACGTCTGACACACACCGTCAAAGAACACACACACAGTAATGGAGGTGTTTCCACTCACAATCAACTGCACTGAGCTAAAACATGTGGTGAAGGATACATGTGAGTCCAGTGCTGAGCAGAAGGAACAGCGTTCCCCGAGCGAGCCGCTGATCCACACAGACGTCCTCCGTCGGGAGCGGCTGGAGCCGGCAGCAGGACAGCGAGTCCAGACACGAGCTCTCGTCCGTCCAGCGCAGCTGCAGCAGGACACACGTGTTCACCAGCAGCACACAGCGTCCGTCAGCGAAGCTCAGCGGCCGCAGCGTCCTCAGATCACACACGTCTGTCACGAGAAGGGCTGATGATGATCACAGGAGCAGCGTTAATGTGACCTGTGTGACGGTGTGGTCGTTCACTCACCGGGGTGTTTGTCTTGGACGCAGCGCAGCAGCCAATCAGAAGGCCTCTCGCACACGAGCAGCACCTGGTCATGTGGATCCAGCTCATACAGTCTCAGATCGCACTGAGAGTCCAGCAGCAGCAGCTTTGGGCTCACGTCCCGATCCGACAGATCTTCCCAGAGGAAACTCAACCGCAAAACAAATACATTTATATACATATACAAACATACTAGGGCTGTTCAACGATAATCGTGATTATCGTGTACAAAATAAGAGTCTGTGTTTACGTAATATATGTGTGTTTGTTTTGTGTATAATTCTTATGTATATATAAATACACACTCATACATGTATGTGTAAATATATATTTTTATATATTTATATTATATATAAATGCAAATATTTTTAAATAGAAATATAAGAGATATTTTTCTTAAATATACACATGAATGTATGTTTATTTATATATACATACATAAGAATTATACACAAAACAAACACACATATATTATGTAAACACAGACTCTTATTTTGTACACGATAATCACGATTATCGTTGAACAGCCCTAAAACATACATATATATATTGTAAAAATTTTGCATTTATTATATATAACATTTCAATTGATTACAGCTGTATGCTTTATTTTATAATATTATTATTATATTATTTATTTTCTGTTATTTTTAAATTATCATGAATTAATGATATTACTAAAATGCTATAAAAATAAAAACAGCTTCAATTAATATTAGATATTAAATATTACTATTAATAAAAAATACACATATGTATAAGTAATAATAATAATAATTAAAAATAATAATAATAATTATTATTATTATTAGCATTTTGTAAAAATAGATATTATACAATATATTTTTAAACACAAACAAACAAATAAATATTATTGTAGTGGTTTTACTTTTATAATTAATGGTAATTATATTGCACGTTACTATTATAAACATTATTTCAGTTTACTCCATGATAGTTAGCAATAACAGTAAAGGTAATAATAATAATAATAATAAAGATAAACTATACAGCGGCAATTAATTGCAATGTTATATATAACAAATGCATACATATTGAAAACTTCTATTAATATTATTATACAGCACTGTATATCTTATGCATACACACACACACATTAAAAATAATACACTTCACTGGACTCCAAACAGTTGAAGGTCAAAATTAGTTTCAGTGCAGCTTCAAAGAGCTTTAAACGACACCAGACGAGGAATAAGAGTCTTATCTAGAGAAACCATCACTCATTTTCTAAAAAAAAAAAAAAAAAAAAAAAAAAAAAAATTATATACGTTTTAACCATAAATGCTCATCTTGAACTAGCTCTCTTCTTCTTCTCTATTCGAATCGCAGCAGTGTAGACACTGCTAAGCGTATTACTGCCCTCCACAGGTCAAAGTTTGAACTAATTGTTATATACTTGCACTAGCATATTGAATATGACAATTTAGTTCAAACTTTGACCTGTGGAGGGCAGTAATACACTTAGCAGTGTCTACACTGCTGCGATTCGAATAGAGAAGAAGAAGAGAGCTAGTTCAAGATGAGCATTTATGGTTAAAACATTTTTTTTTTTTTTTTTTTCGAAATGACTGATGGTTTCTCTAGATAAGACTCTTATTCCTCGTCTGGTATCGTTTAAAGCTCTTTGAAGCTGCACTGAAACTGTAATTTTGACCTTCAACTGTTTGGAGGCCAGTGAAGTCCACTATATGGAGAAAAATCCTGGAATGTTTTCATCAAAAACCTTCATTTCTTTTCGACTGAAGAAAGAAAGACATGAACATCTTCGATGGGGTGAGTAAACTATCAAGAAATTTGAATTTGAAAGTGAACTAATCCTTTAACAGGAATAGAAATTGGAATAATTGAAATATGACATATACAGGTGCAATGCTACATTTAATATCATCTCTTGCGGACTGACTCACTCAGTGCAGGTGTGCTGTAGTGTGTGAGGAGATCTTCTGCTCTCGGACAGGTTCCTCAGCCTCACTTCTCCTGCAGGACTCACACAGCACAGCACTGACGGGCCTGTGCTCAGCCTGACCGCCGCCGTGTCCTCCACACCTGCACACACACCTGTGTCCGGCAGCAGGTCCACCTGCAGCACGCGCTGAGCGCGCGCATCTGACCTGCTCAACACCTTCAGCATCCCGAACACACCGCTGTCAGATGAGGAAGTCACTCAGCTCAGGCCCGCGAACATACGGGGAATAAAAGACATCCTTCATCTCAGAGGAGGAGCAGAAAACACAAACCAAGAGACGATCGAGATGAAGAAACAAAGTCCTCAACAAAGAAACTAAAGCGTTTGTTCTAATGTGAAAACATGAGCCTCCATGAGCCAAACAAACCACAGCTGATCATCACATGCTCATCACGTGACAGCAGGAAAACCAATCGAACACAGAACCCGTTTCCTCCTCCACCTCAGATAAAAAATAATGCTTTTGTAAATCATAAAAAGTAAAATATGTCATACTAAGTCATATTTATGAGATGAAAAGTCATAATTATGACATACTAAATCGAAATTATCACATAAGAAAATCATAATTTCGACTTTTGTATAATATTAGTAATTTTAACAATTTTAACAATAATTATTATTTTGTATGATAAAAATAATGCTTTTGTAAATCATAATTATGACATAAAAAGTAAAATATGTCATACTAAGTCATATTTATAAGAAAAGTCGAAATTATGACATAATCGAAATTACGACACACTAAATCGATATTATCAGAGCCGTTGAAATTTTAATTTAACGTATTTAACGGCTCTGGAAATTATGACATAAAACGTCATAAGAAAGTCATAATTTTTACTTTTGTATATTAGTAATTTTAACAATTTTAACATAATAATTATTATTTTGTATAATAATAAAAATGCCCAGAATAAATAAAAATCGAAGTTAATATCAATTTAATATCTTTTTTTTTTTTCAAACATGCGCAATAACAGAACTTTTGAATAGCTTATGTTTTGGATGTTAATATTAGTAATTTTAACAATTTTAATAATAATTATTATTTTGTATGATAAAAATAATGCTTTTGTAAATCATAATTATGACATAAAAAGTAAAATATGTCATACTAAGTCATATTTATAAGATGAAAAGTCGAAATTATGACAAATCGAAATTACGACACACTAAATCGATATTATCAGAGCCGTTGAAATTTTAATTTAACGTATTTAACGGCTCTGGAAATTATGACATAAAACGTCATAAGAAAGTCATAATTTTTACTTTTGTATATTAGTAATTTTAACAATTTTAACATAATTATTATTATTTTGTATAATAATAAAAATGCCCAGAATAAATAAAAATCGAAGTTAATATCAATTTAATATCATTTTTTTTTCAGACATGCGCAATAACAGAACTTTTGAATAGCTTATGTTTTGGATGTTAATATTAGTAATTTTAACAATTTTAATAATAATTATTATTTTGTATGATAAAAATAATGCTTTTGTAAATCATAATTATGACATAAAAAGTAAAATATGTCATACTAAGTCATATTTATAAGATGAAAAGTCGAAATTATGACAAATCGAAATTACGACACACTAAATCGATATTATCAGAGCCGTTGAAATTTTAATTTAACGTATTTAACGGCTCTGGAAATTATGACATAAAACGTCATAAGAAAGTCATAATTTTTACTTTTGTATATTAGTAATTTTAACAATTTTAACATAATTATTATTATTTTGTATAATAATAAAAATGCCCAGAATAAATAAAAATCGAAGTTAATATCAATTTAATATCATTTTTTTTTTCAGACATGCGCAATAACAGAACTTTTGAATAGCTTATGTTTTGGATGTTAATATAAAATATTTAATATATTTATACCTTACTTTTTTTAGATCGATTTGGCAGTTTGGCTTTTTACGAATATTTTTAGTATTTTCGTCAAGAAAAATACAAATAAAAGATCACATCAATTTTAATATCAAATAAACTTTTCCAAACCATTTACTAACGGTTTTATGATTCGTGTTTCTCTGCTCGGCCGTTGATCGCTCTGGTCTGCGTGAACGCGGAAGAGCAGAAGCGCGTGACCGCTTAAGCAATGGCGATGGACCGGACCGGATCATGGAGCTTGTGTCCGGACTGCTGAGCCGAGTCCGGCTTCTGACGGGACTTTCTGAGCTGACGAATGACAAGAGAAGCAAGAAGATGGAGGAAAAAGCGCTGGAGGTGTACGGTGAGTCACGATGACCTTAACAAAAGCGTTTCACGGTACAGTGATGGTGTCAAATGGTACATTTTATATATATTTAGCCATGGAATTAAATAATTACCATATTAATATAACATATAACACATATCTGTCACTAAATAGGTGTTATCATGGTACGATAAAAAGAAGGTTTTACCATGGTACAGATATGATCTTGTGTTTGTATACCATGGTAAACATTACCATATTATTTATAAATAATACCATCATATTACTATAGTACATGTCCAAAATAAAAAGAAAACAATGTATTACCATGGTACAGTACCAAAGTAATGAAATATGGCATTTTGATGGAAACCAAGGTGAATGTTACATGTTTTCACAGATATTTCCTTGTTTAAATGATGTTTTCACAGATGTGATCCGGACGATTCGGGATCCGGAAAAGCCCAACACTCTGGAGGAGCTGGACGTCGTGACGGAGAAGTGTGTGGAGGTGCAGGAGCTCGGGGACGATGAGTATCTGATCATCATCAAGTTCTCTCCCACCGTACCGCACTGCTCTCTGGCCACTCTGATAGGTGTGTGTGTGTGTGATGATAAGGACAAACAGTCACTTGACCTCAAACGTACATCACTGCACCTCACAGATAACAGTACAGACAATGCAGAAAACACGTGCCATATCTTTTGTTGACAACGTCAAAATCACTCTGTACAGCATCGCAATCATTTTTGGCCATACAGATAATCATTATAAACTACAAAGCGTTTAAACTTTTATTTGTGTTCACTCACAATACCAACAAAACGTTACAAATCTTTTGTTTCGAATTAGTGGTTCGGAGCGTGTCACATGAACTATTGAAATTTTGAAACGTTTCGAAACACTTGTGACGTAACGAAGCCTCGTTTACTGAAATCATGTGACTTTGGCGCTCTGAACCACTGATTCGAAACAAAAGATTCGTAAATCTTCATGAAGCAGTGTTTTGAAATCGTCCATCACTAGATATTGTTGAATAAAATCGTTATTTTGTTTTTTTGGCACACAAAAAGTATTCTAGTCGCTTTATAATATTAAGTAGGGCTGGGTATTGACACAATTTTCACGATTCGATTACTTTTCACATGCTTTCGATTCGATTACGATTTCGATATCGATTATTTTGGATGTATTATATCAGTTACAGTACATGGCAAATTTTCTAGAGGAAAAAAATCTCTCAACTAATGCTGTAATGTAATGGGGCGTTCACACCAGACGCGACTTGCATGAATAAACCGTGCTATTCGCGCGTAGTTGGACTCTTGAACATTTTGAGTGTACTCGCTTCATTCGCGCGTGAAATTCACTTCACAACAGACACGAATTCGCGTCATGAGAGGTGCTCTCTTCCACTTCTTTCTGCACACTTCCTCTGAATAAACACAACTCGTCAGCAGGAAAGTAGTTGTAAAATACGGTGAATAAGCTCAATTTGTCGGCTTTAGCTAGCTTGTAGTCTCAATATGTATATATATATATATCTCAAATTGAGTAAAGAGCGTTTTTTACAACTTACCAGATTGTCCGACCTCATCATTCACTTTTCAGATTTTTCAACTTGTACGATTCGTGCGAATTACGCATTACGCACATCAAACATCCGAAACGCTCAATTCACGCAAATCACGTCATTCGCGCCGCAGGATGCCTATACGCGTCTTTGCATTGACTTAACATGTAAATCACTCGCGCTTAACGCTTCATTTGCTTAACGCACCATAAGTCAGCTGGTACTACTATAATAATATTGAAGGTTAAATTAACTTATTTATATACAGACACTTAAATTATGTTTTTATTATAAATAAAGTTTAGAATTACAATCATAATTCTACTCCAATTCGTTTTTTTGAAATATAAAAATTTAAATTGCGGCTGTCATAACAGATTTATTCAAACATGCATTAAATATTGAAGAACATTAAAAATGATAATGAATATGTAACGGTGCATAGCTATATTTATCAGAATGATGCTCTCTAGAGTTCACTTTTCTAGCTGACTAATGAGGACTAATGAATATGTTTTTCTGAGGTAAATGTGACGTCACGTGACATTGTTTACAAGCTGTTTTATTGATGTCTTTCCGAGGTTGAAACACTGATTGAGCGATTACACGAGACATGATACGGATTTCAGTAAGTTGTACTGTATATTTTAACATACCTTCAGATGTTCATGCATGTTTATTTCACTGTAACTGGTATTAAAGCGGAGCAGAGGATGATCACATGCTTCTCTTTAACTGAGGCGCTAAAGCGATCTGTCACGCCACATTAAACAGCGCCAAAACTGTGTTTATTTTTTGAATCTCATAATAAGATGGACGTCATTTGAAATCTGAGACTTTGCTTCATATCAAAAGTAACAAAGCACAAAGATTATTGCGATTGCGATGGGAGGCGCTACATATTCTGCTCTTTCATCAACTGAAAACAGACTAGACTAATCAATTCTTGGGATTTAAGTAAAAATGAAAATCGATTAAAATCGAGAAATCGATATTTTTTACCCAGCCCTAGTATTAAGGTTGAACCACTGCAGTCACATGACTGTTTTAAATGTGTCTTTAGTAGCTTTCTGGGCATCTGAAAGTGTTAATTATCTTGCTGTCAATGCAGGCCTCTTTGAGCCATTGGATTTCATCAAAAATATCTTAATTTGTGAACTAACCCTTTAAGGTCCATGTAAACACCTCTACTGTCTTAACGAACGAGTTGTTGAATCATTTAGTCAAACAATTCGTTCTAAAAGACTGATTCATTCAGGGACAAAGCAAGTAGTCGTTGAATCATTCATTAGACCGATTTGTTCAAAAACGCAGATTCATCCACGTGATGTAAAAGAAAATGTCTTCCATTGCTCCTGTCGCCGGTTCACCACTGTTCCTTCCTTGGAGCACTTTTGATAGATACTGACCACTGCAGGATGAAGAATTCCCACTAAAAATGAACACGATTCATGCGTTTTGAAGCTCTAACGATCTGATTAATGTGATGATCTGCTCAGTGTCAAGAGCAGCTTGACTGTCTGAATGTTAACAGAGTTTCTAGTAGTGAACCTTATCAATAAATAATTGTACTTATTAATAATTTCAAGCCACAGCATGCGATAGTGGGTGAATCTCACAGGGGCATATTTCACTTCAAAATCAAAAGACAAATTGGAAATTATGTTTTGCATTAGGAAAATTACTATTTAATTATTAATTATCAAATACTGTAAATAATCACACACATATATATATATATATATATATATAATATATATTATATATATATATAGCTATTCAATTTTATTTAATGTCATAAAATTGTATATATGACATAAAATGCATTAATAAATACATATAAAATGTAACAAATTAATAATAATTATTATTATTATATTATTGTATATAATTATTATTATTATTATGTATATATTTTAATAATATAAATGTAAATAATAATATAAAATAATATAAAATTTTTAAAATAATAAAAATATTAAAATAATATACAATTATAGTTTTTATTTTATTTATATATATATATGTGTGTGTGTGTGTGTGTGTGTGTATATATATATATATATATATATATATTACACACACCACACACACGTATAAACTATTCAATAAAATTATTTTTAATATTATTTAAATTGTCATAAAATGCATTAATAAATACATATAAAAATGTAAAAAATTAAATAATAATAATTATATAAATTGTAATGTATATATTTTAATATAAATGTAAAAAATATAAAATAATAATAAAATTATTAAAAAAATAAACCTAAAATATTAAAATAATATACAATATTATTATTTTATTTATATATATATATATATGTGTGTGTGTGTGTGTGTGTGTGTGTATATATATATATATATATATTATATAAAATAAATCAAATGGCAAATGACACATGCATCAAAAATAAATTAAACTAAATAAACATTCAAATTAAATAATTATTTTATAGAATATCATCATTGAAAAAAATAATTTTCAATCTGGAAATGTTTATCATCCATTGACAAAGGGTTTCAGTTTTGATGATTTCAACACAGTGTTACACAAACCATGTAATCTTTTCCCTTGTTTAGTTTGTTTTTTGGCGACGAATCTGTGGCAAAATGCCATGAAATAGATTTGAACACACAGCGTTTGTGTTCTGGTCTTAGTGAAACTCTTTTATAATTTCTTGAGATCAAGATTAGACTTGAGCTGCACTTGATGTTTGTTTCCTCGAGTCGATACGTGGAGAGTTTAATTAACCCCTATCGGTCACACAGACTTGTAAATATCCCTCATTATCCGTGTTTCACCTCGACCGGTTGATCTCAGGAGACCCGCTCTAGCGCTCCGCACAGGAAGGGCTTTGATGAGGTCGACCGACTGAATCACAATGAACAGCTAATTAAACTCACTTTGGCACCTGTTCTTCCTCTTCCTGCAGGTCTGTGCCTACAAGTCAAGCTTCAGCGCTGCCTGCCGTTCAAACACAAGGTGCGTCCTCATCATTAAAGCTCAGCGTTATTACTGCTTCCTGAAAGAGGGAGAAACACTTTGATTCCCTGGATGTGGATGTTGTATTTTTAGGAGTGTGGAAATGGGAACGAATGGGAAGGGTAAACAATCTCCTCATGCCGTGTAGGTTTTTAATGAGATGTCACGTTGATGAAAGGCCTGTTAAATGAAAGCGACAGTGACGGCCATTGTTGGACCCTCACGAAGCCCTTTCTGTTTCTGTGATGCTTCGTGTTTCTGATGTCCTGTTCTTTTCTGCTGCCTCTGATCGTATTTTCTCTCTGGCTTTATTCCCTTCCAGCTGGAGATTTACATAACTGAGGGAACGCACTCGACCGAGGAGGATAGTGAGTGTTCATTACAACAATTTCTGCCTTTTTAAAAGCCGCTGGAATGACTTTCACACAACCCTGAGGCCCAAATATCCTCCACACAAGTCCATGAACACAAGATAACAAGCTTGTTAGATGTGCACTTCACACTTCATTAACAAAGCTCTCATTAAATTTTAATTCGGTAATTTTTTGTTTACAGTAATAATAATAATAATATATGTGTGTATATATGTGTGTGTATATATACAATTGTTTTTTTTATAGATACACACACATATATATATATAATGCATTTTATGGTTTTATTAAATTTATTTAAATAAGTAAATGCATGATTTTATTTAATAATTTTAAAAAATAAGTTGAATTAAATAATCATATATATTCAAAATTAATTGTTTCATTTTTAATTTAAATTGTCAAAAAATGTGTGTGTGTAATGACTTATTTTTTATAACATGCATTACTAAATATTTGTAAAAAATGTATGGAAATTAAATAATAAATAATATATAATTTTTAATTTATATATTTTTATAATAAATAATAATTATTTTAATATATATAATAATGTATTTTATGAAAAATTAAATATATGATTTTATTTAATAACTGTAGTTATTAAAATAAGTTTTTATTAAATAGCCATATATATATTAAAATACATTTATTTTCACAAAATTTATAAAATATATTGTTTTGTTCATAAATACACATATAATGCATTTGTTAAAATTATTGCATTTATTGCATTTATTAAAAATAAGTTAAATAATCATACAATTGTTCAATAAAATTGTTTGTTTTTATTTAAATTTTCATACAAAGTGTCATAAAATGTGTGTAATAACTTATTTTTCATAAAATGCATTTTTAAATACTTATAAAAATGTATGAAAATTTAAATGTTAAATAATATATAATTATTTATTTATATATTTTTATAATATATAAAATATAAAAAATAATAATTTATATATTTTATATATTTTTTAATTTTTTTAAAGGTTAAAACAAACTCTTAATTGTACAGCGGCGTTTGATTACTGGTCCTTATCTCTAAATATTCCTCAAATCTCGTGTTTGTTTGCCTGATCTGCTGCACACGTACGGCCCGTCGTCCAGCGGGAGATTGTATCTGTGCATGATGGAGTCGTTGTGTTTCTGAACTGGTTTTCCTGTGTCTCAGTTAACAAACAGATCAACGATAAGGAGCGCGTGGCGGCCGCCATGGAGAACCCCAACCTGCGTGAGATCGTGGAGCAGTGCGTTACTGAACCAGACGACTGAGTTCGGCTCACACCCCACCGTCTACACGTGTTTGCTTTCTCAAACGGGCTGGAAGGATAATATCTGATGAAACTGAAGCCAAGCTGTCGATGCGCAGCGCTCGTCTTCATAACAGCCGCACAGCAGGACTTTTGCAGACGCCGAGAAGCTGTCTGGATGAAGGATGACGGTCTCTGTCCTTTCCGCCTGCTTCCCGTTTGTTTTGATTCATTGAAGAACAACATTCCTCAAGCTGAGAGACAAAACAGCAACTTCCTGTTAAACTTCCTGGGTAAACAACCAAAATATTGCATCAGATCACAAAAGAACACCTTTAAAGGATAGTTCACTAACTCTCATGTCCCCAAACATCTGACTTTTTGTGTTTGTGCAACTGCTTCCATACAGTCAGAGTGGATTGTAATATAAACTGCTGAAAAATGCAGAAAAACCACTATAAAAATGATCATTTATGAGCAAAAACAGTTGTTCTGTTCGTCACACAAAGCTCCAGAAGACTTAATGATGTTTTATGGCACTTTTGGAGGTCATCATCATCCGTCCTCGTTCTCTTTCATTGTGTGGTGAATGTCTGCCGAATATTACAGATTTTGTTTCCCACAGAAGTCATATGGGTTTAAAACCACATGAGGGTCAGTAAATGATGACAAATTTAAACGTTTGGGGAAACTAAAGCAAATTTCGACTAGTTTTTAAAGATTTTTTTTTGTGATGGACAATAATGAGTTTGTAAATAATTTGATTTTGTAAGGGAAAAGTCTATATTTGTAGAATTCAAGATCTTACAAATAAAACCCTTCTCGGAGAAGTGACGCGAGGAGCGTGTTTTTAGGTATATATGGTTCCCACACTCATGGAAAACATGTTTTATAGGCCTGGAGAAGTCATTGAAGTTAATGAAATCATTGATTTGTGTAGTGAATATAATTTAATTTCGAATTTGCTAGAAATGAATTTTCATGTGAGTGAAATATCTATAAATTATTTTAAGTTAATTGAATTAAATAATAATAATAATAATTTAATTTATACTAAATAAATTATACTTGTATATTTTAATTTATAAAATTTAAAACATTTAAATATTAAATAATAATGATCTAATTCATACTTAAAAAATGTACATTTTAAATATTAAATGATAATCTAATTCATCCTAAATTTATAAAATGTATTTTCCAATTAAATATAAAAACCATTTAAATATTAAATAATAATAACTAATTCATACTAAACAATAAATGTACTTATATTTAAATTAAAGATATTTTTTAAAATATTAAATCATTAATAATTTAAGTCATACTAAATGTATAAAATGTATTTTCAAATTAAAAAATGTAAAATTTAAACATTAAATAATAATAATCTAATTCATGCTAAGTAATAAATATATTTAAATAAAAATTTTTTTTTAAATATTAAATGTTAATCTAATACTAAATTTATAAAATGTATTTTCAAATTAAATATGTAAAACATTTAAATATTAAATAATAATCTAATTCATACTAAATAATTAATATACTTATATTTAAATTAATGATTTTTTTTAAAAATTAAAGATTAATAATCTGTCATACTAAATGTAAAAATTAAAAAATGTAAAACATTTAAATATTAAATATTAATATAATCTAATCTTCTAATCTAAATCTTCATACTAAATGTATAAAATGTATAGCCTAATTAAATATAAAATTTAAACATAATAATAATAATCTAATTCATATAAAATAATTTTAAAAAATTAATTATATAATTATCTTTAATAAAAAGAATAATAATAGATCATTATTTGCTACTCTAAAAAATGCTGAGTTAAAAACAACCCAAGTTGGGTTGAAAATGGACAAACCCAGCGATTGGGTTGTTTTAACCCAGCGGTTGAGTTAAATGTTTGCCCAACCTGCTGGGTAGTTTTATTTAAACCAACTATTGTTTAAAAATTGCTATATGGCTAGCTTAAAATGAACCCAAAATAGTTGGGAAATTAAAAAACCAGATGCAATTTGAGGCAACAATAATAGACAAAAGGTGAATGTTATTAATAGCTTTAATATTTATTAATATAAATTTAATAGTTAATAGTTTATTAATATAAATTTATAATAAGCAATTTAATAAATGTTTATTGTTAATAATTATTCATTGAACATTAATAAATGTTCATTTCCATACTTTGGGTTAATTTTAATTAAGCAATACAGTAATTTTAAAACAATTGAGTTAAATAAAACTACCCAGCAGGTTGGGCAAACATTTAACCCTACCGCTGGGTTAAAACAACCCAATTGCTGGGTTTGTCCATTTTCAGCCCAACTTGGGTTGTTTTTAACCCAGCATTTTTTAGAGTGTAGAAGGTTGATCTTTATATTTTCCCAGCTGTTGTGGATGCTGTAATGACAGAAGATGCCAAACGGTGGCGCTCAGCATCCTCGCACCATCAGCTTCAGCTGTGCACATCGACGGGAGACAGTCTGACATGATCCGTTTGAGCGCCTCAACACAACACAACACACACTCCATCAGACACCATCTGACAGGGTTCATTTTTACATCGATTCACACAGATTTACTTTACATTGCAGGCTGAAAAGCTCTTTTTAAAAACATTTTACGTAACCAGACTGGTCACTTCAGAACAAAGTCTTCTTTACGATGATCATAAAACAATAAAAGTTAGATAAATTCCTCTGGACATCTGACTGACTGCGGCTTTGACATCTCAAGTCAAGCATCAAGTATTCACCAGACTTCAGCCGTCACACAATAAAGGCCGTTTTAATGAAGGCGCCAAATGAACATAAACGCAGATAATGAAGTTGCTTATGAGTATAAATAACTCTGAGAAATGAGTGATTAAGACTGCCGGAACAATCCATTTCCTCGCATATTTATTTAAAAGCTCTGGCTAAACAATGTTAATTGGTTTACAGTGTGAATACTGATTGTGTTTATTGATTGTTGGCAGTCTCCTGTTAGAGACGCATCGAGCTAATAGCTTCTAATTTACAGAAGGTTTTACGTTCACAGAAAGATCATCAATAACGTTAAAGTAATTCATTAGTGAATTTCTAGGTCATTTTTTGTGAAAAGTCCAATTAAATTGTGTTTCGGTGCTTCTAGTTAGCCACATGTCAGTATTAAAGAGTCCATATTATGCTCTTTTACAGTCTTGATGTTGTTTTTGTGCTCTACTAGACTGAATGTTGATTATTTTCCTCATATTCTCCATTGTTGCAGCTCCTCTCTTCCCAGTCTGTCAGTAACGCTCTGTTTAGTTCCTGTCTCTATGAAGCTCCTCCTTCTGAAAAGCACAATGTGCTCTGATTGGTCGGCTGGAGCAGTGTGTTGTGATTGGTGTTTGGGAAATGTCCCGCCCCTTACCATAACCGCCAGTTTCAACACATTACTAACTAACTCAACCAGGCCCCGCCCCTTTATTCTGCGTATGAATTATTTAAATGAGGAATATTGTGAAGAAAACTCAAGACTACAATGGAGGCGTTTCAGGGAGTTCAGAAACACTGATATAGAGAATAAATCATTTTTACAGTGTTTTACAAACCCGATTCCAAAAAAGTTGGGACACTGTACAAATTGTGAATAAAAACAGAATGCAATGATGTGGAAGTTTCAAATTTCAATATTTTATTCAAAATACAACATAGATGACATATCAAATGTTTAAACTGGGAAAAATGTATCATTTTAAGGGAAAAATAAGTTGATTTTAAATTTCATGGCATCAACACATCTCAAAAAAGTTGGGACAAGGCCATGTTTACCACTGTGTGGCATCCCTTCTTTTTATAACAGTCTGCAAACGTCTGGGGACTGAGGAGACAAGTTGCTCAAGTTTAGGAATAGGAATGTTGTCCCATTCTTGTCTAATACAGGCTTCTAGTTGCTCAACTGTCTTAGGTCTTCTTTGTCGCATCTTCCTCTTTATCATGCGCCAAATGTTTTCTATGGGTGAAAGATCTGGACTGCAGGCTGGCCATTTCAGTGCCCGGATCCTTCTTCTACGCAGCCATGATGTTGTAATTGATGCAGTATGTGGTCTGGCATTGTCATGTTGGAAAATGCAAGGTCTTCCCTGAAAGAGACGACGTCTGGATGGGAGCATATGTTGTTCTAGAACTTGGATATACCTTTCAGCATTGATGGTGCCTTTCCAGATGTGTAAGCTGCCCATGCCACACGCACTCATGCAACCCCATACCATCAGAGATGCAGGCTTCTGAACTGAGCGCTGATAACAACTTGGGTTGTCCTTGTCCTCTTTAGTCCGGATGACATGGCGTCCCAGTTTTCCAAAAAGAACTTCAAATTTTGATTCGTCTGACCACAGAACAGTTTTCCACTTTGCCACAGTCCATTTTAAATGAGCCTTGGCCCAGAGAAAACGCCTGCGCTTCTGGATCATGTTTAGATATGGCTTCTTTTTTGACCTATAGAGTTTTAGCCGGCAACGGCGAATGGCACGGTGGATTGTGTTCACGACAATGTTTTCTGGAAGTATTCCTGAGCCCATGTTGTGATTTCCATTACAGTAGCATTCCTGTATGTGATGCAGTGCCGTCTAAGCGCCCGAAGATCACGGGCATCCAGTATGGTTTTCCGGCCTTGACCCTTACGCACAGAGATTGTTCCAGATTCTCTGAATCTTTGGATGATATTATGCACTGTAGATGATGATAACTTCAAACTCTTTGCAATTTTTCTCTGAGAAACTCCTTTCTGATATTGCTCCACTATTTTTGGCCGCAGCATTGGGGGAATTGGTGATCCTCTGCCCATCTTGACTTCTGAGAGACACTGCCACTCTGAGAGGCTCTTTTTATACCCAATCATGTTGCCAATTGACCTAATAAGTTGCAAATTGGTCCTCCAGCTGTTCCTTATATGTACATTTAACTTTTCCGGCCTCTTATTGCTACCTGTCCCAACTTTTTTGGAATGTGTAGCTCTCATGAAATCCAAAATGAGCCAATATTTGGCATGACATTTCAAAATGTCTCACTTTCAACATTTGATATGTGTTATCTATATTCTATTGAGAATAAAATATAAGTTTATGAGATTTGTAAATTATTGCATTCCTTTTTTATTCACAATTTGTACAGTGTCCCAACTTTTTGGGAATCAGGTTTGTACATTTTGTGAATACTGAAACATTTGAAAATGTTCTTGAAACATTATGTACTATCAAAACGCTTCACTTGATTGGTCAATGCAGTCATTATGCACTCAGATATTTTTGCATAAGTTTTTTCCTTTATAGATGTTCTACTTTCATGCGTTTCAGTCTGGAGTCACGAGGTCTGTGCATAATTTGTGAAAGTGTATCTTGTACCGATTCCAGGTAATCAGTCTCCCTTCCTCAAGGAAAACGCCTTGGCTGGAAACACGGAGACACATTATCTCTTAAGACCACACTATGAATGACAAATGAAGGCAAATCACACCCGGTACACGCTCAGAGCCCTAAAACCCTGAAGAGAATTAGCATCCGAGCCGGAGATTCCCCCGGCAGGCGTACTTTCAGTTTATGAGCATGTTAAAGAGCACCTGTTTTGCTTTTTTCATCTTTCTTTAGTGTGAAATGTTGCTGTTTGAGCATGTAAAAGTCCCTCCAGCAGGAGTTCTTCTCTATATCAGTGTCTCTGTTTCTCCCTGAAACGCCTCCATCGTAGTCTTGAGTTTTCTTCCAGGAACGAACACGTCACAATATTCCTCATTTAAATAATTCATATGCAAAATAAAGGGGCGGGGCCTGGTTGAGTTAGTTATTTAGTTAGTGAGTTAGTTAATAGTTTGAACTAAATTGTCATATTCAATATGCTAGTGCAAGTATATAACAATTAGTTCAAACTTTGACCTGTGGAGGGCAGTAATACACTTAGCAGCGTCTACACTGCTGGAATTCTAATAGAGAAGAAGAAGAGAGCTAGTTCAAGATGAGCATTTATGGTTAAAATGTATAAACTTTTTTTTTTTTTTTTTTGGAAAATGACCGATCGTTTCTCTAGATAAGACCCTTATTCCTCGTCTGGGATCATGTAGAGCTCTTTGAAGCTGCACTGAAACTGTAATTTTAACCTTCAACCGTTTGGAGGCCAGTAAAGTCCACTATAAGGAGAAAAATCCTGGAATGTTTTCATCAAAAACCTTCATTTCTTTTCGACTGAAGAAAGAAGGACATGAACATCTTGGATGACATGGAGGTGAGGAAATTATCAGGAAATTTTAATTTGAAAGTGGACTAATCCTTTAACTAGTAGCGTGACCTTATTGTAAAGTGTCACACCATCTAGTTTGGTTTGCAATGACATGCACAGATGGATGAATCATTCACAATATGATCTGTAACCTGAATTAAGAGAGTAAACAGTCAGTTTTGAATGTCATATGAACAATAACAGTAACTGAATGCAGTGAGTTCAGTCGCACTTAAGCTGCTCGTGCGTTACGTAACAGCAACTCTGTTGTTATGCAGAAAGTGCTCTGTTCTCTAATCTAACTTCCCTCATTTTACAGGTTCAGGAACAAAAGCGAAGACGACATGAGACGCAACGGTGCCTGCAGGGACAGGCGAAACAAATAGACAGCGTTCATTCATCAAAGACTCAATCAGACCCTTTACACCAGACACATCACGCTCATGCTACACCAGGACACAGTTGTTTAGGGAGCTGTGTGGTGCGGATTTGTGTTTATGAATATATAATGTGCATTAGAATATATATTAGAATCGTGTTCCCTACAGGTGTTTCGATTTGTTTTGTTTACCGTGTCCATGTCGTACACAGGAGTTGAGGAAAATATTCATTGTGCCATAATTCAGAGGATGTTATTGGGTTCAGGAGGGGATATTCACGGCTCGCGCTCTCCGTCGCTCATGACGTCGACAAACCAATATACTGATCTACTGTTTCTGAGACTGAATTGTTTTCCTTGAGTTTTCAAGCTACACCCACCAAACTCTGCTCAAAACTTTGGACCTTTCTGACTCAGAATGCTGTATCTTTTCTAATGGATTCGTCCTATAGACTTTCATTGAGGGGGTGAAGACTTTTGTAGAATAAGCTAGCGATGTATTAAATCATGTCAGCAACATGTTAAATCAGGATAGCAACGTGCTAACTTATGCTAACATTGTTAAATCATGCTAGCAAAATATGCTAAGACATGTTAGCAATATGTGCGTCCCAATTCGCGTACTTATGCACTATTCTATGACGTGCAAATAGTGCGTTCACACTGAAAATTCCAAAAAGAAAAAGTAGCCTTCACTTTGATGCACTAAAATAACGGAAAAAACGTGTGGAATGTTGGACACTTCATGCACTCAACTGTCGCAGCTTTAATTACGTAACAGAGTCTGTTGTTAAATGACAAAATAACCTTATACAATTCACTCACTACATGGATGAGTACATAGTGCATAAGTGCATAGTGTATAGTGCGTCAAATCATGCTAGCAACATGTTAGAAACATTCTAATCATGTTAGCAATGTGTTAAATAATGTTAATAACATGCTAACTTATGCTAGCAACGTGTTTTCAACATGTTAATCATGCTAGCAACATGCTAAAACACACATAGTGTTACATGTTTACAACATGCAAGCAACATGTTAAATCAGGATTGCAACATGCTAACTTATGGTAGCATTGTTAAATCACATTAATCATGCTAGCAAAATATTCTAAGACATGTTAGCAATGTGTTAAATCATGTTAATAACATGCTAACTCATGCTAGCAACGTGTTAGCAACATGTTAATCATGCTATCAACATGCTAAAACATACTAGCAACACGTTAAATAATGGTAGCAACATGTTACATGTTTACAAAATGCAGGCACCATGTTAACTCATGGTAGCAACGTACTAAATCATGCTATCACCATGTTAACAACATGCTAATCATGCTAGCAACATGTTAAGAACAAGCTAACTCATGTTAGCAACATGTTAGCAAACAATGGTAGCAACGTTATACAAATGCAGGCACCATGTTAATCATGGTAGCAACGTGCTAAATCATGCTATCACCATGATAACAACATGCTAATCATGCTAGCAACATGTTAAGAACAAGCTAATCATGCTAATCACATGTTAGTAACATGTTAATCATGCTAGCAAAAAAATGCTAAACATACTAGCAACATGTTAAATAACGGTAGCAACATGTTACATGTTTACAATATGCAGGCAACATGTTAACTCATGGTAGCAACATACTTAATCATGCTATCACCAGGATAACAACATGCTAAGCATGCTAGCAACATGTTAAGAACAAGCTAATCATGTTAGCAACTTGTTAGCAAAACATGCTAATCATGCTAGCAACATGTTAATCACGATAGCAAAATGCTAAACATACTAGCAACACATTAAATAATGGTAGCAACATGTTACATGCTTACAACATGCAGGCAACATGTTAACTCATGGTAGCAACGTACTAAATCATGCTATCATCATGATAACAACATGCTAATCATGCTAGCAACATGTTAAGAACATGCTAATCTTGTTAGCAACCTGTTAACAACATGATAATCATGCTAACAACAAAATGCTAAAACATGGTAACAATGTGTTAAATAATGCTAAGAAAGTTGTGAAAATTATGTAGGCCTAATATTGACATGTTAAAACATGCTAGCAATGAGTTAAATCATGTTAAAATGTTAAAAATAATAGCAATGTGTTAAATCATGCTAGCAACATGTTAGCAAAAAGCTAATGCTACATGCTAACAAAATGCTAAATCATGCTAGAAATTTGTTAAAATATTTTAGCAAAAGAATAGCAAAATGATCATGTTAGTAACATGTTAAAACATGCTAGCAGCTTACTAAAACACGCTAGCAACATGTTAAATTATGTTAGTAACATGCTATCAACAGGCTAATCATGCTAACAACATGTTAAAACTTGCTAGAAAGTAATAAAACATTTTAACATTATTTAACTTTCTCTCAGTAAAACCTTCAAACTTCAAGCCTTTCAAAATTATTTTAAACTTTTAGACCTGGCTTTGCCAAGCCAACATCAATGTTTGTCATCAAACTTTACTCATCTAGTTAATGAATAATCTCTTTTATTAAAGCGTGTGCGGGTGTGATTTATAGGCCTACTGTCCTGTGTGAGAGCTGCCTGTCGGATTCTATTATGCTAACATAGACCTATGTAAGTGTAATTAAGGTTTGATCATGTTTATCGTTGCGTCGTGAAATCCATTCAGGAATCCGCGTGATTGAAAGAGCGGAAAGGTTCCCGATGCAGATTGCTCTCATTTTCAAGCTGCTTGGTTTGAAAGTGACTTCTGTGCTTCATACATTGCTATTGACAATGAACAATGCCTTTATCAACTGCAAAAGATTGCTGAAAATTTGCTAAAGATCATGCTTTCACATTAATATATCCTTAATGAATAAAATAATTAATTTCTTTAAAAAAATCTACTGACCCTAAAAATTTTGACGAGTATCACAGGCTGCTTTAAAAGCAAATTTGGTGGATTTTGTCATTGGAAATCTCAAATGCACTTCAGACGAAATGCACAGTGTACCTGGTTTTAGAACAAAAGTGGTCTTTTACAATCTGCAAACTGATGACAAAAATTGTTCAGTTTTATTAATGTCAATCGGTCTGCGGTGTTCGGTCGGGCAGTTTCGTCCTCTGAAGAGACATTCAGTTCTGGGGATTGAAAATAAAAGGAGCTTTTCACTGTTTTACTGTGAGGATTGGCGTTTCATTTTCAGGGGTTTTTTAGGAAGGCAAACAGAAAACAAACAACAAAGAATCTGGTATGTCGGGTCTCTCTCAGCACAAACGCTACAGACACCAATTATGATGCTCCATATGGCCTGAGTCTGCCGTATAATCTGCATAATTACAGACCTCAAACTTATACCGCAATGCAGCAGGGTTTTGTTTTTTACAAGTGAGAATCAACAATTACGTGTGACGGAGAGAGAGATGTGTGAGAGTTTAGTTAGAGATAGTATGAGGACAAAAAGAAGTGCACTTCTGATCTTAATAGTATATTTTTAAAAAAAAACAATACTTGCAGATAATATAACATCAATAAAATATAAGGCTACTTTAAGAGAGTCCACTTTCACTTACACACTTTTAAAAAGTGCACTTTGTAATAATGTCAAGTTAAAATATTTATTTAAAAAGTACTTTTTAAATCATCATGTTTTAATAATCTTAATCTTATAATTGTAACTGTAGTGTGTTATTCGATATTTAAAGATCATATATTTTAAACAAAATATATGACATAAAAATTATATTAAAGTGTTTTTGTTTACCATACACATTAACCATACTTAAAAGACAATAGAAGTAGTTATGAAATTACATACTTAAGCACTCTTAAGTTCAACCAATTGCATTCAGAATAAATATAAACAATAATACATTTCATTTTATTGTTTATAACATGCAATTATGTGTCTGAAAACATCACACTCGGTCTGCATTTACAGTAAATAATTATTTTTAACTATATTATGTCTATAATTCAGTATGTACTCTACACTTTAGCATACTTCTTTTTCATAAGGTGAATAAGGTGTTTTTTTTATTTTAAAATTAGACTATATACTTTTTTTAATTCATGGTCTTATTGATGTTAATTTGAGACCTTTTTTATTTGCATAATGGACAATTATTTTGGTATATTTTATTTCAGATTAATCTGTTCCTAATTGCACTGCAAAAAAAAAAAAAATGTTCTTATAAAAATTAAGTGAGTTTGTCTTTAAAACAAGAACAAATATCTGCCAATAGGATAAGAAAATAATCTCCTTTTCCCTTTGAATTAAGTTTATTTTTCTGACCCCACTGGCAAATATTTGTTCTTGTTTTAAGCTGAAACTCACTGCATTTTGATGCATTTGTCTGAAAACAAGACTTAACATCTCTTTAGTAATTCTGTTTCTCCAGTAAATGTATCTTGATTTAAAAATATTTCGATATTTGTACTGGAAAACAAGACACAAATACTGAGGAAGAACATCATTTTTTGGAAGTGTGGCACGTTAAAACAAAGCATACAGGTCAGTCAGCAGTCTGGAAATGAAAAAAATGAAACAAAACATTAATCAGAAACAAGTGCTGTCAATCACAGTTTTCTGAACCGTATTGATAAATGTAGTTGCTTTGCAGAGTGATCAGGGAATCGATCCAAAATGCACTGAAGCACACATTTTCAACCACACTGATTCTTGGAGAAGCGCACGTGTGTGTATGTGCTATTTTCAGATCCCCTGCCTTACATTTCACATATAATGTATAATGCAGAGCGCCGTCATGGTCATGCAGCTCATGTTCAGCAGCAAATCCGCTCTAATGACACACACGTGCACGTGTCTCCACAGGAAATGGCTCGCTGATTAGAACGCAACCAGTCATTAAGCTTAGCGTGTCACATTAGGATGCATTCGCTCGTTGCATTCGGTAAAATCTACACGTCATCACAGGCGCCGAGGATACTTATTTGGCATTTACGCCAAATAATCCCTCAGAAAACTTCACAAATGTCATCGGAAATGCCATCTGTGAAATTAACCTTCACGGGTTGCAGTGTAAGAAAAAAGCTACACTCATTATAAGCTATGTGTCCGAAATCACACAGTACCTATTTAAGAAAGTCTGCGATTTCGTACGCCAGAAGTTGGTCATCTGAATACTTTTGGCTATGAATACTATGAATTTAAACATGCTTCTTTTGTCACATACTGTTTTTCACCTACTAGTGAAGTATGTGATTTCGGATGCAGCCTTAGTGTTTAATAGTGTCGTCTCATCTTAGTCACGGAACAAAAGGTTGTCAATGAACATTTTTCGTCATAGTTTTTGTTATCACTACATTAGACACTCACACACTCATTAGTGAACATCCCTCATGTGTGTGTCCTGGTTTAGCAGTTCTCATGATGCCTCAGGGAGCATTCAAATCCCTCTAGACTTACAGGTTTTAGGTGTCAAATTTAGCTCTTTGACTAACAGGCCTCAAGCTGTTTGTGAAATGAATTTTAAGGAAGTTTAAGAATAAATGTTCGTCTTCTGAAAATATTACAGATATTTTGGATTTAGGCATGTTTGTTTGTCAATTTTAGAGCATTCTCCTCAAACTGGTGGTTCATGACCCAGAAAGGTCTGATAGGGAGAAAATAATGATGTAAAAGTGTCAGAAAGACCAAGTTTCTCCTTTGAATTTGACTGACGATCTTTGAACTCTTTCAAGCAGAAGATTTTGACCATCAGATCTCAGTGAGACGTCTGTTCTGCCACAGGTCATTAGACTCAGATCTCAGCATCTCTTACATCCTTTTAGACCTTCTGAGTGACATTTTAGTGAACAAACCATCCAAAATCTCACTGTGTGGAGAAAATACTGAACGTTGTTCTTTCAACTGTTTTCTTACACATGATGAAGTCTTGACAAGATATGATGCTAACCTAAATACTTCACAAGCGTTGATTTATTACATGTTGAAACAGGATATGTTGCCAAATATAGTCAGTGGGCGGGGCATTCTCATTATAGACAGCACCTGATTGGTGTTTATGTGCTTGAGTGCATGGTGATGTCATCAATATTTTGAATGCATTTGTTTTCAGTGTTGTCAAATTGGCCTCTATTGGTTTCCATGCTATTCTACAAATTAAAAAAATAAAGAGTCATGTAATCTCTATTGTAGCTTGTCAGAGACTTAAAAAAATATGAAATATCAGTAATTATGAACTCCGATTGTTTAAAAAATGTTAGGGGTCAGTTTGATTTTTGATCAAAATTAGCTGCACAGATACAACATAAAAAACACAATAAGTGGGTTATCATGGTTTTTTTTTAAAGCGTTATGGGTGGTTTCCAGACATTATGGGTGGTTGCCAGGTAGTTGTTAAGGTGTCAGGGTGGTTGCTAGGTAGTTGATAGGGTGTTCTGGTGGTTGCTAGATTGTTTAAAAACAAATGTGGGCCAGATTGACCCGCAACACAATAAGTAGATTAAATTGGGGTTGTTGTTGAGGTGTTGGTTACTAGTTGCTATGGTATTCTGGGTGGTTGTCAGGTAGTTGCTAGGGTGTCAGGGTGGTTGCTAGGTAGTTTATATTGGGTGTTCTGGTGGTTGCTAGATTGTTTAAAAACAAATGTGGGTCAGTTTGACCCACAGCACAATAAGTGGATTAAAATAGGGTTGTGTTAAGGTGTTATGGGTGGTTACTAGGTAGTTGCTATGGTGTTCTGGGTGGTTGTCAGGTAGTTGCTAGAGTGTCAGGGTGGCCTGGTAGTTGCTAGATTGTTTAATAATCAAATGTGGTTTGGATTGACCTGCAACACAGTAAGTAGGTTAAATTGGGGTTGTTGTTAAGGTGTTCTGGGTGGTTGTCAGGTAGTTGCTAGGGTGTCAGGGTGGTTGCTAGGTAGTTTATATTGGGTGTTCTGGTGGTTGCTAGATTGTTCAAAAAAAAATGTGGGCCAGATTGACCCACAGCACAATAAGTGGATTAAAATAGGGTTGTTGTTAAGGTGTTATGGGTGGTTACTAGGTAGTTGCTATGGTGTTCTGGGTGGTTGTCAGGTAGTTGCTAGGGTGTCAGGGTGGTTGCTAGGTAGTTTATATTGGGTGTTCTGGTGGTTGCTAGATTGTTTAAAAAACAAATGTGGGCCAGATTGACCCGCAACACAATAAGTAGATTAAATTGGGGTTGTTGTTGAGGTGTTATGGGTGGTTACTAGGTAGTTGCTATGGTATTCTGGGTGGTTGTCAGGTAGTTGCTAGGGTGTCAGGGTGGTTGCTAGGTAGTTTATATTGGGTGTTCTGGTGGTTGCTAGATTGTTTAAAAAACAAATGTGGGTCAGTTTGACCCACAGCACAATAAGTGGATTAAAATAGGGTTGTTGTTAAGGTGTTATGGGTGGTTACTAGGTAGTTGCTATGGTGTTCTGGGTGGTTGTCAGGTAGTTGCTAGAGTGTCAGGGTGGCCTGGTAGTTGCTAGATTGTTTAATAATCAAATGTGGTTTGGATTGACCTGCAACACAGTAAGTAGGTTAAATTGGGGTTGTTGTTAAGGTGTTCTGGGTGGTTGTCAGGTAGTTGCTAGGGTGTCAGGGTGGTTGCTAGGTAGTTTATATTGGGTGTTCTGGTGGTTGCTAGATTGTTCAAAAAACAAATGTGGGCCAGATTGACCCACAGCACAATAAGTGGATTAAATTAGGGTTGTTGTTAAGGTGTTATGGGTGGTTACTAGGTAGTTGCTATGGTGTTCTGGGTGGTTGTCAGGTAGTTGCTAGGGTGTCAGGGTGGTTGCTAGGTAGTTGATATAAGGTGTTCTGGTGGTTGCTAGATTGTTTAAAAAACAAATGTGGGTCAGTTTGACCCACAACACAATAAGTGGATTAAATTGGGGTTGTTGTTAAGGTGTTATGGGTGGTTTAGGTAGTTGCTATGGTGTTCTGGTGGGTGTCAGGTAGTTGTCAGGGTGGTTGCTAGGTAGTTGATAAGGTGTTCTGGTGGTTGCTAGATTGTTTAAAAAACAAATGTGGGTCAGATTGACCCACCTGGTTGTCAGGTAGTTGCTAGGGTGTCAGGGTGGTTGCTAGGTAGTTGATATAGGGTGTTTTGGTGGTTGCTAGATTGTTTAATAATCAAATGTGGTTTGGATTGACCCGCAACAGAGTAAGTAGGTTAAATTGGGGTTGTTGTTAAGGTGTTATGGATTTTTGCTAGATAGTTGCTATGGTGTTCTGGATGGTTGTCAGGCAGTTGCTAGGGTGTCAGAGTGGTTGCTAGATTGTTTAATAATCAAATGTGGTTTGGATTGACCCGCAACCCAGTAAGTGGGTTAAATTGGGGTTGTTGTTAAGGTGTTATGGGTTTTTGCTAGGTAGTTGCTATGGTGTTCTGGGTGGTTGTCAGGTAGTTGCTATGGTGTTCTGGGTGGTTGTCAGGTAGTTGCTAGGGTGTCAGCGTGGTTGCTGGTATTTGATAGGGTGTTGTGGTCATTGCTAAATTGTTTAAAAATCAAATGTGGGTCAATTATGGGTGGTTGCTAGGTAGTTGCTATGGTGTTTGGTTAGTTGGCAGGGTGTTCTGAATGGTTGATTGTTTAAAAATCAAATGTGGGTTAAATTGACCCGTAGCACAATAAGTGGTTTAAAGCCACCAAAGTCCAATTTTGATGACATTTCTTAATGTTTTTTTTTTTTATTATTTTAGTTTATGTAATGCCATGGTGCAAAACATAGCTGTTTTTGAACAGAAATGCGAAGAAGCTTAGATGTTCATCCTAAAACATTTAAAATAGGTCATGGCTTGTTAATAAGGTACATTTTAAAAGTAAAGATGGACATGCAAGTGTTAATGCAGTCAACTGGTCAAATGTTGACGGACTCTCAGAGATGTGACCGTCAAATGAACCATAACAGATTCACACCAGCGCTTGACATGCAGGTTATGTGCTCTCTTCTTCTCTCTCAAGTACATAATGGTATAATTGTGAACTCCTCTTTGCATTTGATCTGTGTTTTCTGTGCAGACTTCTGCATTACTTAGTCACCGTCCTCTACTGAAGTGTTTATGTGCAGTCATGACACATGCACATCTCCCTGCAAAGGAAACGATTTGTTATAATGAGCACCAGAGTTCCTGATCTTTTTTGAATCAACTTGTGTTTATTTATCCATCTGTCAAGGTCTGGAAGCAGCAGGATAATTCGGTGTTCGGAGATTCATGCATTGTAGTAGGCCTATGAAAAGCCCGCTTTTCACTATCTAATTAAATCCTAATAGATAAGATCAAGTGCTGCCACATCATGCTTGAAAACATTGAAAATCATTTTTCACTCAGGGATATATCTTATTACGGAAGTAAAATGCATGGCAAACAAGTTTTGACATCTTAAAATGAATAGTCGACTCCAGTTGCATGTGAAGTGATATACAGCGTGCGCCTCTGCATTTGTGCACAGTTGAAGAGCGTGCGACGCGAGCAGGACAGGACATTTCTGAGGTGAGATTGAGAGATTTTTTATTTCGTAACAAGTTACTAAAATAACGTTAGAATAATATAGTCAGACAACATTGAATCTGACCACAGATACTGAATCAGAACAATGCATTTTTCTCAAGCACTCTTTACTTAAACTGCGTCTGACAGAAGAGTTAACAACAGCTTTCACGCAAGTCTTTCAAAATAAAAGTCTCGTATAAAAACATTCAGAAAAAAAACAAAACATTTTTTCTTTTTTTTTTTGTCCGCGACCCAATCAAAACGGTCTACTCTACTAGGAAATATTTACTACTAAGCTAGAAAAGGCAATGAATTACATTTTACTGAATTTGCGGGTGTGTTTATCTGAATCTGACGATATTAAAATGGGAGGAAATCATTGAGGAGAGTTAATGAATTCTGAGCGTACAGATCAATACCTGTTAGCCTCTGCTTCATTATAACCTCAGTTTCTTTTATGCTCCATTATTATGCTGATTATAGTTCTGCTGAACTGCAGCTCTCAGGATTAATAATAATGGTGTTTAGTTGCGGCAATTTGGATTGACAGAGGCCAAGATCTGTACTGAAATGCTTGAGTAATCCGCCTCAGCCTCATTAGTGCAGACGACAGTAGAATTCAAAATAAAGCCTGAAAGATCCTGATCCTCTTTATGAATTACTTTGTCTTATAATAACCTCAGATTTTTAGCTAAACTTGATTTTTACATTTTCTGAAGAAAATACGAGTGATGTTTGTATGTGAAAAACTTGTCGCTATGATGCTATAGGGTGTTCTGGATGGTTGCTAGATTGTTACTATGGTGTTTTAGGTGGTTGTCATGTACAGTAGTGACCAAAAGTGATGTCCAGCCAAAGAAAATTGACATCAACCTTTTTTAGAATATTACCAAAAATGTGTCATTTGATAAGCATATTGTGTGGTTGTGCTTGGAGTCGATTGTTTTCTTTGTGATAACGCAATGCTATCAAAGTTAAGGTGCTTTGGTGGTTGCTAGGGTGTTCTAAATGGTTACCAGATACTTGCTATGATGTTCTGGGTGGTTGCTAGGTAGTTGCCAGATAGTTATTAAGGTGTTTTGGTGGTTACTAGGGTGTTCTAAATGGTTACCAGGTATTTGTTAGGGTGTTATGGGTGGTTGCCATTTAGTTGCTAGGGTGTCAGGGTGGTTTCTGGGTAGTTGCTGGGTGTTTTGTGGTTGCCGGGTAGTTGCTAGGGTGTCAGAGTGGTTGCCGGGTAGTTGCTTGGGTGTTCTTGGTTGCTAGATTTTTGCTAGGGTCTTTTGGGTTCTTGCCCGGTAGTTACTAGGGTGTTCTAGTGGTTGCTAGATTTTTGCTAGGGTGTCAGGGCGGTTGCCAGGTAGTTGCTAGGGTGTTCTTGTGGTCGATAGATTGTTGCTTCAGTGTTTTGGGTGGTTGGTAGATTGTTGCTATGGTGTTTTGGGTGGTTGCCAGGTAGTTGCTAGGGTATTCTTGTGGTTGCTAGATTGTTGCTAGGGTGTTATGGATGGTTGCCAGATAGTTGCTAGGGTGTTCTTGTGGGTGCTTGATTGTTGCTAGGGTGTTTTGGGTGGTAGCCAGGTAGTTGCTAGGGTATTCTTGTGGTTGCTAGATTGTTGCTAGGGTGTTAGGATGGTTGCCAGATAGTTGCTAGGGTGTTCTTGTGGGGTGCTTGATTGTTGCTAGGGTGTTTTGGGTGGTAGCCAGGTAGTTGCTAGGGTGTTCTGGTGGGTGCTAAATTGTTGCTAGGGTGTTCTGGTGGTTGCTTGGTAGTAGCCATGGTGTTATAAACCATAAGAGTCCACTTATTCTTGTAGTTGCTGCTAGGGGTTTTGGGTGGTTGGCAGGTAGTTGCTAGGGTGTTCTTGTGGTTTCTAGATTGTTGTTAGGGTGTTTTGGGTGGTTGCCAGGTAGTTGCTAGGGTATTCTTGTGGTTGCTAGATTATTGCTAGGGTGTTTTGGGTGGTTGCCAGGTAGTTGCTAGGGTGTTCTGGTGGTTGCTAAATTGTTGCTAGGGGTGGTTGGGGTGTTGCTAGGGTGTTCTAGTGGTTGCTAGGGTGTTTTGGTTGGTTGCCAGGTCAGGTGTGTTGCTATGGTGGTTGCTAAATTGTTGCTAGGGTGTTCTGGTGGTTGCTAGGGTGCTAGGGTGTTTTGGGTGGTTACCAGGTAGTTGCTAGGGTGTTCTTGTGGTTGCTAGAGTATTGCTAGGGTGTTTGGGTGGTTGCCAGGTAGTTGCTAGGGTGTTCTGGTGGTTGCTAGATATTGCTGGTTGCAGGTAGTTGCTAGGGTGTTTTGGGTGGTTGCCAGGTAGTTGCTAGGGTGTTCTGGTGGTTGCTAGATTGTTGCTAGGGTGTTCTGGTGGTTGCTATGGTGTTGCTAGGGTGTTGGATGTCCGTGGCCACAGGTTAAACACCAGTCACCAAAGCAATCTGAACAAGAAGATAACGTCAACTTCCTGTTTCAATTTTAAATATGTCAGAGTGGGAAAATGTGCAAATTACACATGCAGCAATTCTGCAGAGGGAAGTGAGCAGGTCTTGTGCACTTATGGGATGAAGCGATGTGCCGTTGCCCTCTGGACGGCATCCTTCAGTCATAATGAGACGTTCCCGCTGCTGTGAACACGTGACCTCATCTGGAATTCTGTCCTTCCGTGAGGTCAGGCCGACCGGAACGGATTCACTCCACTGTTCTTTCTGAGCTAAATCATCCCACAAACCTGTGCAGAGTGCCATTATTTACAAAGAAAAAGAAGAGGAGTACAAAAACAACTGCAGACATGTTTCTTAATCACTGTTTTTGTCTTCCCAGTTAATTATCTAAACAGCTCTCTGTCATTTACTTGATTGCATGAGACATTGAGACTTGTTTTCAAAGAATATGTAACAAAACTTCGGGAGGTTTAATCTAGTCACAAAGCACTAATTAAAAACAAAACATTTCTACTGCATAGAGAGCAAAGGTTTATTAAAAGCCCATCTTGCATGTTGGGATTTTCTCCTTTAATACCGAAAATGTTTATTTTTTTCAAGTGTGATTAATTTCTTTATCACATTTTATTAATTTAGACATTATGCATTACTGTTTGGTGTCAAAATAACTATTATATTCTTTTTTTCCTCCACTAAAGACTTAATAAAGTGACCTTCATGACAGAGAATAACAATAATGCATGGCCAATTACAAGTCACTATATTTGCATTCTGCATGAATGTTAATCAGGATGCAGTTTGTGCTTCTTGCATTAATCAGCAGCACTTTGTTTCATGGTGAAAGTCAGTGAACATGAGGATGGACTCGAGCTGAAGCGATCCTCGCGGGAGCATCAGGTGTGTGTGGACACGCTCATGCTCAGTTTCAGGGCATAATTGATTCTGACTGGTTAAATCGATGTGTTTTGGAGTCCAGAGTCGAGGTCGCTCATGTCACTGTAGAGATGAATCCAGCGGCGGTCTGTCAGACACTCTGCCTCTTTTTCAACACGACAACAGTGACTAAATGAACAGGCGATTTAATCGTTTTTCACTGATGTGAATTTGAAATTATTTGGGTTACACTTTACAGTAAGGTTTCATTTGTTAACATTAGTTAACTACATTAGTTAACAATACTTCTACAGCATTTATTAATCTTAGTTAATGTTAATTTCATCAATTACTAATACATTTTAAAATCAATAGTTGTATCCAAATAATATTATAAATTTATTAGTAAAATAAAGTCGGACGCTCCGTTACACATTTGCATGTTGCATAACCTGATTTTGCTGAGTTCAACATTTTTGTTGATCCTGGAACAACATTCAAATCAACCAATCAGATTTGAGGGACAAGTTTACAGATTATGTCAAGTTTAGGCTTAAAATCATGAATTGGTGCTTCTACATCAGTGATAATCATCTATCATTTCCCTCTGATTTTTGGGATAACTTATGGGTAGGGTTAGGTTTAGGGGTAGGAATAGGGTTAAGATTAAATTTTCAGACTAGAATGTTGTTCCAGGATCAACAAAATATGTTGACCCAGGAATGCATCTAACTCAGCAATATCAGGACGTGCTTTATATGTTAATGAGTTTTTGTACAGATCAGTGATCAGAAGGGGATCCACATAGTTAAAAATAATGGTTAAATATTCAAAAAGATGAAAGTGGTAAATGTTTGAGTCCCCAGAGAGTAATTCGTGTGAGTGATAGTAATTATTGCACATATCAGACGTCCCTCTGTGGATTCAAATGCTTTGTAATCGATCTCTCTCGACTGATACGTCTGCAAACATGTTTATGCATGACTGCTGGCAGAATAATCCTCTTTGACAGAGGGAAGCCATATCTGACTCCAGCGATTATTTAACGCTCGTGCCGAGCCGAGACTCAAATGAGACACGAGAGTTCAAGAGAGCGTTGGTCTCATCCAGCGGAGCGGCGCAGGCCACGTCAATCAACAGCCGGTGTTTGTGTTTCTGTCTGTCGCTCAGTTGGAGAGATGGATGAGAGAGAGACTGAAATCACATATCATACTCCACTGCATTACATTGGGTCCCCTGAAATCGGGTCTCCATTAGGACTCAATCTCATTGGTTCAAATTGCTTTTAATAGGTACTCTCTTTAGCGGCTGATTTCAATTTCTACAAAGTCATGTTATGATAAATGCTGTTTCAACTACCTAATAATGACCATTTATGCCTGTATTAGTTGTATGCCAACTAACCTGAAATGTCCTGTTTCATTATAAAAGTTGTAACTGTCTCTCCATCTGTGGTTCGAACATATAAGGCTGAACACTGCTACTGACATTTCTGATATTTTGGCTGCGTGAGATTCTTCAGCTTTGTTGTTGTTTAGCTGTTAAAGCTCCGCCCTCTTCTGGAAAGGGGGCGGGAGCAGCAGCTCATTTGCATTTAAAGGGACACACACAAAAACAGCGTATTTTTGCTCAATTTGACAAGCTATAATAAATGATCTGTGGGGTATTTTGAGCTGAAACTTCACAGACACATTCTGGAGACACCAGAGACTTATATTACATCTTGTGAAAGGGGCATTATTGGTCCACTTTAATACTGTCATGGTCAATACTGTCAATACATTAAACCAGCGAACAGGGAACGTTCTCAGAATGTTCTGGCAAGGTTCTCTCAAAGTTATGAGCAAACGTTCTTTCAGTAACTTTAATAGGACGTTCGTCTAACAGTTTATACTTCAATAAAACACCTGCGTGTCTCATGAAAGACCAGCAAATAATAAAAGTAAAGAGTACCTGAAAACCATACTTAAAAGTACTGATACCTTACATCGAAAATGACTCCACTACAAGTTATAAGTAACCAATTCCAATTCGACTTGAGTAAAAGTCTTAAAGTGTCTGATTTTAACAGTACTGAAGTATTTTACTCTTGCTGAATGTAGGCTCAGAGATGCACTAGTCCTGAGAGATTGCCGGTGAAAATAAGAAACAGTTGATTTGTAAGATGAGAAATCAAGTTTTATTTTCTAAAATCAAAATACAACTGTAACACCTCAATGTTGCAATAAATCAAGGTTGACACAACAACCTTTTAAACGTCTACAAACTCTCAAGTCTAAACTCAGGTGCACAAAAAGGCCATAAGTAAACCAATATCTGTCAAAAAGGTCTTATATGTCAGTATAGCAGATAAATAAAACAATGTTAAGTAAAATTAAATAGTCAAAGTCTACTGTGTGTGCCGGTTTGAGTCTCATCACCAGCTGCAGTCATTTCCTGCGATCAGCAACTACCTGCTAATGCACTCACATTCACGTAAAGTAGCCTTGTTGACAAGCTTTGGGTGAGTGAAGGCAAAATGCACAAGATATAGTACCTTCAATGCCCTTAGATGGCAAAATCACTTCTTTATATCAGAAACAAACTGCTGCAGGAAAAGTTAGCTGCCATGAAAAATGTAATGTCTAATTGCATTACTCATCACAAATGTAGTGGAGTAAGAAGTACATTTACTTGCTCAAAAATGTAGTCAAGTAGAGAGTAAAAGTTACCAATATCTTTGATACTCAGTACAACTACAAAGTAGCCAAAAAGATACTTAAGTACAGTAACTAATTACATTTACTCAAGTACTTTACAACTCTACATTTATGTTTATGCACATAAATCATGAGCAGACGTATCAACATGGATTTTCAAGGATTAGCTGTACACACCACAAACTAGGAAAACCAGTAATGAGCACAACAGATCGAAATGAACCAGCGTCCAGAGACTTCATAATCTTTGCTACCCCAGAATGCATCTGGGTTTGGATGCTCATTTGAGAGGGTTCATTCCAATAGAAATCCCTTTCTATTTTTCTTGACCTCTGACCCTGAGCAGGAGAACAATGTCACATGCCACCATTTTCATTTTTTTGTCCACTCGACGCTGCGAAGGTCTAAATTACCCTTGAGGTTCATACAAAAGCCTCCCGAATCTCAGCAGACCACAGACAGAAGAGGAGGAGTCTGGCAACATATGATAGCTGTGGAACAAAAGGATCTCGCCGTTTGCATATTCATGCATTTGTGTGTGTTTTAATCCATATTTAGAAGTAACTTCTGTTCCAAAACCTGTTGAGGTTCCTGCCAGTTTATCGAGTACACCGCATGTTGCTGTTGCCATGGTAACTACAGGTGAGGTAATGGAATAAGTTAACACTCAAATGGAATGTTTCAGGTAATTGATTATTTGGTTAGTAAATGTGGAGAAAAAAAGCTGGTAGCAATTTTTAATAGTTTTCTTTAAGTGAACAATAACAGCACTGGGTGCAATTAAAAATCTTCCAATTAAAAGAGACTTTCAGCAGAAGCAGAGACATGTTCATTTTTATCACGCTGTCTTCCACCACAGACAAACATGATCTCATTAATAAGACTATTTGTGTTCCATCACTTTTAATTAAATATGTTCTCCTTCCAGAACAAACTCTGTATAGAAGAGAACCAGTGACTGGAGATGAGCTTTTAATTTGTCAAAGGAAGTCATTCTAATAACGGTCATCACGATAACAGGTGTTTCACACTGACATGTTTTTGACAGATCCAGCAGACGAACAGGAAAGTCATTTCAGGGGCAGAGCAAGTCGATTTTGATGATCGACCAGAGAAACTCAACAGCAACACCTGCACAGTAAACATCATTTCTGTTGTTCACTTAAAAATGGTGTTTTTTTTATATCGGTGCACATCCTTTTTGTTTTAAATTCATGATCCTCTTAATCTTTAATCAGAATAACTTCCCCTGCCTCTTGCAGCAACATCTATTATCTTCTCTGATGACAAGGATGGAGCAATCTGTCACTGAAGGTCTGATTGTGTGGAAACTGATTCTGTTTCAGAGAATTCGCTTTAAAGGTCTGATGTATTCTTCATAAACACGCTCAGATCTCTCCTGAAGGTTTCACATGCGCATATTAAGAGCATTTTCTTCTGTTTTTCTGAGATTGAGGAACTTCCTTTATCTGTTGTAATTTCCCCTTCCTTCAACATCCACTTTAAACTGAAACTAAATGAGATTACGAGCTAAAAAAGGTGTAAACAGGGATTTCCACGCATAACCTGGTATCAAAGTCAGTTCTTCATGAGAACACAGAGGTGAAAGGAAGATCAATGCTTTTGATGATCAAGGTGCCATTTCAGAAGACAAAGAAACATCTGCAAATACTGTCATAATTAAGGTAATAAATAATAAAGGTGAGTTAGTGAATATTTTAAGTTACTGATCAATGTTTAAGTGTCATGTTTCCAGTGATCACAGAAGATTCATGCAGCACAACTGATAGACCTTTATTGAATTTTCCGTATCTGAAACGAGGCTCTGAGTGTGAGATTACAGTCTTTACAGTGACATCCACGGAATAAAGCTTCTAGATTATGTCATGTTCAAAAAACATAACTTTCAAAACCATTTTATAGAAGATGAACAATTGGCACACTGTATTTCTACAGCATCTCTCACAGACTCAGTCATTAAATATGGCTTTAGGTCTATGACACTAAAGCACTAAAGCAGTTTAAAAGCTCTGTTTCTCAACTAAACTCACCTTTACCTCCTATTCTCTACTCATGAATGAACAGACTGATTCAACATCACAACCTTTATTAAATTATACAGATTCATTTTGATCACGAGAATTCATTAATTTTTTAGCAGTTAAGGAAGTTAATTATGTGTGTCATTGTGTGTGTGTGTGTGTGTGTGTGTGTGTGTGTGTGTATCAGGTGCTTCAGATTGTACAGAACTGGAATAACTAGAATATACTGAGAAATTGTAACTTTAATATTTTCAGAGTCACATTGTTCTTTTTATTCCAGTCTGGTCTGAAATGTAAAAGACAAGTCTTCCAAGAAGGACAAAATGTGAAACTACTTGGGTCAAATCATGATGAGCCTCAATCATCAGCAGCATCAGCGGAATCGGTCATACAATAATCTACTGATGAGCACAGAATCTCAAACTGAAAAACAACATGAAGAATTAGTTTTAGACCTTAAAATGTTTCAAAATAGTTGATCTGATCACAATGTCATTTCATTACACACATTTATTTGAACATACTGCATAGATCTCTGCTATAAAAGTAGAACTATTAGTAGACTTTTTCTCTTTTTCCACCAGTCCATGAAGGACAATGGCATCTATAAAAAAGCTGCTTCATGATACTCTAGATGACCTGAAAGAAGAAGAGCTGAAGAGATTAAAGAGTTACTTAAAAGAAGATGGACGCATTGGAGCTGGTAAACTGGAGAAGGCTGGTGTCACTGATATAGTGGATATAATGATGGAGCGCTTTGGAGCAGAAGAAGCTGTGAAGATCACACTGAACATCTTGAGGAAGATGAACCAGAATTGGCTGGCTGAAGATTTACAGAAAAACTACACTGAAGGTAATAAAGGAAAGAATAGAGAACAAGAGGCAGAATAGATTTAACGTATATTCAAATTTATTTGAAAGAAAATTCTTATGTTTACCAAGGCTGCATTTATCCTTCAGAAATCATTTTAATATGCTGATTTAGTTAATAGTTTATTAGTTGTACTGCTTAATAAAGAGTTGAAACACAATGTAGAGCCTTTTTCAGGATACTTTGAAGTCTCGTTCTTTTCTCTTTCTTCATAGGGCAAAAATCATTAGGGCCAGCTGAGACACACAGAAGAAAACAAGGTGAATTAACCTTATTCACATCCTTACAGTGGGATCAGAAATGATTTTAGCATGTTTGATGTAAATTGATGTATTTATTTCAGTGCTATTAATTTGAATACCATATGTTTAAGTTGATTTTAATGATAATCATGCCAATGTGAAAAAACTTTGTGTTTAATTTTTTAGTGTTTTTTTTCCCCTCACATTTTTCTGTTTATTTATATTTTCATAACAGATGATTTTTGGCTGCAGGAATTCATGAAAACTCACAAAATGAACATGAAGGAGAAAGCAGAACACATTTTTGAGTGTAAAAAGGAAAATGAAGCACATCTAAAGGATGTTTTCACTGAACTCTTCATTACGGAGGGGGATCTTAAAGAAGTCAATCAAGAACATGAGATTATGAAGATTGATGAAGCCATTAAACCCCGTAAATCACAGGACAGACCAATCAAATGCAATGATGTATTTAGTCTGAACAAAAATAAGAAAAAGATTGTACTGACCAAAGGCATCGCTGGCATTGGAAAAACAGTCTCAGTGCACAAGTTCATTCTGGACTGGGCAGAAGAAAAAGCCAATCAGGATATAGACTGTGTTTTCCTGCTTCAATTCCGAAGGATTAACTGCATTAAAGACAGAAAGATCAGTCTGCATGAGTTTCTACAGATATTTGATCCAGAACTGAAGAAACTGGAAACAACAAAGATAAGTAAGATATATAGCTGTAAGCTTGCGTTTATCTTTGATGGACTGGATGAGAGTCGACTGCCTTTGGATTTTGACAGTGGAATAGTGACGAGTGTTGAGGAGCGATCATCTGTAGATGAACTGTTTACAAGTCTGGTCAATGGGACTCTGCTTCCATCAGCTCATGTCTGGGTGACATCACGACCAGCAGCAGCCAATCAGATCCCTCCTGAGTATGTAGGGTTGTTCACAGAGGTGCGAGGATTCACTGACCAGCAGAAGGAGGAGTATTTCAGAAAGAGAATCAAAGATGAGACTCAGGCCTCCCGAATGATTTCGCACATTAAGAAATCTCGTAGTCTCTATATCATGTGTTACATTCCTGTGTTCTGTTGGATCACAGCCACTGTTCTTCAGGATGTCCTATTGAGAACAATGCAGAAAAAAACATCAACACGACACTCACTGAAATGTACATCCACTTCCTGCTGATACAGATGAACATGAAGAGCCAGAAGCACGACAGAAAAACAGAAAGAGTCCATACCAAGCTCTTAGATTCCAATAAAACAATGATTTTGAAGTTAGCTAAGCTAGCGTTTGAACAGCTGAAGAAAGAAAACATTGTTTTCTATGACAAAGATCTGAAATCATGTGGTATTGATGTGGATGAAGACTTTGAGTCCACAGGAATGCTCACTGAGATCTTTCAGCAAGAATCTGTACTTCATGAGATGAAGGTCTTCTGCTTCGTGCATCTGAGTGTTCAAGAGTTCCTCGCTGCAGTGCACGTGTTCCTCTGCTACCTGAACAGAAACATGGATGAGCTGTGTTTTTTCAGTGAAGAAGCACAAAATGTGGTTAGGCCTGACCACATCGACATGCCAGACAAAAATATTGCTTTACATGATTTACTAAAGAAGGCTGTTAGGAAAGCAATGCAAAGTCAGAAAGGACATTTAGACCTATTTTTACGGTTTCTGCTGGGCATTTCACTAGAATCCAATCAGAGACTGCTCCAGGGCCTGTTCACAGACACTGAGGACAGCAAAGACAGCGTCACAGAAGTGACCAAATACATTAAAGAACTATTACAAAACGATGAGCTTATCTCACCTGACACTTCAGTCAACCTGTTCTACTGCTTACTGGAGCTCAATGACAATTCATTTTATACAGAAATCCAAAGATACTTCAGATCATCTCCAGAAAGAGAGCTCTCATCTTCCATGTGCTCATTGATGGCTTATGTACTGCTGATGTCAGAGGAGGTGCTGGATGTGTTCAACCTGAGTATGTACGACACATTAGGAAGCCACAGGAATCTCCTGCCAGCTGTAAGATGTTGCAGAAAAGCCATGTAAGGAACTTACAGGAAGGACAGCTGTTTAATCAGTCTGTAGATGCAGTGTGAAGTATCATGTTTTACTAATTTTGGAGAGTAAAATCTGTATTTAGTAAAATTGATTTACTAAACAGTGATTTTATAGACATACATTTAAAAACTATTTTCACTTGGCTGTCACATCAGTTCCAGCATACATAACATTTATATTTTTTCCAGAAAGCTTGAATGTTCACAGAGAACAGGACATAACCCATGATTGTTACTACAAACACTGTTCTTACAAGATGAACACAGAATAAATTACATGGACAAATATCCTGTTTTTACAGACTTTACTGGTGTTATCTCGATCACACCTGCTCTGAAACTGTGGCTTTGGCCCTGCAGATACCAAACTCACCCCTGATAGAGCTGGACATGAGTCGCAACGACCTGTGTGACTCAGGAGTGAAGCTGCTCTCTGATGGACTGAAGAGCCCAAACTGTCAGCTGAAAATATTGAGGTTTGAGATTCACTCAGTCTTTCTACAACACCCACCTTAGTATTTCAGTATTTCTTAATGCACAAAGACAGTGATTATAATATATGAAATTCAGTATACAATGTTTTGATGATGCATAATATATACAGGCAAACGATAAACACAGAATTTGAATACAATGTGCTGAATTACATGTTAATTTTTTTACTTTATAATGGTTTCCTATGGGGAAACAATTTACATCAAACTTTGCACACTCACTCACTCACTCACTCACTCACACACACACACACACACACACACACAGTCATACATACATACTCACACACACAAAAAGAAAAAAAAGTACAAAGAGAGGGAAAAGTTTGAATCTTGAGTCTTGAAGTTGTTTGCAGGCAGCCGGGAGCCTCCATCTTGGATCACACATCATGTCTCGCGTTATGCAGCCATTCTGGTATTCCTTACTTATGCAATTTAATGGTGTGGTATCTGTACTTTCATCTAATTATGGATATTTTTTGGGGGAATTTTTTACTTAAGAAAAGTTGTCCAATAAAATACTACTTCAAAAAAAGTATCTGGTTTTACAATATTATACAATACAAGAGTAATACAAAATTACAAAATAAAAGTAAATACAATACCATAAATTTATTTGTAAAGCCACAGTTGACCTGTAGAGTTGCTTTATAATTGAAATTTAAGTTGTAATTTTACTTAAAATGACTGTGTCCTGAAATTCAAGAACTTTGCAATGCTCACGCTGTTTTTCCTGTTTATTACTGTAAAAATGCAGTAAAGCATTGGTTTTGAGTACAGTACTACTATTAACAACAATAAAATAAAGTCATCTCTAAATTAATATAGGGTTATGTTTAATTCAGACAGATTGAGAGATATTGATTTTTCACTGGGGTCTTGAATTTCTTTTAATTCAATTAAAGTTAATCAAAAATGAAGATATTTGATATATTTGGCCAAATGGTTACTTCAAAAAAATATGAAATTCATAATTTCTAGAGTATTTCTAGTGTCGCTAATGCAGCATTTAATTTACTTAGAACCTAAAACCCAAACACATGACTGTTTCCTTCTGAAGATACAAATCTATGTTCTTATGATCCTCAGTATCTGGTAGATGGCTGTATAGATCTGATCAGAACCATATTCTCTTTTCAGCAGAACTTAAAGTTTATGACATGAGAGAGATTTAACTCTTATCAGTTTATATTAAATGGATGTGTAATTATTCAGATTTAAAAAGTGTTTGTTGTGAGTTCTGATGTCACAGATATCTTCATTGTTTCTGTGTGTGTTTGTAGATTATCTGACTGTAAGGTGACAGATGAAGGCTGTGGTTATCTGGCTTCAGCTCTGCATTCAAATCCCTCACATCTGAGAGAGCTGGATCTGAGCTTCAATCACCTGGGAGAATCAGGAGTCAAGATGCTCTCTGATCTACTGAAGGATCCAAACTGCACACTGAACAAACTCAAGTATGTTGAGCAGTAAAATTCATCTCATCCTGTGAACGTCTGTATTTGTATTTCAGTCTTACCATCTACAAGTGTACAGTGGAGTGAAATGTGAAAAGCGTCTGTAGTAGAGCTGCATGGAGAAAAAGATTAATTATTTACTTTGTTAGGCAAGGCAAGATTATTTATAACACATTTCACAGACAGTGGTAATTCAAAGTGCTTTACTTACAAAGGAATTAAAGTAATTATAAAATAATCATAACATATGCATAAGAAATAAAAATATCATGCACAAGAAATATAAATAACAATTGTATTTAACTAAGGGTTAAAATACTATTCCTGACTACCCGAATCACTAAATCTGGGGTTCCCCTGTCTGAAAGGAAGAGTCAGAATACTTAGGTTTGTGAGACACAATAGTAGCAACTTCCAGACTTACTAGTGACCTCCAACCCTTCAATAGGGAGGAGTTATTCTGACACCTTCTGCCTTTAATGGCTTCCAGTGTCCCTCCGACCCCTGAATGGAGTGGAGTCCTCTGACTCCTTAATGGAGTGGAGTTATCACCAATAGGGGTGGGAATCACAGGGTATGTCATGATAAGATATAATACGCGATACATGGCTCACAATACAGATAATATCACGATACAGCAATTCTGCAATAATTGATATATCGCTAGACGATGCTATAATGATACATTACGATATCTAACTATGAAAAAATGCCTGTTAAAAGTGCAGATTTTCTCTCATTATTCAAGTCCAAACTGTTAGAAAACAGCACAATTTTTTTTTTAAGTAAATTAAACATTTTATTCTTGTTCTTATTAAAAGCGTAAACTGATACCTTTAACTGCTTGTCAACTCGTTTTATATAAACCTGGTACATTTCAAAATTTACCAAGCTCTTTTATTTAAACCTGGGAACATCTCAGTGTTTACCAGCTTGCTTAAAAGTTCAGTGCTTTGCTGCAACTTGCATTAAACCTAATATGCTTATACTTTAAAAGCTTAAATTTTTCTTCGTGTGTAAACCAACACATTTAACTGCTCATTAACTTGTTTTATATAATCCTGTTGCATTTCAAAATTTACCTGGAGTGCTTTCTCAACCTTTCCTCTCATCTCATTATAAAGAGCTGGAGTATGGAGCCCCGCACATGACATGCAGGAAAAAAAAAAAAAATTTCAACATTCGCAGTTCACAGGTCATGTCTTTTGCAAAGTTTGTTATTTCAAATGTAGACACGTGGCAAGTACACACACTGCACACATCTGCGGCGCATACAGCTCCGACAAAGTTCTCATCTCAATAAATATATATAGCAGTATAGCTAATTCAATGGCGGGAAATCTGTTTAACCTTTGCTAAGCTTCCTTGTCTTCATAGAGAGCGCGGTTCATGATTACTTAGCAATGGCAGACACTACGGGAGCGCAAGCTGCCAAGCACTTTGGAAAGAAAGTGAAAATGGCGCACCCACGATTTCTGCACATTTTTATATGCTGGGTGCCGGGAAATCTATTTAGAGTGCCTTATTTTTTTCATTAAAATATCTATATTTTGCACCAGCATATCGCCCCATTGTATATTGCCCTATAGATATTTTGTCCCATCACTAATCACCAATCACCTGTCTCTGATGGTTTTCAGTAATACACCAGCCTGCATCCAAGGACCTGGTTTCCCACACACATCAGAGTATGTGCATAAAATCACCATCTCACTTCCAAATTCTCTCAAATGTTCCATCCAGACAGCCCTAACCAAACAAGCCACTAATAAAAAAGAAAACACATTTATTCGCAAAAATGTCTCTATTTGTACAAATTGCTGCATATTCTTTCAATTCTGAATTTTACACACACCAGTTAAAAGGCATTTGTTTATGGATAGTAAAACTAATCTGCAGCATTTATCAAGTTCATTGATAATTTTGCATACATTCATTAATCATTGATACTAAAATCATCCCATAATGTGTCAGGACAAATTGTGAATTAAATGCCCAAATTTACCACAACCCGCAGTTCATCTTTGTGGTAGTGACAAAAATAACAATCAAAATCATCAACTAGGAAATTGAGTGTCATGTCAAGCTCAGCGTCATCCTCAACAGAGGCGATTCACTACTTATTGAAATCTTTTTGGAATCTTTCAGTATATCTTGTGTTAGAAACCTTTATGATTCCCATATCATAGGAGAGTTGAATTCAAAAGGGTCAAAAGCATCTCATTGTGTTTATCACTGGTTAGAATGGCCGGCACAAGTTCATCATTAATATGGTGGAATTATCAGCCCATTGGATAGGTTGCTCATAATAAGAGGACATGTAAACAATGCAGAAAAAAGCAGCAACAGTATTTGTATTTCATTACTTTATACCACTGTTAATGGATTTGTAATTGTTCAGTTTTTTATTATTCTGTTCAGATTGGAAGGCTGTGATCTCACTGGTCAGTGCTGCGAAATTGTGGCATCAGCACTACAATCATCAAACTCCCGTCTGATAGAGCTGGACATGAGTGACAATAACCTGCATGATTCAGGAGTGAAGCTATTCTCTGATGGACTGAAAAGCCCAAACTGTCAGCTGGAGATACTGAGGTTTGAGATTTATTCGTTCAGTATATTAAAGTGTTATGAATTATGACTGTATATTTATTTTTAGTAGATTTTTAATGAATTTTGTACAAGAACATTTTGTACATTCTAAGGTTAAATGCATCAATCTAGTGCACTTTGAGAGCTCAAAATTAAGAGCTTCAATTTGAATTGGTTGGCAAATTACAAGATACCTTTATGTTAGGCTATAAGTTTTACATTTTTGGTTCATTATGAAACAGTGGTGGCACAGGATCATTAATGGGAACCACTGAATGAAAGTTCAGATGACATGCTAAAGTTGAGTAATATTATCATAAACCCTTCAACTGGACTGAAAGAGAGTCTGAGTGCCTGGCCTGCCGCTTTGCTGAGTAAGTGACATGAGGCATGGCTGTGTACAACTGCGGTGTGCGTGAACTCACTGTCAGAGAGAAGAGAGAGAAAGCGCTGCCGGTATTGGTGTATAGATACTGCATAAAAGCTGTATTGAACCCTTTAGAGATATGTGTCAAAAAAGATATTTTGATAGCACTGTTAAAAAACCTCAAAGCTGAAAGATTCAGGGCTTTTGAAAAAACATTCGGGGCTTGAGCCCCAGAAGCCACCCCCTCGCTCGGCCGCTGGAGTGCTGTCAACAGCACAGTTTAAGGCACTGCTGATGCAGCATTTTATTTACTCAGAGCCTAAAACCCAAACTTACTCGAACACGGCTGTTTACTTTTTGAGATACAAATCTATGTTCTTATGATCCTCAGTATCTGGTACATGGCTGTATAGATCTGGGCTGCGTTTCCCAAAAGCAATGTAAGCCTAAGTTGATCGTAGAACAATTGCCACCAATGGTCTCTACGATCAACTTAAGCTTGCGATGCTTTTGGGAAACTCTGCCCAGATCAGAACCATATTCTCCTTTCAGCAGAACTTCTAGTTTATGAAATGAGATAAATTTAACTCTTATCAGTTTATTTTAAATGGATGTGTAATTTAACAAATTTAACAAGATTTTGTTGTGAGTTCTGATGTCACAGTTTCAGATATATTCATTGTTTCTGTGTGTGTTTGTAGATTATCTTGGTGTGAGGTGACAGATGAAGGCTGTGGTTATCTGGCTTCAGCTCTGCGTTCAAACCCCTCACACCTGAAAGAGCTGGATCTGAGCTGGAATAACCTGGGAGAATCAGGAATCAAGATGCTCTCTGATCTACTGAATGATTCAAACTGCACACTGAACAAACTGCATACTGAGCGGTAAGATTCATCTCATCCTGTGAATGTCTGTATTTGTATTTCAGTTCTCTCCATCTACAAGTGTACAGTGGAGTGAAATGTGGAAAGGGTCTGTAGTAGAGATGCTTGGAGAAAAAGATTACTTATTTGTTAGGGAAGGCAAGGCAAGAATTCTTTTATGGCACATTTTATACACAATTGTAATTCAAAGTGCTTTACATGGAAAAGGAATTAAAGTAATCATAAAATAATCACAACATCCCTGACAACCTGAATTACTAAATTTTATTATTATTATTATTATTATTATTATTATTATTATCCTGATAATAGTTATTGTCCCTAATAATATTTATCCTGAAAGATAGGCCTAAATCTACTCTAATTAAATTAGAATAGATAAATGTCTGTCACCCATTATTATTATTAGGTGCAAATATGGAGCATGCCAACAGAACATGAGTTTTCACATATCATCACATTACGCACCTGCAGCGCTTCTGTGAAAGGAGAAAAACAATACAATTATATATATAAAATTAAAATGGAATAAAATTAATAAGCTTACATGAAATATGTTTCACTTCAATAATTAACACATTAACAAAACGAAAAGAAAAAAAACTGCACAACAAGTGTAGGCTACATTGAGTGACGTGTTCCATGAGTTAAAAGAAACTAAGCTGAAAGCGCATCCTGTTTTTTTCCTTTTCTTTTCCTTTTTTTTTTTTTTTTTTAGAAATTGAAGCACAATATTTTGTTTTTATTGTGAGTGTACACAAATAAAAGTAAACCAGCAGTTTTGATTGATATTTAGCGTACCTTAACCATGCAGCAAACATTTTCAAAATAGCTTTAAAATCAATTAATTAAGAATACCGTAGGCTACTTGTAGGCTAAAAACATACATCCTGCATGGTTTTTCAAAACCCTGTTAGCATAATTACACGGCATTCACTGCAAAAAAAAAAAAATGCTTTTCTTACTTAGAGTTTTTGTCTTGTTTAAAGTCCCAATTCTTAAATCAAGAATCTTCTAGACAAGTAAAAAAATATATTGTCTTGTTTTCAGAAAAAAAAATAAGTCAAAACTAAGTGAGTTTTTTTTCTTTTTTTCTTATTTTTTTCTTATTTCAAACCGAAAACAAGATTGCTTACCCCACTGGTAGATTATTTTGCTTGTTTTAAGGAAAAAAGCACTTAATTCGGATTTATTTTTTTCTTAAAACAAGACAATTTTTTTTTTACTTGTCTAGAAAATGCTTCTTGGTTTAAGAATTTTTTGATATTTGGACTGGAAACAAGGCAAAAAAAATCTAAGTAAGAAAAGCATTTTTTGCAGTGTTAAAGTTAAATTATGTAGCGTGTATAACACAAACCTCTACTTCCGGCAACAGGACCCTGATTTCAGCCTCACTATTCTTTTTCTTGGTGCTCGCCATTCTCAAGTAAAGAATTTGGACGTTGAATGGTGCTCTTTTATATGCTAATGATATTAATTAGGGGCACAAGGCGGAGATCTGAAACCATTCATCTGCGCACAATTTCAAGATCATTTGTGATTTATAGATTTCACATGCGAAAGAGAGGCGTACGGACATTTTTTTCTGTGTACGTTCGTTTCTCGGAACCACACGTGCACACATTTGAGAAATGATCTTAGATCAAACATAGGACAGTTTCTACGCAACATTTTATAAATGAGGCCCCTGGTGTCCCACACTCACATCTGTTACAATTGCTGCTTGTAAGCATAAGCACGCATGACGAGGAAGATACAAGTATAACAATCTTTAATAAATCCACAGGTAAGGTCATCCACAGACAGGTTCAACAGAGAGACAACCACACAATACACAAATGATACTAGACAATACTGAACAGGAAACACAGGGCTTATATACACAGGGAAACAAGGAGGATGATTGAACACAGCTGAATGTGATGATTGAGGTGATCAGTAACCATGGTGACTAACTAGCGGCAGGAAATGGAACAACACAAGTCCAAAACAGAATGCACATGTTACAATGTCTGAGTGCGTGTGTAAACTCATCGTCTCACTTCCAAATTCTCTCAACTGTTCCAACCAGACAGCTCTAACCAAAAAATAAATAAAATCTTAACCAAAAATAAAAACAGGAATAATTAAAAAGGGTGACCATACGTCCTAATTTTCCCAGACATGTCCTCTTTTTGGACCTAAAAAAATGCGTCCGGCCGGGACGCATTTCTAAATCGCCCAATCGCCTCAATGTCTGAGATTTGGCTTTTGCTTTCTAAAGTCGCTATTCCTTCTCACACACAAATATATAATACATTTTTTTGTGCCTCAGAGCGTGCAGATGAAACATTCAGATGCCTGGTGTTTGCAAGGTGCTTCTGGGAGGGAATTATACTGAACCACTTTACTGATAGACTTTGGCATTACAGAATGACCAAAACCGCATTTCAGATGCTGTGCAACAAGATCGGTCGGCTGGTTGGTCTAGTTATGCCATCCCATCACAAAGTCACATATGTCTTTTTTCCATCTTAGTTTATGTGCATGTTTTCACGTCGCATAAAAATGTATCCAACTTAGTTGAGCACATACATTTTTTTATGTGCATTTTTAGAATTCATGTGTTTCCATCTTTTTATGCAATATCCCAAAATGCACACATAAAATGGGTGGATGGAAAAATAGCAGGGGATTCTGTGTACACAATACAACTTTAAACACGTCTTGCAAAGACTTTCATGCCTACTTGATTGGTAATCAAGGACTGTTGGAAAGATTCAATCTTCGGGAATGTATACCAGAGAACACAAGGAGGACTGAAATTATTTTTAACTGAAATAGTTGATTTTTTTATGGCAACTGTTTTAACCTATGGCCATGAAAAGAAACAGTGTCATGTAAAAGGATTTGTTTGTTATTATTCTGTTGTTGAGGGCCAAAAGTTGAGTGGAAAGGATGCATTACTTTATGTGTTCAAGTTCAATAATTGTGAACGAATTTGTCAAGTATTTAGGCACCAGCGTTTTTTCCCCTTTACAATGGAAGTCAGTGGTCATCAAAAACTTCAAAATATCATTGTTTGTGTTCAGCAGAATTTTTTTTCATTGAATTCTTTCATAGTGTTTAAAAGCAAAATACTCCCATACAACTGAGGCTCTTCCATGTTTTGACACTGGATCTTCTTCTGCAGCTTCATTGTCTTCACCATCAAGGGATCATTTTGACAAGCTAACACACGTTTGAGGTCTTTCACACACGGTTCTTTGAAACAAGCATTAGACAGGCGTCTTTGACCGTTGTGATCCTCGCTGTTTTTCACTCTTGCTCATGTGATATTACACATATCTGTGGTTAATGTTGTTTTGTTCTCTTTTCTTGTCTTCAGATACGAATAATCTCACACTGGATCTAAACACCGCAGACACTCGTCTCCATCTGTCTGAGGAGAACAGAAATATGACGCTCGTGTTTGAGGATCAGCCTTATCCTGATCATCCAGAGAGATTTGATGAGTGTCGTCAGGTTCTGTCTAGAGAGAGTCTGACTGGACGCTGTTACTGGAGGATGAATGGAGTCAGTCAATGAATATCAGTGACATATAAAGGAATCAGCAGGAAAGGAAGGAGATGCTGTATATTTGGATTTAATAAAATATGCTGGAGAACTGTTGTGATTACAGATTCACTGTCCGTCACAATAATCAGAGAACATCATATCTGCCCCTTCATCTCCTCTAACAGAGCAGGAGTGTTTCTGGACTGACTGGCCGGTGCTTTGTTCTTCTACAGCGTCTCTGACACTTACACACATTCAACACAATGAGTTTATATGTTCACTTCTTTTGTTTTGTTCACTGGTTGTCATACAGTCATGATTATTTACTCTTATAATGTTTAAATGTTTTTGAGGAACAGGAAACTTCTATCTTTTTTGTTTTCACTTCTGCTTCACAGTTAGGATGATTTCTGAGGTTAGTTATATGAAAGAGCTTTAGGGACCTCCATTATCATCCATTATCCAGTTGTACAGAATATCATCTGCTTTTGTGTTTAACCAGAAAGTCAAGAGCACATTCATTCAAGCACTATGAGGATAATTTCTGCTCATTTTTGTGTAGATAGACAGATCACAAACCACACATTTTTGTCATACAGATGTTCATAATTAATGATGCATTTCATTGTTTTGATGAAATGTAAAGATTTAGATATTCATATACAGCGGCCTCTAAAAGTATTTGGGACACGATAAAACATTTATAAATGTCTTTGCATTTGTTTTTCAATCAAAATATGAAATAATATATTGTTTTTGCACTCTCAGGAAAAAAGCTGTCACTTTCATAAGATACATCTTTATACTTTGTTTACCCCTTAAAGGTACAAATTAGTAGTTTTGACAGTCGGGTTCTGGATAAGGATACAGATTTTCCTCTTTATTCCCACACAGGAAGTCAGCAGATATTCAGTGTCACATGTGTGAAGCATTTGGCACATGATTTGTTTTCATCCCACGTTCCAGAGCAGACAGAGGAGGCGTTTCATTGGAAGAGGTGAATGAGAGAGGACAGCCACTTAACAATCAGTGACTGACAGCATTTCCACCAACACATCGCTTCAATTGACCTAAAATATGATCCTCTTACAGTGTCTAGTTTTGTTTTAAATTCTATTAAGAAGCCAAGATGTGAAGTATTTTCTTGTAAAACATACTTCAATAATCAAAAAAACATTTTAATTTTATGTATTTTAGTTTTAGACCTTTAAATTTACAGATTCCATGAAATCAAAAGCATATTTTTATGTATTTTCTGTCTGGTTTATATCATCAACCGCAGAATGGCATGTCATATCTAAATATAACTCCTCAAAGATGTAAGAAAGGGTTTTACAAAGATTATTGGAGAAAATACTCATTATACTTCAAAATTTCACCTTTAATTCAGTGTGTTACTTGCCAATTCTTTGTGAAATGTTTCTTCACCAAAATATTGTTAAAGTATGATGCTAAAACAGATTAGCAGCAAAATCCAGTTATTAAACAGAGTTTATCCAACTATTCAACAGTAAAATGACTTTTCACGCTCTAGAAACACCTCTGAAACGTGTATCTGGCCTCTCCGGAGGGTTTGCTGATGTCCATCATGACGCTCCTCCAGGAGTCCTGCGGGTCCAGCAGGCATTTCACACATATTCTGTCTGCAGTGCGGATGCGTCGCAGGAGCAGCACGCGCTATTGTGCTTTCACACATGCTGCGTTTGCAGTGCGCAACTGATCTGTGGCTGTATATCACGAACAATATTTACTTATTTGCATTGCATTGCGATTCTCTCTGTACACAGGCTATACTCTTTCATCGATGTCATGTTTAAACTCACTAAATTTAAACAACGTTTTTTCAATTCATTACTTTATATTTATTACAAGTTTTTTTTTTTCTTTTTTTTTACTATATTTTATATTAGCCTACGTTGCTCAATTCAGTTGTAAAACATTTAAACATAGGATATATGTTAAAATCACAAAGATTTTAAATTAAAATGTACAATAGATGAAAACAGCCGAATCTCGTAAAATTAATGCCGATCCAAATCCGAGTTTAATCTTCAGAATAAATGCGCTCAGATCTTCTTAAGGTTTCACACACGTGCATATAACATTAAGAGCTTTTCCTTGTGTCTTCCGAGATTGAGTAACTTCATTGATCTGTTGCAGTTTCCCCTTCCTTCAACATTCGCTTTAAACTGAAACTAAATGATCTTACGAGCTATAAGGTGTAAACAGGGATCTCCACGTGTTATTCCTGCAAGGGAATGCTGGGAAAAAAAAAAAAAAAAAACAGTTCTAGAGAAAACTCTTCCTCATGAGAACACGGAAGTGAAGATCGGTGATTTTGGTGATCAAGGTGTCATTTCAGAGGAGGACAAAGAAACATCTGCAAATACTGTCATTATTCAAGATAAGTTAGTGACTATTTTAATTTACTGATCAATGTTTAAGTGTTATGTTTCCAGTGATCACAGAAGATCCATGCAGCAAAACTGAAACGAGGCTCTGAGTGTGAGATTACAGTCTTTACTATGAGGGGCTGTAGGACAGAATTATTGAAAATCCTTTTTCAAACACTAGTGAAACGAAAAACATTGATCAGCGTTAGTGAAATTAATACACATTACTACAATGAGAAAAGATTTTAGTAGATGATGAGAGCTAATTTCACTTGAAAAGGAAGCTGTGGTCATTTCCGTTTAAATTTGGTGCGTGTGTCACAAACTCTTTTAGGCAATGGCAGATAGTCATATCAGTGTTTTTAGTGTTTGTAAGAGTTTTCAGTAATGTGTATGAATGAATTTCACTGTGGTTGATCAATGTTTTTCTTTTCACTAATGTTTATATAAGGCTTTTTTAATTATTATGGCCTATGCCCCCTCATGTTTGTGTGTGTCTGTATCAGGTGATTGTACAGAATTGGAATAACTAAATAACTGGATCATGATGAGTCTCAATCATCAGCAGCGTTCAGCTGAATCTGTCAAACAGTAATCTACTGATGAGCACAGAATCTCAAACTGAAAAACAACCTGAAAAAATTTAGACCTAAAACCCCCGGTTTCACAGACAAGGCTTAAGCTAGTCCTAAACTAAAATGCATGTTTGAGCTGTTTTAACTAAAAGCAACTTGTACTGATATATCTTAAATATGTCACTGCCATTGTTTTGTCTCAAGATGCACAACTGTAATGATAATTTCTAGTGTATATTTAACTAATTAAACTAAGGCCTAATCCTGGCTTAAGCTAAGCCCTGTCCGTGAAACCAGGCCAAATGTTTTATAATAGTTGATCTGTTCACAGTGTTGATTCATTACACACATTTATTTGCACAGATCTCTGCTATAAAAGTGCATCTATTAGTACTTTTTCTCTTTTTCCAACAGTCCATGACTGGCAATGGGATCTGTAAAAAAGCTGCTTCATGATACTCTAGATGACCTGAAAGAAGAAGATTTGAAGAGATTTAAGAGTTACTTAAAAGAAGATGGATCCATTGGAGCTGGTAAACTGGAGAAGGCTGATGTCACTGATATAGTGGATATAATAATAAGGAATTTTGAAAAAGAAGAAGAAGCTGTGAAGATCACACTGAACATCCTGAGGAAGATGAACCAGAACCGGCTGGCTGAAGATTTACAGAAGAACTACACTGAAGGTAATAAAGGAAAGAATAGAGAATGAGAGGATGCATAGATTCATAGAAATGTTTATTCATTTTTTTGAAAGAAGATTGTCATGTTTTCCAAGGCTGCATTTATCCTTCGGAAATCATTCTAATATGCTGCTTTAGTTAATAGTTTAATAGTTGTCCTGCATAATTAAGTGTTGAAAATTGACGCTGTACCTTTTTCAGGATACTTTGATGAACATAAAGTTCTATTATTTTCTCTCTCTTCACAGTGCAAATATCATTAGAGCCAGCTGAGAAACGCAGAAGAAAAGAAGGTAAATTAACCTTCCTCACGTCCTTACAGTGGGATTAGAAATTATTTTAGCATGTTTGATGTATATTGATCTCAGTACACAACAGTGCTTTCAGTGCTGTAAATTTAAATACCTTGGGTTTAAACCAGTTGATTTTAAATTATAATCATGCCAATGTGATAAACCTTTTGTGTTTAATTTTCTAGTGTTGTTTTGTTCACACCTTTTCCTGTTCATTTCATAACAGATGATTTCTGGCTGCAGGAATTCATGAAAACTCACAAAATGAACATGAAGGAGAAAGTAGAACACATTTTTGAGTGTAAAAAGGAAAATGAAGCAGATCTCAAGGATGTTTTCATTGAACTCTTCATTACGGAGGGGGATCTTAAAGAAGTCAATCAAGAACGTGAGATTATGAAGATTGATAAAAATATTAAACCTCGTAAATCACAGGACAGACCAATCAAATGCAATGATGTATTCAGACTGAACAAAAAGAAGAAAAAGATTGTACTGACCAAAGGCATCGCTGGCATTGGAAAAACGGTCTCAGTGCACAAGTTCATTCTGGACTGGGCAGAAGAAGAAGCCAATCAGGATATAGACTGTGTTTTCCTGCTTCATTCAGAAGGATTAACTGCATTAAAGACAGAAAGATCAGTCTGCATGAGTTTCTACAGAAATTTAATCCAGAACTGGAAGGCCTGGAAACATCAAAGAAATGTGAGATATATAAACGTAATCTTGCGTTTATCTTTGATGGACTGGATGAGAGTCGACTGACTTTGGATTTTCACAGTGGAATGGTGACGAGTGTTGAGGAGCGATCATCTGTAGATGAACTGTTCACAAGTCTGGTTAATGGGTCTCTGCTTCCATCAGCTCACGTCTGGGTGACATCACGACCTGCAGCAGCCAATCAGATCCCTCCTGAGTATGTAGGGTTGTTCACAGAGGTGCGAGGATTCACTGACCAGCAGAAGGAGGAGTATTTCAGAAAGAGAATCACAGACGAGACTCAGGCCTCCAGAATGATCTCACACATTAAGAAATCTCGTAGTCTCTACATCATGTGTTACATTCCTGTGTTCTGTTGGATCACAGCCACTGTTCTTCAGGACATTCCCATTGAGAACAATGAAGAGAACATCAACACCACACTCACTGAAATGTACATACACTTCCTGCTGATACAGATGAACATGAAGAGCCAGAAGCATGAGAGAAAAACAGAAAGAGTCCATACCAAGCTCTTAGATTCCAATAAAACAATGATTTTGAAGTTAGCTAAGCTAGCGTTTGAACAGCTGAAGAAAGAAAACGTTGTGTTCTATGAGGAAGATCTGAGAGCATGTGGTATTGATGTGAGTGAAGAAGACTTTGAGTCCACAGGAATGCTCACTGAGATCTTCAGGCAAGAAGCTGGACTTCATGAGATGAAGGTCTTCTGCTTCGTGCATCTGAGTGTTCAAGAGTTCCTCGCTGCAGTGTATGTGTTCCTCTGCTACCTGAACAAGAACATGGACGAGCTGCAGTTTTTCTTTAAAGGTAGACAAAGAAAGGTCAGAACTGACCACATCGACAAGCCAGACAAAAATATTGCTGTACATGATTTACTAAAGAAGGCTGTAAGGAAAGCAATGCAAAGTCAGAAAGGACATTTAGACCTATTTTTACGGTTTCTGATGGGCATTTCACTGGAATCCAATCAGAAACTGCTCAGAGGCTTGTTCACACACACTAAAGACAGCAAAGAGAGTGTCACAGAAATAACCAAATGCATTAAAAAACTATTACAAAACCATGACATCTCACCTGAAACTTCAGTCAACCTGTTCTACTGCTTACTGGAGCTCAATGACAATTCATTATATGCAGAAATACAAACATACTTCATATCATATCCAGGAAGAAGACTCTCATCATCCATGTGCTCACTGGTGGCTTACGTACTGCTGATGTCAGAGAAGGTGCTGGATGTCCTCAACCTGAAGATGTACAGTTATGAATCGGGAGGCTACAGGAATCTCCTGCCAGCTGTGAGATGCTGCAGAAAAGCACAGTAAGGAACTTGTTGACAGCTGTTTAATCAAAGTTTTTATATCCGTAGCCAGAGTGGCCAAGCCTGGGGTCCAGTTCAAGGCCACCGATTTGTTTCGATTAAAGAAGCAGCTGCATTGAGATCCTGGCTATATACCTTTGTGCTGCAACCAGCGACCGTGACAAATACATTACAGTTTACTATATATTCACATACAAAAAAAGATATTTTAAAGCAGCAGTTTTTACTTTGCTTGAAGTAGCATTTGGTAAAATATATTGAAATAGTTATAAATAATTAAACAATAAATGACTAATAAATGCGTAATTACCAAACTAATATTACATGCTCTAAACCTTTTTGGTCCCACTTTATATTAAGTGGCCTTAACTACTATGTACTTACATTTAAATTAATAATTTACAATGCACTTATTGTGTACATACGTGTGTTTACTTGAAAAACACCTGCATGTAATTACATTTGTAATTAATTTCTGTAATTACATTTATAATTACACTGTTGACGCATACCTTACCCGTATCCCACCTCAATAGCAGAAAAAGTGTTTTACAATTCAATGTGAACCCAATAAGTACATTGTATTTATTTTTTGATGTAAGTACATAGTAGTTAAGGCCACTTAATGTAAAGTGGGACCACATTTTTTCATATTGTACAATACAAACATAAACTCTCTGAAAAATATATATATTTTTAAATGACCCAAATTGCATAATCTGTTCCAAATGATACTAAAATAAAATACTTTATGTATACTAATCATAAATTGAGTATAAAAGCACCAATCTAGGACATATACCTATCATGGAAATCACTCTGCAGTGGTAGCACCACATTATATTTTCAAATTCAGTCAAAATTTACAGGCACAGAATTGGCTACCTAAACAAAACAAGCTAGCTTCCCACAAAAGGTCACTATGAAATTTGTAATTAAAGTATATATTTGCAGAAATAACTTAATTTTTTTTTTTTTTTTTTTTTTTTGGAAGTCATACCACATGATATCCAAATGCGGTAACTACATACCAGCTGTTAAAAAGGTTATGTTTTTCCAAATTTAAGATAGAGTTACAAGCCTGCTTGCTGGTTCCATGGGTCCTTCACAAATTGGTATATGATGCAACGTCCTGTCTTTGAATAGATTTTAACATGAAAGTTCTAAAGTGGTAGTTTTTTGATGGTCGCACCGCATGATATTTCATAAAATGGACATCATCGGACAAAGTTTGTATATTATGATGGAAATATAAATACAAATGCTTTGCAATTTTGTACAGGATTATAAAACGTGTTGGAAATCATGCCATCATGCAGAAAATGAATTTGAATAAATTTAGAGTTATTTCAAAGACATTTACAAAACAGAAGTTATGGTCGCACCACATGATATTTTGACACTTTAAATTACAAATAACTATTGTTTTTTGAGAAGTTCATGCAATATATATATGGTAACTTTTTATGCATTTAAACCAAATTTTAACAGAAAAAAATGCAATAAGACAGAAAAATTTAGGCGTCACATCAATGACCCATTTACTAAAGTTGATTAACTAAACTGATTTTATAGACGTACATTTGAAAGTTATTTTCACTTGGCTGTCACATCAGTTCCAGCATACATGATATTTATAATTTTTTTCCAGAAGCTTGAATGTTCCCAGAGAACAGAACATAACCTATCACTGTTTCTATAAACACTGTTCCTACAAGATGAACACACAATAAAGGACATGAACAAATATCCTGTTTTTACAGACTCTCCCGCTGTCTTCTCAATGACACAGACTGTGAAACTGTGGCTTTGGCCCTGCAGATACCAAACTCTCCTCTGATAGAGATGGACATGAGTAACAATAACCTGTTTAACTCAGGAGTGAATCTACTCTCTGATGGACTGAAGAGCCCAAACTGTCAGCTGAAGATACTGAGGTTTGAGATTCAATCAATCCTTACACAACACCAATATTTCAATATTTCAGTCACTAAAAACAGAGTATGACATTTTAAAAGACTTAACATTAAAATGATTAATGTGCCGTAATCCACAATGACAGTTATTTTAATATATCAGAGTATATTAAAATATATCAAATTTATTATATATTATATTATATTGTATTTGTATTTATTATTAAAAGGATAGCCCCTTGAGATGCGACATCTCATTTTCGAGGGGGTCCTAAGCAGAAACAAAAAAACAAAAACAAAACAAACATACAAATAATCAAAAAACAAAACAAAACAAACAAAAAAAACATGCTCAACTAGACCCTCACACCCACAACAAAATTACAGCAATCATATCATATATAAGTGTGACGCAGACTCAGGCTGGTTGGGATCCATAAGCGGTTATTGGCAAACAACAGGAATACAGTAACAGGCAGGCGTGGGTCGAATCACCAGAGCAAACAACAGTGTCAGAGACAGTCCAATAATCATGGTCATAACAGGCAAGAGATCGGGGTTAGCAGCAAATAATCAGAAATGCAGTCCAGGCAAAGAGGGTAACAGGTAGGCGGCAAAACACTCAGAAGGTCGGTAATCCAAAACAAGGTCGATACACAGGCAGACAGAAAACAAGTAATAAATGCTCAGAAATTGTTGCGGGGCAAACAATACTTCGCGAGCTGCGTGTGTGTGTGTGTGGGGCCTAAATAGCTGGCTGACGTGAAACAGGTGCGTCGTAATCAGGCCAGGTATGTGGGCGCTTGGGATTTGTAGTCCAGTTAGTACTCAGGAGAGTGAGACCTCCGGTGGCCGATCGAGGGAGCTTCGCTGGCATTTGTGACAATAAGCATGTAGATACACATACATAAACATCTAATCAACATAAGAGAACTTAAAAACATACACAAGCAATTTTAAGATGAGAAAATAAAAACGACCTAAAGCGATAAAATTAAGTAACAGATCTCAAAGACTGAGGGAGATTGTTCCAATCAGAAGGGGCTTTATACTGAAAAGACCTTCGTCCAGTTTTACTAAAAATTCTGGGAACAAAAAAGAAAGGAAATTGTTCATGTCTTAGTGAATAAGATGATCTATATGGAGTCAAATATTGTTTCAAATATGAGGGACAATCAAAATAAACACATTTAAAAAGAAACAAAAACCAATGAAATTGTCTTCTAGAATTAGGGTGTAACCAATTCAGCATTTCATACATATGACAGTGATGAGTACGATATGGACATCTCAACACAAATCTACACAAAGAGTTATAAACCACGAGGCTTCAAATAAGTATCGGAGGTATTTTGATATATAATATCAGCATAATCTATAAGAGGTAATAGAACCTGAGAAATAATTCTTTTTCTAACCTGGCATGTAAGACAATTGATTAAACGATGAAGTAAACGCAAACAGCTGTATATTCTATTAACAATATAATCAATATATGGTTTAAAAGTAAGTTCAGGATCAACCCAAGATATTAATGAATCAACATTTTTCAATAAGTAATCCATCATCAAAAGTAATATTAAAACAAAAGGAAACGAACACACCTTTGTATACCAAATAACATACAGCAAGACTTCTTCTTATTCAGTACAAGCATATTATTATGAAACCATTTTTGGACCAAATTAAAATCAAATTGCAAAGAATTCTGGATTTGCAACAAATCGGAATTAGTGGTATAAATAACAGTATCATCAGTGTAGAGATGTATGGAGCAATTTAAACAAATTTGTGATAGATCATTAATAAAAATAGAAAAAAGTAATGGTCCCAAAGGGGAACCTTGCAGAGCACCTTTATCAACAAACAAATAATCGGACTGAAAACCTTGCAATGCGACATACTGACCCTGTTATGCAAATAAGCATTTAAACCAAAGAAGGGCATTTCTAGTTAACAATAGAAGACAATTTATCAAGAAGATAATGATTAACCATATCAAATAAAATAATAACAAATAAAAGTTCAACAAATTCTCAAATACTCAAAGTTATATAAAAAAAGGAAAAAAGCAGCAACAAAGTTTTGTATGTTGTTTACTTTACACCACTGTTAATGGATGTGTAATTATTCCATTTTTTCTCATTCTGTTCAGTTTGGAAAGCTGTAAACTCACTGCTCAATGCTGTGATTTTGTGGCATCAGTTCTACAATCATCAGACTCCTGTCTGATAGAGCTGGACATGAGTCACAATAAGCTGCAGGTCTCAGGACTGAAGCTGCTCTCTGGGACTGAAGAGCCCAAACTGTCAGCTCAAGAAACTGAGGTTTGGATTCATTCATCAGTATATGAAGCATTATGAGTTTTTTTTTAGTAGATTTTTAATGCATGAGATTTGTACAAGAAAATTTTTACATTTAAGGTTAAATGGATACACTGGCGGCACTTTGAGAGTTACAAATCTGTGTGCTATGGTCATGATGAGTAGAGCTTTTAACTCTTATCCGTTTATATTAATGGATGTGTACCTATTCAACAGATTTAACAAGTGTTTGTTGGGAGTTTTATGTCCACAGAGATCTTCATTGTTTGGTGTGTGTTTGTAGTTAATCGATGGAGGGACAAATGAAGTCTGTGGTTATCTGGCTTCAGCTCTGCGTTCAAACCCCTCACACCTGAGAGAGCTGGAACTGGACAGCCAATCCAGGGGAAACATGTAGAGATTATATTCTGATCTACTGAATGATCCAAAGTGTGCACGAACGATGTAAAGTAGTGCGCGTAGATTCATCTCATCTGGAATCTCTGTTTTGTATTTCAGTCCGCCATCTACAAGTGTCTCCCCCCCCCCCCCCCCCCCCGTGGAGTGAAATGTGGTATAAGGGTCTGTTGGAGGAAAAGTCCATGTTTGGTTCAAATGTCAAAGCATTGCAGAATACAGCCTCAAGATTCATTTTGCATTAAGCCTCAAATCGATGCTGTGGTATTAGAACGGGTTCATAGGAGTAGTTTGAAAAAGATGTTTTTAAAGAAATCAAAACTGGCAGACAGGGAGTTTGGCTGACTATGGCAAAATTGACATCAGTGTTTTCAGCAGACCCAAAGAATCAATTAAGACCAGTCTCATTACAATAGGCCACATTATAGTAAGCTATTAGTGTTTTTTAAAAATGTTATTGGAATGTTTGACCATATGGTAGTGCTATCTCAAACCATTTGAGAACCTTCAGAGCATGGTGCCGATGACACATACTGTGTCATGTTTATGTTCAATTATAGCCCCATCAAGAGGCACAATCCCACCACTTTTTTATGTGTCCTCAGAGTGGGCCAAAACATGTGTGTCAAAATTTGGTGAAAATATCATTTCATTTTGGAGTTAAACCATTTATATGTATGAGAACATAAAAAATGTCCCATGGATGATTTTTTAATGTGCCACTTCCTATCAAAATTTGACATTTGGACATTAATGCTTCATTAACCAGCTAAGGTTCCGTGTTTCCTATGCTGGTTTCGTCTCCATCAAAATAACGATTTCAAAGATATTCGCAAAAGTTTTTAAGCGCTAAATCACCACTTTGCACAAAACATAAGGCGAAACCTAGCATGTTTGGTATCATTGGACTCGACAAGGATTCAGGAGTGTAAGGAGATGGCTCACGTGTCGACCACACCCAACATTATAAGCATTTGAATATTTGAAATATTTGATTTACACTAGGTGGTGCTGGCTTGAAACTTCTCAGGCTCCTTCAGGGCATCGTGCTGATGACCATTACCGAGTTTCGTAATGATATGCTGATGCGTTAATAAAATACAGCATTTTAGCACAATATTCAAAATGGCTGACGCCCAAAATGGCTGATATGGGAAAATTGGATATCATTTGACTCAGCATCATGCCCCGAATCTGGCGAGACCATTTTTTTGTATCTCACAACTTTTTAGCATATGGTACAATGGGCTGCCATAGACTTCAATGGTGGAAGAATAATAATAAGAACACTAAGGATTACAATAGAGGCCTACACACCTTCTGTGCTTGGCCCCTAATTATACAGTTATAATCCTACTTATATAATAGTATACGACCGTGTATATAGATAAAATATACAATATTAATTCAAGGCGTAGGCCTCTGACACAGTTCACACAAAATTTATAATCTGTCATATTACTCACCCTCCACGTACCAAACTGTATGCCTTCTTTATTTGTGGCGACAAAAAAAGAAGACCATTTCGTTTCAGTTAAGAAAAGTTCAGTGTTTCTCCCTACAGGGGCAGGCAGTGGTCCCAACACTTCAAAATAGAAGAATCCATGCAGGTTGGAACATGCGAGTCAGTTTGTACCTGCCAATGCACTGCAGCAGATGTGTTTAATTTTTTGTTGTTTTTAAAGCTTGTCTCTGTTTGATGTGACACGCACGTAGGTTTATTTGCTTTCCGACCCACCTTGCTTCGGGATTGTTGCTGTGGTACGTAACCTAATGTCCTACTGTTGTGTATGGGATCCATGAAAGGGTGTGGTCAATAATTACTGACTTTTGTATTGTGGACCTGCATAAGATCTACTGTACAGGTTAAGCGCCATTTTTTTTTGATTGAGTTTCTTAATCGTGGTTTTTTAAAACCCAAAATCCTCCACAATTGAGCTCTTCCTGTTTTGACACGGATCTTCTTTGCAGTCATTGTTCACCATAAAGGGTCATGTTGACAAGCTAACACAGTTGAGGTCTTTCACAACGGTTCTTTATCTGTCTTAACTATTCTTCTAAACAACCATTAGACAGGCGTCTTTGACCGTTGTGATCTCGCTGTTTTCACCTTGCTCTGTGATATTGCGGAGTTAGCTTGACCATTTTTATTATAATTTAAACAACCACACACAAACCAAACACACACACATATATTGTGGTTAATGTTGTTTGTTTTCTTTTTCTGTCTTCAGATTCTGGGTCAACTATCAATGATTGTTGAGGATGGGATGAGGATGAGCCAATATGTTCACTTTATTACCACATTCTGAGCATGGCTGTTGAGTAATTTGTTTTCCTCGCAGGTGTCATACAAGGGCAGGTATTACTCTTTAACCATTTTAATGTTTTTGAGGAACCAGGAGAAGTTAATCTGCGGAAGTTCCTTTATCTTTTTTGTTTGTGCTTCTGTTCCCAAAATTGGTCATTTCTGAGGTTAGTTATATGAAAGAGCATAAAGGGGATCTGGAAGATCTTGTGACTGTACCATTAAATCATTCGTATCCAGTTGTACAGAATATCATTCTTTGGTTTCTCCAGAAAGTCAAGAGACATTCATTCAAGCACTGTGGATAATGCTGACACTTTGTGATAGATAGGATAGATAGATAGATAGACACATTTTTATTTGTCATACAGATGTTACATAATGCATGGGAATTACATGGTTTTGATTCAGGGGAAATGTAACATTTAGATAATGTTTCCTATACAGGTAATATACTAAAAAGTAATTGGGACACTTAAAACACAATAAACATTAAAATGTTTTTCCTTGTTTTTCAATTAAAATATGAAATAATATAATGTTATGCAGTAAGGAAAAAAAAATACAAAATTGTCAATGGGGCAACCCGTCAAAGATCCCCTTTATTTTTTGTTTAACCTTAAAGGTGCCCAGATTGTAAAATTGAATCACCGTGTCATTGTTGAATAATAAGAGTTTGTATATGTGAACGGGGCCAGTAGTAGTAGCTGGCAAGCGTAAAGACCATCCGTTGATCTCAGGAGATGCTTAGCGACGACATCTAGGGGTTGCGACTTAGCCTCCCGTTAACACATTCGACTGCCCATGCTGGAGACCCTGGTTCGAGGCCGTGCAAAGCGGGGGGCGTAGGACCTGGTAGAGGAGTTAACATGAAAGCATACAGTGAGTCTCAACAACATGTTTCTCTTATTTGAAACCTAGTCGTGCAAAGGCGAATATAACATAACAGGACTGTGACGACATGTCGTGATATTCATTGTAAGACCAATATTGGCATATACCAGCCCATGCGCAAGACAGGCGTATAAGGAGATGATATGTATGAAGCAGCAAAGATGAATCACAGATGTTATCAGGTAAGCAAGCAAGGGGGACAATACGCGAAAAATGGCGCGATGGAGCAATAATAACTGACTGGTCCTTGATATCATGATTTTTTTAGTGATATTTGAAAATATTGTTACATGTGGTTAAAGTTTCTACGTTTCTTACTGTATCACGGCCAGCGCCATGTAGTTATTTTAATTATTAAACACTGGCTATGTCTGATAATTCATAACGCATTTCTTCTTTATAAATCTTTCAACAGTGTGAATGTTAGCTAGCCCCATTAAGCAAAGCAGCATACTATCAAACTCATCAGAATAACATGTAAAAATCCCAATATGCCATACGACATGATCTGATCGGAGGCCATCACCAACAGTTGTAAAGATGCCATTTTGAGGTTATATAGCTGTGTGAACTGAAATGTTATTGTTATGCAATGTATTATGAATCGCGAGATGGGGGGGACGGCACAAGCATTTAAAGGTGTCACACACCAAATCAGAGATTTTTAATCCCACACCAAAAAAACAGAGCCATTAAGCCATGGTTAATACAAAAGCTATGGGTTTTTGAGCGTGAAACTCATTGAACATTCTGGAACACCAGAAGACGGATATTACATCTTTGTGTGACATAGGTTCTAGGGCACTTAAAGGTAACAAAGTAGTGTTTTGACAGTCAGGGTTTGGATACGGATACAGAGTTTATCTTTTTCCACACAGGGACGTCGCAGATATTCAGTGTCACATGTGTGAAAACATTGGCACATGATGTTTTTTGTCATCCCACGTTTACAGCGCGACAGAGAGGCGTTTCTTGGATGAGGTGAAGAGAGAGACAGCCATTTAACAATCAGTGACTGCAGCATTTCCACCAACAACAGCGTCAATTTGCCTAAAATGATTCTTTATAGGTCTAGTTTGTTTTAACTTCTATTAAGAAGCCAAGATGGAAGTAGTTTCTTGAAAACATCTTCAATAAATAATAATAAAAAAACTTCATTTTATGATTATAGTTTTAGACCTGAAATTCAGGATGCCCTGAAATCAAAAGCATTTTGTATGCATTTTATGTCTCGTGTATATATCCATCCCGCAGAATGGCATGTCATATCTACGTAAACTCCTCACAGATGTAAGAAAGTCCGAACAAAGGGTTTACAAGATTCTGGGAAATTTCACCTTAATTTCAACTGTTGTTACTGCCAATTCTTTGGGAAATCCTAGCACTGAGTGAAAAATTGTTTTTCACTCAAAATAGAGCAAGTATGATTTGCTAAAACAATTAGCAGCAACAAAAAAATCAGAGTTTATTCACCTCTTCAACAGTTAAAATTACTTTTACGCTCTAGAACCCTCTAAACAATGTGTAATGGTGATGATTGGCCAAAATGTGCTAATTTTGTAGAAAGAAGATAAGAATGGTTCAACTTGTGTTTCAGTTGTCATTTACACAAGGAACCCCACTTTTCTGTCGTGTTAAACAATCCGGACCAAGTCGGAAAATCCACTTTCCCTTCAACGTATCTCCTTATTAATGACCGTGGTTGTGTTGGACTGATCAAGGTTTGGTATAAGAGACAAAATTTGCTTTTCTCATTCCCTTAAAACCCTATGATCCACATCTAGCAGAATCAAGAAGGACTAAGATAAAAAGCCGCGTCGTTCGGTTTAAGGATCCAGTGCACTCAACGCATAAAGAAGCACATCACGGATCACCCTGATGAATAAAACCAAGGTGGAAAGGTTTTTTAACGGGCAAAAAGCGGTAAGTCCGGTCTTTGTCACGTCTCGTTGCTCTTATGAAGTCCGGATTAATGTGCTGCTTTATCACAAGTGACCGTGATGCAGATGAGAAGGTTCATGTGAGGCCAACTCTAAATACTTGCCAGACATTAAAATGCTGGATTTTTACAACAACAAACTGTGTTAGATCCATTCAGATCTGACCGTATAAGTCACAGGCGCATTTACCGACCAGGTTTTCTCAGGGCACAGGTTCAATCTGTGTGCATGACTATTTTCTGTATGGACTTGAAGTTTGATGCTTTGCATTAAAAGAGGTTACAGGTTAAGCATTCCACAAGGATGCCTAAAAACAACTTTCATTCTCAGAAATTGCCTGATAGGCTGTATATTTGCATCACACAGGCCGAAGTCTGCTACAAACAATCGTTTCTCAGGTTCTGGTTGTGGAATATTCCATCGTCTAGATGCGTTGTATATGTGAATATTATTTATTTTTTCATAAATTGTTTGTTTTTAGAATTGTAGATTATTTTCTCTTGCAGTTAATTCGAAGCAGTTCCTGATACGTTTATGAACTACAATGTGAACTGAAGCGCATCCGGACAATGTCAAGACTTCAGACAGTCTAATGGTTTTAAAACGTCCCTTCAGTGCTGGTCTACGTGAGAATGATGTGAATCCTCTGCCAATTCACCAAGTGAGCGAGGGCCGGGAACGCGTGAATTAAAATATATATGGTCACATTAATGTGTGGCTCAGGTATTTTCTTTATATTGTTAGATTAACTGGGTCAGATACAGAAACCTTTGACCAACACATCTCTTAACCTGGTGAGGTATTATATAAATGACATATATAATAGTATAGAAATTTACAGCAGTAACATCAGTCACCAACTAGCCTTTTACAATGTTTAGTCAGTTCAAGGTCACCGTATTTAATATAGCGCTTTTTACAATGCAGATTGTGGCAAAGGCAGCTTTACATTGATAACACTGGTACATTAATTTGGCTGCACAGCAGCTATTAGAGATAGTGTAAATGCAGGAGATCCCAAGCATGTTGAATAAATGTCAAGATACGTTGAAATCCAAATGTCAGTCAAAGTCAAGGTCCCAACTAAGCAAGCAAAAAAGGGGGGGCGACACGGCAAGGAACCCAAACTCCACAGGTGCATAGGTGGCAATAGGTGTAAAACTGGAGGAAAAAACTTGGAGAACCCAGGTTAGTGGGGGGGCCGTTTCCTTTTGCCAACAGTGCTTTGTTACGATTCAGGGTGCTATCATAAGCTGATGAAATCGCAACAATCAAGTATTTATTCCAGTTCCATACAGTTGAGGATCGTATTATCACGCTATGGGAGGACGGTCTGTTGGGAACATGTGGCACTGGCTCGTGTCGTGAGGGCAGGGATTAGTTGTGGTCTGTAACGGCGCAGGTCCTTGGTCTCAGCGGGAGTAGCCCGGATCGTTGACTACGGTAAATCGCGGGATAACGAAAGGACGATATAGCGTTAATACCATTGTCTTCTGATGTAACGAGTAATTGGGTCTATAGGAAGTGTTCTGGTTCCGGTGACCCTACGTTATGCCCGCCTACACTGAAAAATGTATTAGTTGAGTTTACTTAGAAAATCTGAATTACCACTGTGGGTTACATAAAAACTTAGGAAACGATTGCCTTAAGATTTAGCAAGTAAGGAACTCCTCATTTGAAGTGTAAAACTAGCTACCCAGTCAAGTACTTGGAAATCTTGAGGCGTGGTCATTAAATGAATTTACAAATTGAGACTAGTTAAAGTCATGTTCAAAAATCTTGTTACATTGTAGAAACTGCCTTAAATTTCGCAAGGAATTTTTTACTCAAAAGTTCACAATGGACCATACATTTATTGTATATTAAACTGGAGATATGTTGAAAATAATAAAGGTTTGAGTCACATCATGGGGAAAGTGTTTGCTTTAGTTGGGTCTGGACATTGATTTTAAATTAGGTTTCTCTGGCTGTAGTAATCAGGTTTGTAAGACACAGCTGTACGGTGAAAAAAGACAAGAGAAATGCTGGGATGATCGTTGGATCTGTGCTTATAATGTCATATCAAAAATCCCAGATTTTCATCCAAGGTTTGTACTTGACAAAAGTGTGCTTTGTCATAACAATGAAATATTTTATTGCTGAAACATATTCAAGCAGACTGAGCACGGTTGAGATCATAATTTTTAATATTATATTGGCAAAAAAAAAAAACAAAAAAACAAAAAAAAAAAAAAAACATTTGGAATACTTTTAGACACACAGAGCACAATAATCCGTGTAAAATCTCAAAAAACGGTACATGCAATGCATGGGGAGACATTAGTATAAACTCATCCATGGATCCCGCAGCATTGCCGATGAGCAGTCACGTTGTTGAGCTTGAGATGCTGATTTCTTGACGTCTATGTGTGTCTTATAGCTCCAAAACGTTTTTGACTAACATATTAAAATATGATTTCAACAGTGCTCCGATCTTGCCTAGTTTCATGATTATAAAAAGACTTATTGGTTTTAATGACAAAACCACACTTTTGATCAAGTTAAACTCAGGATTAAATCTGTGGGTTTCCATGATATCAGAGGAAAGATGCACTAGAGCAATCCCAGTAGTTCTATGGGCTTTTTCACCATCACAGCTGGTTTACCAAACACTGAGTTACGACTAGCCATGAGAAAACCCCCATTAACGTTAAAAGGCAAGGGCAAGAGCCAACGAAAAAGCAACCTTTTTCACCATGGGTGACATCAACTTTATCATTTTCACACAGTATCTCCAGTTAATAAATACAAATAACTGTATGGTCCATTGTGTAACTTTGAGTAAAAATTGCGTGAGAAAATTTAGGCAGTTTTACATAATGGAACAAGATTTAACAGGACTGAACTAAGTACTCAATTGTAAAATTGAATTACCAATCCTCAAGATTTCTAGTTAATCTGTACTGTGTGGTAGCTAGTTTACATTCAAAATGGTTTAACTTACTTGCTAAATTTAAGGCAATGGTTCTTCAGTTTTTGTATGTTAAACCCAACAGTTAATTAAACTTTATAAGTAAACTCAACTAATTACATTGTACAGTGTAATAATTTCTTTAAAGGTATTGAAAATCATAAATAATGGTTATGGGTATGCCAGGTTAAGAGATGCGTGTTTAGTTAGATTTAAACTGCAAGAGTGTGTCTGTTCCGAACAATGCGAGGACGATGGTTCAAGAGTTTAGGTGCCACATAGGAGAAGGATATACGGGCCTGCGGTGATTGGATATTATAGTATCTAGCTGGCCTGAATTCTGAGATCGACTAAAGTGAAGGGATATAAGCATTAAGACTCGCTTATGTATCCTGGGAAGCCAAAACCATTTAGTGCTTTGTAGTAATTAGCAAGATTTTAACAATAAAATTATACAATGTTTAAAAGGAAGCCAAGGAAGTGCTGACAGAAAGGGTAATATGGTCATACTCCCTAGTTCTAGTAGACTCTAGCAGATGCAGTTTTGTCGACAAGGGGGGGGCTGTTGTTTATTATCGCGGAGGAAAAACCCACATAGAGCGTTAAAGTATCTAACCTGAGGCATGATGCATGAACAACTTTCTGCATTTTTTCCTTGAGCGCCATGGTCAGTATTTGTTGATCTATTTAAGATGGAAAAGAAGCGGCTGGTTTTGCAGATGCTAGACATGGCCTTCAATGAAAGAGTGGTATCAAAGAGCACACCAGGTCCTACTGACGACGAAGAACTTAACGAGAAGCCATAAGTTGTTAGACAAGATTCTCGTTATTGCGGTGAAGAAGTTTTGGTCCAAATTAGAATCTCTGTTTTTTTCTGAATTTAGTAGTAGGAAATTATGGTCATACAGTTTTGATATCAGCTATACCTCTGTTAATTTAGCGCCTTGGTAAGGTTTCGTAGGCGCGGAAGAAAATGCTAGAGTGAGGGGTCTCACAGCGGTAAACAATGAAAACTAAGCCGATCTAATGATATCTCCCCCAAGGGTAGCATGTTACAGCCATGAAAAGCAACGGTCCTAGTATAGCCTTGCGGATCCATATTTTATGGATGTATGACATCTCATCGTTTACTACTCCAAACTGTAACGGTCAGATAAGTATGCTTGACCATGAACAATGCCATTCCACTAATGACACATAGTTTTCGAGTCTTTTAAAAAGACTTTGTGCTTCACATAGTGCAAATGCAGCACTAGATCCAGGAACCTAATAGAAGAGAGCTACAACACATTGTGATAAGAGCAAATCCTTTGATCAAAATAGTCACAACTAGCTTTTACATGTTTAGTCCAGTGTAGTCCAGAAGGTACCTTGTAAATTAAAAATGAGTTCCATGCTGAAAGAATACAGGAGCTAACCATAACTGAAAAGGTGCGGGGTTTGATGAATGGGTGTCTGAACATCTTTGAAAGACTTCTATAGCCACTTCACCTCTTGCAGTCATTTTTTGTGTAGCAAATGCTTTACAGGGGTCCACAAGTCTCTGTTATGTTTTCTTTTGTTGCTCCGGCTGCTCATCCAAGGCTTTTTATTTGTACCAATTGATGTCAATTCCACCCTCAATAGCATCGGACCCATAGACTCGAGAATTCAAGGGTTCTAAGGGGACCATGGAGGGTTAGGTCCGAGTTTTCTTAAATGACTGACTATTAGACCTGGGCTCTTTCATAACCTGCACAACATAAAGATTGGAACGCAACGAGTGGATCTTTTGATCGTTAATGCGTTAGAATTTATACTTCTATCATCTCATCCTCAAAGAGCTTGAATTGATATCATCTTGAATGCAATTCACAAGTTTATTATGGACTAAGTGGTATTAAGTATCTACATTAAATAGAATGTTTCAGGCAAAGAAAATAAAAAATGACAAAAGTGGAGGAATACTGTTGGCTTTGTTTAACCCGTTTACAGTTTTGTACGGCTCATGGGAGCCCCTCGCAAAAACGCTCTGCTGTTTTTAAGTCTTTGTTGTTTTAAAGAAGTTCGTCTTAGTGTAAAAGAAAACGATTGGTGTTCAGTGAGGTGAATCTTTTATGTTCTTTCCAAAACACAAATACACATATTGTATAGATATATATATATATCTACACTAAAAAGTTGGAACAGATGGGTAACGTGTGGGTTTGGACGTATCAGCATAATCCTATATTTTTTTGGGGCAAATACATTGAAGTAACTTGACATTACATTGGAAGCCCAGAGCTAACATAATTTCATTTGGCTTACATAATAATAATGGCCAATATTACATGTCAAATAGAGCATGCTGTGTGCTGGTTATGGTTTAAACGTGGTCCAGGTTTGTGTGAAAAGATTTTGGGTAGGCACCTTAATAGCTTCAACAATTGATTGCCAATAAGTTTTAGAATCCACGACCATCAGAAACCAGTTTAGGTCAGATAGCGGTAATGTGGATCTTTGATGAGCGAAAATTACAGGTTTTTCTATGTATTAATGATTAGGTAATAAAATATGTGACAAACATACTAAAATTTTAAAACAATTGAAATGAAGTCTCGTCATAAGCTGCCATTTATTTAACAATCAATCACAGTAAAAATAGTAAAGATGTAAAATATTACTACTGTTGTAAAATGGTGTTCTATGTGAATATATGTTACAGTGTAATTTATTCCCATGATCATTTTCAGCATCATTACTCCAGTCTTCAGTGTCACATGATCCTTCAGAAATCATTCTAATATGATGATTTGATGATCAAGAAACATCTATGATTATTTTCAATTTTGAAAACAGTTGTGCTGCTTCATATTTTTGTGGAAACCATAATACATTTTATTTTTCAGGATTATTTGATTTTTTGAAAGTTACAAAGAACAGCATTTATTTGAAATGGAATCTTTTATAACAAAACTTTTGATCAAATTAATCTATTTGCTGAATAAAAGGTTTTTTGTTTTTTTTAAATAATCTAAATTATTACATTGCTATGCACTATAGAGAGAAAGAGAGAGAGAGAGTTTTTTGACTGTATAAAATATTTATGGCTGCTACATTTTCTCACTTCATTCTTAATTATACACCCTGCCAACAATCATCTGCTGCAGCGGACATACATATTAAACAAACTCCTGCTGAGTTTAAAGTCCAAGTTATGGCTTGAGTCAGCCATGGAGAAAATCAATTTTATTTAAATTCATTTTATACCAACAGGACATAACCCAACATTGGGATCACTGTACATGCCCAGGCGGATTGCTTTGTTTCGTATTATTCCCAGAACACCTGCCAATATTCCTTCCATTTAAAGGATTCGCCTCACCAGGGAGAATCCTTTAATTGCATGAAAAGTAAAGCAATTGAAATGGCTCAGAAGAGGCGAGCACTGAATGGACTTAAGCGCAGTGTTTGCATGCTAAGAGGAAAAGCTGCCGCAGCGATTAGCAAGAGAGATATTGTCCTCCAAACACTCCCACTGCAGCAGCGACTGAGAGCAAACAGAGCCGAAAGTTTGATTCTTCAGGGTTTGTTGACAGTTTCTGATACGTTCCCCCAATGATCAAACCCAATTACTGTCTTCATTCAGTGCAACATAAAGGACAAACTGTGACCATTTTGAATTGTTGCAATTGTGACCAGTGGGATGTGCCAGGAAAAAAGCACCAGAAAAGTAGTCCATATAACTAGTGCATATATTTCCAGTCAGAAGCTGTTCGGTTATTCCAGTGCCAGTCGATTTAGAGCTGTCAAAGAGACACAGCAGCTTGAACTGAGTGTTTTATGGTGTCTGAAATGTCTTGTTGACACAGTCTGGTCATGATGAGCATCTGAGAAGCGTTTGAGAATCGAAGCCCTCAAACAAGAAACTGTAACAAAGAAAAGACGATATGGACAGAGTGCAATTAAGTGTATTTTACGCTGTACGAGGGTAAAAACAAGGTTATGAAAGTGGTACATAACGTTTGAGGTGGGTAAGATTATTGAAGTTTTGAAAAGTTTTGAAAGTCTTTTATGCAACCAAAATATAGCTAACGAGAGGTTTATGAGCATTTTTTAAGCATTTTGACCCCTCAATAGGTTCAAAACAAACAGTTTAATAAAGAGTCTGGTCTGATTCTGAGAGTTAAATCGCTGCCGAGTACATATGGTCCTCTCTAAATAGTGTTAAAATAACACTGAAGCAGAGTAAAGTTGATGAGATAATTAAGCAATTAATAAGGCTGCGACTGAAGTCAGCTGTAGTTTCTCTTTTCTCATTGACTCTGCTTGTTAACAGCAGGTGTTCATCACTAATGCACATCATCACTTAATTGATTGCTTAATTATCTCATTAACTTTAACTTGCTTCAGTGTTATTTTAACACTATTTAGAGGGGACCTATTGTATCTGAGCAGAGGATTTAACTCTGGAGATTTGCTGTGCAGAACGTTGGACGCTTTATTGAACTGTTTTTGTTTTTAATCTATTGTAGGGGGTCAAAATGCTTAAAAAATGCTCGAAAACCTCTTGTTATGCTATATTTTGGTTGCATAAACAAAGACTTGGTCAGATGGCGCAGTCTGTCATGATTGGTCGACCGCTTACAGACTCCAAACTTTCTTCTCAAAGCGGTTTACATCTGGGAATATGCATGCGAATTATTTTATGCCAAATCACAATTCAATGACTCTGCAACGGTCACATGGTCAACACAGGCTGATTGGAAAATTTACCTGTGGAAACATTTCTGCAAAACACAAAAACATACCAATCACTGCAGTTTCCAACAGAATGAACATAGAGGCAGCCAAACACCAAGCATTTTAAATCCTTTTCATACAAATAGGGGCAAATTATGGATTATAAGGCTTGTTTTTACTCGGTCCTTGCAAAATATGATATTATGAAGTAGGAGCTCTCAGAAAATGCCCAGTTTGCAAGCTGTAATTCTGAGTTCTACAAGGACATGAATGCTTTTTACTAGTTGAATCTCGTAATAAGACATGGATGAACATCTTCTAAGGCGAAGGTCCCTAACTGAAAATGGTGAAGGAAATGAAAACAACGGTATGTCTTCAAACCATCACAATGGAGAGCAGCTGCGAAAGCCATCAAACGCTTTTCATGTCCTTCTGTCCTCACACACACAAAAACTCACTCACTCTATCATTCGTACTAAAACACACTTTTCAAGTTTTCAGGTGACATTGGCAGGAATGCGAATGTGGACACTCAAATGCATTTTTTTATCTGATGAAAACTTCAATGCTGTGTCATGCTGTTTCTGCTCTGTGAAGAAGAGCAGGCCGATGATGCGAAAGGTGAGCCGAGCGGAAAGGTGCCCCGGTGAGCGGCATCGCTGGGGGAAGCGTTTGCCGTGGAGGAGGATGCGTTTAGAGGCCACAATGGCACCTGGAAGGGAGTGAGAGAGAAAGAGAGAAAGAGAGAAACAATTCCATTCACAGGGAGACGCTGAGATGAGAAAACAACAAACGAAATCATCCGGAAGACGCAGAATGGGCAGATGCATAAGAATATAGCAATTAACAAGCAATATTATATGCATATTAACTGTTGCTTGCAACAAAAACCCACTACATTAGCGCAGATACACCCACTCACCAATTCTCTATCTATCTATTATCTATTGATCGTTATCTATCCAGATCAATCCATCATACATCATCCTTTCTAGGTCCATCCATCGATCCTGTTTCTATCGCCAGCCTCCATTCCTCCATCCCGTGTTTATATCCATCTATCCATCCATCCATTTATCGATCTATCTATCCAATCGCCATCCATCATCATGTCCATCTATCTATATGGCCCATCCATCATCAGTATTGTCCATCATCCATCCACCATCCATCCATTGTTCTATCGACATCGAATCTATCATCCCATCCAGCATCCTCCATCCTCCATTTGTTTATTCCATCATTATCCGCCATCCAGCATCTATTTTCCCTATACCATCAATCCTATTATCAGCCATTGTTCTATCATCCATCCATCCATCCATCTCCACATTCTCATCCATCATTATTTGTCATCCATCCTCACCACCACCATATCCATCATCCATCCATATATATTGGGTATCCATCCAATCCTATCCCTCCAGCCGCCATCCAACATAAGGAGTGGTCCATCGGACAATCCATCCATCCATCCATTCCATCCATATCTATTTGTCATCGGCCATCCATCCAGCCATAAATCATCCACACCATCCATCCATCCAGCCATCGATCATCCATCCACCATCAGAATTCATATCATCCATCATCCATCATTATATGTCCATCCAATTGTTCTATCATCATCCATCCATTTGTTCTATCATCATCATCATCCATCCTCCATCCACTATCTATGCGTCCATCATCTATCCATCATCCATCCACATCCATCCATCCATCCATCATCTATTGTCATCCTCCATCATCCATCCATCATCCATCATTATTTGTCCATCCCTCCATCCATCATCATCCATCAAGCATCATTATTTGTCCATCGACCTCCATCATCCAATCCAGCCTCATTAATCCATCATTATGCATCCTTCCATCCACGATCATCCATCCATCTATCATCATCATCCACCCTCATCATTTCTATCATCCATTCCATCCATCCATGCATCATATATAGGTCCATCCATGGCTATATCCATCCATACATTGTTCTATATCCATCATCAGGTAGGTCCGTAATCATCCTCATCAGCCAGCCATCCTTCCATCCATAATTCCATTTTTCGTCATCCATCTATCCATCATCCATGTTCTATCATCCATCCATGGCTATGATCGATCTTTGACTATCTATCTATTGATGTCTATCTATCCATCATCCTCCATCCATCAAGCAATCCATCTCTATGTCCATCATCATATTGTTATATCAAGCCATCCAGAATTCTCCATCCATTGTTCTATCTTCCCATTATCCATCCAGCATCGATCTATCTTCCAATCATCCATCCATCCAATCCATCACATCCCATCCACCAGGTCCATCATCTATTGTCCATCCTATCTATATGTCCATCATCATCCTCATCCATTGTTCTATCATAATCCATCTATCCATCTCCATCATCATCATCATCCATCCCTCCATGGTTCTCTCATCCCATCTAGCACCATCTCAATCTATTTGGTCCATACATCCTCCTTCCATCCAGCGTAATCTATTGTCCTCCCTCCATCATCCACCATCCATCTTGTCATCCATCCATCATCCCTCCTACATCCATCATCTATTTGGCCATCAGACTTAATCTCATCCAATCATTCATCACTCAATCATTCTTTGTCATCCGAATCCATCCATCCATCCATCACAATCCATCTATCACATCCATCCATCCATCATTCTATCATCCCAGCATCAAATTCATCATCTATTGTCCATCAATTGTTCTATCATCTATCCACATTGTTCTATCATCCCATCCATCCGTCCATCCATCCATCCATACATCAGCCACCATCCATCCATCCATCCATCCATCCATCCATTATCGCATCCTTATCCACATCCATCCTTCCTCCATCCATAAATTATTTGTCCAGCATCCATCAATCATCCATCCATCATATATTTCCAGCATCCATCCATCATCCAGCCATCCATCCATCCAATCATCTATTGTAATGCCACATCCATCAATCCATCCATCCACATCCTTCATCATATCAATCCATCATCTATTGTCCATCCGTCACCATCATAAACATCCATCAATACATCATCCATCCATCCACCATCAAGTCATTTTATCTCCAGTACATCATCCATCCAGATCTTAGGTCACCAGTGTTCTTCATCCATCCATCCATGTTCTAATCAATCATCCGTCCGTCCATCAATCCTCAATCCAATCCATCTATGCGTCCATCATCCATTGTTCTTGTATCCATCTGTCTAGGATGATCTATCGATCTATCTATCTATAATCTATATCTATCTATCTCATCTATGTCTATATTCATGTCATCCATCTATCCATCATCACCATCTGGTTCTATACTCATCCATCCCAGTCTTATGTCCATCCATCATTTTTCATCCATCCATCCTAATCCATCCATTCATCCATCCATGATTCTATCATCCATCTATCAATGATATCTAATGTCCTCCATCTATCGTCCATTCATCTCTAGCATCATTGTTCTATCATCATCCATACATCCCATGTCCAATCTCTCTCTCTGTTCATCCATTCCCCCCTCCATTGTTTTATCATCCATCCCTCATTCCATTCCATCATCCATCTCCAGCATCCATTCATCCATCACTTATCCACACTCCCTCTCTATCCACCCATCCATCCAATCCCATCATCATCCATCAGCCATCCACCCATCATCCACCATCCATAATCATCCCACCATCATCTATCCATCATCCATCCTATCCACATCATCCATCCATCATCCATCTCCATCCCTCATCATCCATCCAATCATCATCATTTATCCTTCCACCATCCATCCCTTTCTATATGTCCCTCCAATTGTTCGATCATACACTACATCCATGGTTTCTATCATCATCCATCCATCCATCATCATCATCCATCCATCCATATATCGTCCATCCATCTATCCCCAATATCCATCATCAATCCATCATCATCATCATCATCTATGGTCATCCCAGCCATCCCTCATACCATCCATCCATCCATCCATCCATCAAGCCATCACATCCATATCTATTTGGCCATCTCAATTATCCATCCATCCATACTTATTGCCAGCGCCCACCATCCATCCATCCATCATAATCTATATCTATTTGTCCATCCGTATCCATCAGATCCCTCAACATAGAATCATTCATCCATACATCCTCTTCTATCATCATCCATCCTCCATCCATCATCTATATGTCATCCATGGTTCTAGAATCCATCCATCCATTGTCTATCATCCCTCCATCGTCCGTCCGTACATCCATCCATCCACATCACCATCATTGTCCATCATCTATCCATTAATCAATGTTTGTACATCCAGCCATGTCGCTCGATCTTCTATCATATCTATCTATCATTGATCGTCTATCGATCCAATCATTCAATCCTACCATCAATACAGCAATCTCTCGTCCTCCATCCATTCATTGGGCTATATTCCCATCCAGCCATTACCATCCATTGTTTACATCATCTATCCATCCATTCTATATCGATCCATCAGCAAATCATCAATCCATCCATCAAGTCGCCATCTATCTAGCTGTCCATCCATCATCTTAGGTATCATCAGCCATCCTCCAGCCATTGTTTTCATAAGATATCTAATCCCAGCCAGCCATACATCCCCATCACCGCCATTGTTCTAGCATCGCAGCCATTATCATCCATCCCCTCTATTGTCCATATCCATCATCATACCATCCATACATCTCTATTTGTCCATCCATATCCATCATCCATCATCCATCCATCATCGAGTTGTCATCCCATCCATCCATCCATCATCCATCATCTATTTGTCCATCCGCATCATCATCCCTCAATCACCATCATCTCTATTTGTCATCCGGCATCATCCTCCTCCCAGCATCCATCCATATACAATCTCTCACCATCAACCATCCCTCTTCTCTATCCATCCATCCATCCAATCCCTCCTCTTTGTCATCCAGTGCTCATCCATCCATCCATTGCTATTCCATCCATCCGTCCGCCAGCCCTCGCATCCTCCACCATTCCACCCTCATCCATCATCCATTATTCGGCCTCCCTCATCATTCATAACCCTCCATACATCCATCCATCATCCTCCCTCATCTAGTTTGTCCCTCCATCATCCTCCTCCATCCTCCCTCCATTCATCCATCATATATTTGTAGCCATCATCTCCTCCTCATCCATCCTCTTGTCCTCGCCCCTCCCTCCTCCCTATCCCATCCATCCATCCCTTCATCCCTCCATCCATATCCATCCTACATCCTCTTTGTCCATCCGTCCATCATCAATCCCTCCCTCATCCCTCATCATTCATCCATCCATCCATCCATCATTCTTCCTCCTCCCTCTCCATCCGATCAGCTGATGGTCCATCATTGTTCTATCCATCCATCCATCATTGTTCTATCCTCCCCATCCGGTCCGTCCCTTCCATCCAATCCATCCATCATCACCAATCTCCATCCATCCCTCTTTCGTCACTCATCCTGTTCTATCATCCCTCCCTTCCTTCTTCTCCTTCTCTCTCTTTCTCTATCCTTATATTTCCCTGTCCCACCTCTTCCCTCCTCCCATCCTTGTTCTCTCATCCTTCCTCCCTCTATATGTCCATCCTTATTTTCATCCATCCCTCCCTCCATCCATCCTCAGTATCATCCATCCCCATTTATCATCCCTCATCATTGATCTTATATGTCCTCCCTTATTCGTCCCCTTCATCTCTCTCCATCCTGTTTTCATCCTCCATTCCTCATCCATGCCGCTATTATCTGTCCCTCCATTTCATCCCTCATTGTTCTCATCCATCCCTCATGCACTCCTCATCTATCTGTCCCTCCATCCACCCTCCACTCATCACCATCCTATCTTACACCATCATCCCATCCATCCATCCATCCATATCTATCCACCCATCCATCCATCCATCCATCATCCATCCATCCATCCATCCAACCATCCACCATCCATCCATCCATCCCATCCATCATCTATCCATCCATCCATCATCCATCCTATCATCCCCATCCATCCATCCATCATCCATCCATCCATCCATCCATCCATCATCCATCCATCCATCCATCCATCCATCGTTCTGATTTGTGTGAATATCCACACACAGGGTCTCATTGTGGTTAACGCTCGAAAAGACAATCCATTATGTACGATTGAATGCAGTAATAGTCATGAAAGCAGTTGAGATTGAGATGCACAGTGGAGATCCACAACAGTTTGAATAAACTCCCACAAAGCCACCTGAGAAAAACCATTAAAACGTCTTTGTGAAAGTCTTAATTACAGCAGGAGCTGTTGTTTGGAAATTAAAATTCTTGGGCGACTGCACACAGAGCATTAACGGCTTTCAATAATGAATGCCAACATGATAATTGCACAGACCGACAAAAAGTGCAAGTGTTCGTTTTACACAAGCGCGGCTCTGCTGTTGGTATGAAACATGAATATGGCGACACAAGAGAAAAATGACCTGTAAAGTCTCAAGGTCACGACTGGGTCACAACTGTAGCGTGAACGACTCTTCTGATCAGCGGCTGAAGCAAACACTCAGTTATTATAGAATAGAATAGGACGCTGGTTTTGTTTTATTCTTCCTTTAATGAGCTTCAGTCCTGTGAATATGTGATTAGCACAAACAGGTGGTACAATCAGCTCTACTGGCCATAAAATGACCTGTAGCTGACAGACATCTATATTTATTCCAGTTAATTGATTTAATTTAAGCCGTGCTTTTTGTTTTTACACTAAAGTTTGGGGTTTTGTACCATTATAAGCATCTTTACTGTCACTTTAGATCAATTTAATGCGCCCTTGCTCAATAAAAGTATTTATTTTTTGGCTCATTTTGCCTAAGATATAAGATGATATCACATTAATGCATTGCAGCAAACCCAGTGAAAGGCTACTGATACGTTTAGAGCAAATTACTAGCATATTTTTTTACTGCATACTATTTAAAATAGCATATGAAACAGCATGCATTTCAAACACTGATCTTATTACAGTACATTACATTAAATCAGCGAAATATACCGCAGCCAAATGGACCAGCGTTCGATTGGCGGCACAGATGGAGTCAGATGAGAGAACTGAAGCCAAATGAATGAAGCACCTGCTCTTCACACGTCCAATTCAAACCTTCAGCTCTTCGACATTCTGGAAGTGTGTAAGTGTGTGCGTTTCACAGGAACAAAATGATAACGAGGAGGAGAGAGATAATTAGAAAGAGGAAGACAGTAATGAATGTGTTTGCTAGTGTTAAATCTTCATACACCTTTTAATATTTAAACGAGCCTCCATCATAAATTAGTTTTTAGCAGTGATAAACGATCCTGACGCTTGTTGAATTTTAATTAGTCTAAAATCACATCTGTGAAGTTCAAATCCTGTTTCCGGATAATCACAACAGAGCATTTCAAATCAAAATTGGCTCTATTTGCTTTCTTAATACACATTATTATAAATGTGAATGATTTTTTATTGCATATGAGAAAAGAAGCAAACAATGTTCTGCCTTTAACGTTTCTTTTTTGCACCAATTGTCACCAATTTTTTGCTTTAATGAATAAATATATGGTAATAAAAACAAAATATAGCTGCAAGCAGCAATTAACAGGGTTCAAACCTTTAAGCACATGTGTAAAAAGATTTTTTTGTTTTATTTAACAAGTCTGTAACCATCTCGATCATACATGGAAAAGACCATTTACAGCCAATGTAGGCAATTTACCATATGGTTTTTAAAGCTTTTTAACAGTTATCAAGGTTGAGCCAAAAACCTAGCACTAGTTCGCCAAAGTTGTTTTTTTAAATAATCTCCAATATTTAACAAATGTTTCAGTGGACAGCGGCGGTCCTACAGGCAAAGTTGTTCAGAATAAGGAGTTCTACCATGCGGTACGAATGTTGTGGACATGTGCAAAAAACCATGCAATACATGATCCTTTACACACGTGAAAAATGTGAAGGTGGCAGCTCTATTTTTTTGTTGAATTTTCTTTCAAGTTTCTCACAGGCCTCTAGGGCCCAGAGAGTTTCGTTGCGATTGGCCTCCGTTAACCTTATATGATAGCTGCTCAAACTTCATTGGCCAATGGCGGACATGTTTTTTAGAGATGCATCAATGTCCTCAAAGATAATCATGGCACCTCGGACAAAGACACTGCATGCCAATTTTTAAGTTGATCGGACTAACGGTGAAGTAGTTATAGCCGTTTTCATGTTTTTGAGATGCATCAATGTCCTCAAAGATAATCATGGCACCTCGGACAAACCCTGCATCCCAATGTGCATACTATCCACCCTATCCGCCCTAAATAGTATTGAAAATTACTAATGTCACATACTCTTTAGGATGGATAGTATGCACATTGAGACGCAGACAAAGACACTGCATGCCAATTTTTAAGTTGATCAGACTAACGTGAAGTAGTTATAGCCGTTTTCATGTTTCATTTTTTCCTGTTATAGTGCCACTAAGTGGCCAGTTGCTGCGTCCTTTTTCAAACAGCCACAGAATGAGCTCTTACATAGCTGAATGTTGAGTTTGGTGAAAATATCTTCCGTTCACGATTTATAGCCATTTAGTAAAAGTGGCTCTGCCCAATATTTTGGCGGCCCTTAGGGGCCGTGAATCGAAATTTCAAATTTTTTGATAATTATTGACAGTCAGACTCCGGAGAATCTTGCTGCACTGGTTTGGTTCAGACCGGGTCAAAAACTCAAGACTAGTTTGCAAAAGTAGGATTTTCAAAAAATCCAAAATACCCGAATATTTTGATGAGCGAATCCGAAGTATGCATCTTGTCCGCCTTGAGCCAAGGATTCCAACGATATAAGTTATACGTTATGACGAGCCATTTCGTACTTTTGATTGCTGTAGCGCCCCCATCAGGCCGATCGGGGTGAGCTTTGGTGAAGTTGTAGACGGTGTGAGTACTACCAGTCCTCAAAGTTTCAAGTCTCTACGACTTACAATTCGGCCTAACTTTTAGAGGGAGAATGCTGATCCTTTGTAAATTTAAAGATGCCCTAGAACCAGTTTTCACAAGATGTAATATAAGTCTAAGGTGTCCCCTGAATGTGTGTGTGAAGTTTCAGCTCAAAATACCCCATAGATTTTTTTTAAATTAATTTTTTTAACTGCCTATTTTGGGGCTATGCACTGGCTCGCTCCTAGGGCACAGAGTGGATTCAATCCCCTTTAAATCTCTCCTCTGCAGAGCGAGTAAGAAACGATGGTAACTTTAACCACATTTAACAGTACATTAGCAACATGCTAACAAACATTTACAAATCACTAAAATATCATGATATCATGGATCATGTCAGTTATTTATTGCTCCATCTGCCATTTTTCGCTTGTCTTGCTTGCTTACCTAGTCTGATGATTCAGCTGTGCACAGATCCAGACGTTAATACTGCTCCCTTGTCTAATGCCTTGAACATGGGCTGGCATATGCAAATATTGGGCGTACATATTAATGATCCCGACTGTTACGTAACAGTCAGTGTTATGTTGAGATTCGCCTGTTTTTTTGGAGGTCTTTTAAACAAATGAGATTTACACAAGAAGGAGGAAACAATGGAGTTTGAGACTCACTGTATGTCATTTCCATGTACTGAACTCTTGTTATTCAACTATGCCAAGGTCAATTCAATTTTTGATTCTAGAGCACCTTTAACAATTACAATGGAGTTTCAGCACTACAGGCTTGAACCCCTAATAAACTAATATTTTTGCTTCTTAAATATTGTATCATTCATTGGCTTATTAATATTGCTAACAAGATACTCTGTTAGTTTAATAATTTATTTTATTTTCTCTAGTAATATAAATTCCCATAAGGAGCATCTTCAACAATGCAGATATTTATGTCTAAAAACACTGGGTGTTTTCAGTCTGATCAGGATGCAATGTTTATGTCTCAGCAAAAAAATGGAATAAGGACATTTATGAATATTTTTTACTGACATTTTTATTCCTTCCACCAACTGCCTCAATGTCTTACTATGAGATTGAACATTTTGACGGTTTTACATTTATGCATTTGACAGATGCTATTACAGAAAATAATTTACTTTGTCACTGGATTCGATCAGTTGATGCTTTCCCTGGGAATTGAACTCATGTTTTACTGTTTGAGCTGCTGAATGTTTTCAGGAAACTTTGACAAGCAACAAAACTGATGGGTCTTTCCAGAAATGCACATTTGGAATCCTGCAGGGGAAAACAAAAAAAGCCGGAGAATGAAGCTTCCACATTTTCTGACAAGAGGATTATGGAGCCGGAGCTCAGCAGGAAACGGATGAATTACTTCACGCTCATTAGAACCAACCCAAGCTCTCTCACCACGACTGCTAATTAATTACTGTAAAGCTACAAAAACACAAGCTCATCACACTAATTACCTTATTAGAATCTAACCGCACCCTGAAAACAGTCTAATGTTTAAAATATTAATATCTGCATGTTAAAGATGCTCTGTATATATAATATATGCTATATTCCTAGAAAATAAAATAAATTATTAAAACTTATAGGGTATCTTGTTAGCATATTAATAAGCTAATGATGCAATGTTATAATAAACAACTTTTTATCAAAAAGCAGTTGTCCACACACTGAACAAATGTATTCAGACCTATAAAAAATATTTTTTTTAATTTGTACTTTTGCATGTGATAAAAATGAATATTTTTTATAATCATTTTTTTTTGTGATTATAGGTTTTATTTGAGATAATTATAATAAATTACAACAGCAAAAATACAACAAAATGGATAAAAAAAAGGAAAATACATAAATACAGTAAATAATACTTCAGGGGAGATGAACAAACAGACGATATTTTTTATCATCATATATCTATTATACAATATTTAATATCTATTTAGAGAATATTTATATATTAAATATATAACTATATACTATCAAATTAAAGTGTCTTGTTAGCATATTAATAAACAAATGATATAATATTCTAATGAGCAAAAACGTGTGTACAATTGTGTAAAATTACTTTTTATTGTATTATTATTTTATTTTATTAATTGCATGTATGTTAATTAATATTAAAATATTTATATATAAATAAAATAATAATTATTTAAAACAGTTTCTTGTTAGAATATAAATAGCAATATACAATATTCTAATAAGCAAAAATACAGTGTAAAAATGTAAAGTTACTATGTATTATGTATATATTTTATCATTTTTTATCTATTATCATTTATTAATAGTTGATATATTACTACAGAAAATACACTTCTGCAATATGTCATGTGACTGTCACAATTTCGAAGACATTATTATTATTTAGTGCTGTCAGATTGATTAATCACGATTAATCATAATTAATTGCATCTAACATAAAAGTTTGTAAATATATATTTATATACAAACTTTCATGTCAGATGCAATTAATCATGATTAATCGCGATTAATCGATTTGACAGCACTATTATTATTATTATTGGGGTCATATTGTCTGGTTTTATGGTGCATTTTTTACCTTTTTGGAGCTTGAAAGCACTTTCACTGTATGGAAAAAAGTTTTTTTGTTCTACAGGACGGTTTGGATCGACATGAGGGTGAGTAAATGATCATTATTTTAGTCCGAACTATTCATTGTCTAGTTTTAGCTTTCATACACATCCAAACTTTTGAATGACTGGACGTGATACCAGCATATTTGCTCAATTACTTTAAATAAATATGCAGATGTTTTTCAGTCTCTCTGTCAACAGACGGCTAATGTGTGGTCTTGTGTTTTTATTGTCTTTAGAGCAACACAACTGCTTGTCTTTAAAAGTTTAGTCATGTCAAAGTTTTAGGGAAAGGTGTGGGTGGTTTAATCTTGGTGAAATATATCCAGCACACGGCAATGGGAGAGATGGATGAGGATCTCAAAGCACAATAAATCTCAGTGTTTCTCCTCCACCTGCTCGTCCCGCAGGAGAAAGGCTCTTATGTACGGCCTCAGGAGACTTTATCATCATTATTATCCTCTATAAACCCCTCACGTCTGATTCAGACCCCTTCGCTTTCAAATTCAAACACAAGAAGGCTTAACCGGGATCATCATAATCAAACACTATGGCATGATGAAGATAACAGAGACAGCCATAGGATGATAATTAGAGAAACACAATAATGACTCGTTTCCGCCGCATACTTAGGCAACATCCTACTGAAACGACAAGTGGATAATCTGGAACGCCCTACATAGTCAGCATAAAATAAATAAGTAAATAATTTATATTATATAAATGTATATATATAAAATAAATATAAGGTATATACTTATTATATATATTATTTTTAACTTTCGTGACTTTTTCAGTCAATTTGTGATAGATTCAAATCCATTCCTGTCTTACATTAGAGTATGCGGTTTATATTATGGATGTTTTGAACTGCTTTTCACATGCACACACGTCTCTGGTCCTGTACAGAATTTTTTCAGTAACCTGGATTGCACTTAAGTATTGCCTTTACACCAAAGTATAGCCCTGCATCATGCTTTTTGAATGAGTTTTTAGAGGAGAGGCTTTCAAAGAGAACGCAAATGAAAGGAGGAAGTGAAGAGCTCTCGCTTTGATTAAATAATCACCTTCATCTTCATCTTCACCTCTACCCCTCACAAACATCTCCATTCAATCCGTTTTCCATGTGAGCGATGGTGAGACTGGCAATTAAAACAACGGATTCAAGTGCAATTTCTCAAATGTTTTACATCCATAATGGCGAAACAGCCTTCACTAGCGTTTAAAGAGGTGAGAAAAACAAAGAAAATAGATTTCTGTCCCATCGCTCTTGTGGTTACAGTAAGCAGAAGTGGCAGGCTAAGTGTTTTCCTGCTGTTCAATACTTCAAAATCAACCTGGTATTGATGTTCGCAGCCCTCAAGTGGCTTCAGCACACACAACAGGGTTTCTGTCTTTTCAAATGATAAACCCCAATGCCAGAAACACAAAAGCAATTTAAGATAATGCACGCTTCAACCTTCTCAAAAATCACAGACACCTATAGAAGGCACCTACAGAGCTATATTCCTTTGAAGGGGACAAATCAAAAAATCGGATTTATAAGAACTATAATCGGGTCCCCGGTGCATCGACCAACCCAGAAAACATGAAAAAGGACAACCCAGTAATTTTGTTTTGGCAAACCTTTCTCTGAAAGCATGTGAAACAACAAGCCGCTCAGATTTCGCTCCTCTAGTGATGTAAGAAGAGGATCTTATTATAATATTACCACCCCTTAATCTGCACATTTTCACCTGTTTGGCAAAGAGGTACGCTATGTATAGTGGGCGTCCATATGGGTTTTGCACAAAAGATGAACATGACGGCACATGCTAGTGGATGAGTTGAATCAACTCCACAGCAACTACATAAATTTATCCACTAACCATTCAGAATTGTCTAGAAGTTGTAACTTCTTCCTGAGTCTTTCCATCAGTGTCGACTCCGGTTTGAACAATGTAAGGCTGAACACTGTCGTAATTTTGGCTGCGTGAGATTCTCCAGCTTTGTTGTTGTTGAGCTGTTAAAGCTCCGCCCTCTTCTGGAAAGCGGAGCTCATTTGCATTTAAAGGGACACACACAAAAACGGCGTGTTTTTGCTCACACCCAAATAGGGGCAAATTTGACAAGCTATAATAAATGATCTGTGGGGGATTTAGAGCTGAAACTTCACAGACACATTCTGGAGACACCAGAGACTGATATTACATCTTGTAAAAGGGCATTATAGGTCCACTTTACATGCAGGATAAGGTATTTTTTTAACTGATAGCAATCAATAACAGAAGTAAATATTAAAAAAATGTCCAAATGCAATGATACAATGTCCTACCTGCCTGTCAATGTATTTCCATACCTCCGCATACCCTGTTCACGCAGAAATCACGCGTCATCAGCGCGCTCCATGAGGCAGACAGTCACCGGGCGCCATAAACAAACAGCAGCTCTTTTACAGTTCCTCTTGAACCAAAACAACAAGCTTATGCTGTGTTCACGCCTTGGCAAAAACGTAATTATGAGATGGAAACCCGTGACGTTCTACTCTGAACTGTTTACGGCCTTATGTGGTTTCTAATGCTGTGTTCACACCAAACGCGAATAGAGCGTCTGGCGCGAATGATTTCAATGTTAAGTCAATGTAAAGACGCGTTTACGCGCGTCTGGAGGTCTCGCGGCGCGGAATACGCGAATTCGCCTCATTCGCGCGTCTAGTTCGCGCGAATGACGCGAATTGAGCGTTTCACGCGATACGCGCGAATGGTGCTTTTTGTGCATTTACGCGTTTGACGCGAATTCGCGTCTGACGCCCGAGTTGAAAAATTTGAACTTTGGCGTAAATTCGCGCCGCGTTAACCAATCAGGAGCCTGCTTGCTGCTGTGGCGGCAGGCCCGCCCGGAGTCACTCATTCAAAATGGAGGAACGACTGATATTATCAGTCAGCAGTCACCCAGAGATTTATGACACAAGTTCATACTTCAGACAGGAATAAAAAGGACCTCGCTTGGAAGAGTGTCGGTGAGGAGATTGGGCTACCTGGTAAGTTGTAAATACACATTTCACTTTTGAGTCACGTACACGTTTATCGACCTGCGGCCTTCCCGCGACGCTGACCCCTACGCCGCTGTTCTGCTCTCCAGAGCAAATACAAAGCGGTAGCTCTCTCGATGAACGCACGATCAACATCAGCCATCTTGCCCCTCCCACAAGAAGCGGATTTCGCCTCGGACGCGCGTCAATTTCGCTTCAAACGCTTGTTTTTTACGCGCGTCTATTTCGCTCTAGACGCGCGAATGCATTCAAAATGTTCAAGCGGCAAACTAGACGCAGTAGACGCGAATTTGACGCTCTATTCGCGTTTGGTGTGAACGCAGCATAAGTCAACACTATCAACGGCGAAATTAATCTGCAGCAGTCAGGTGGTACAAGTAAAGCCCAAAGTATAGTTCACTTTTTACGTGTACACGAGGGTCAGCGTACACTGTGTGTGACGTGAATTTCGTCATCAGAAGATTGTAGTGTACTTGTACCCCTTGTACTTGTGACCCCTGCTGGCCAGAAGAGTGTAAATGCAACAAAAACTCAGATGTTTTATTCCAACTCAAATGTTTAATCGCAAGTAAAATCTATCAAATGCAATTAACTAATCATTTAATAAGATTAAATATCAAGTATCTCTATAATATGTGTTAGGGCTTGTTTTGTTTGTTCCATGGATGGCTCATCTAAACAGGTCAATAAGAGACTATTAACTACTATTATTCCTTTTAATTATACTAATGTCTGATTAAAATGTCTACAAATGAGATCAGAGATCAGGTAAATCTTGTTCAGTGGTTCACCGCTGCGGGCGATCTCAGTAAATTCGCAAGGGTTTAAAGAGATCGCCCCCTAGTGGTGAATGTCGAAACATTTTGAAACAGTTATGACGTAACGAAGCCTTATTTACTGAAATCACATGACTTTGGCAGTTTGATACACGCTCCGAACCACTGATTTTTTTCAAAACTTTCGAAGCTTCATGAAGCAGTGTTTCGAAAGCGCCCATCACTACTGTAAGTTCATTATTATTGTAATGTTATGTGCTTTGAGATACGAGGTAATTTAACGCTGTCTCTCTTGACGCTTTGCAGAGTCAGCTCTGGCTGTGCGCGTTCATGTGTTGTGGAGGAGGCGTGGCTTTGGAGACGATCTGAAGGGAAGGTGGGATCTTATGCTTTTAAAGCTTGCTATTGCTAGCCTCTCTGAAATTACTACTTTAATACCCAAAAACACTCTTTACCAACGTATTATATTCTCTCTATTCTGTCAAAACTCTGAGGGCATGGTTTTGTGAAAGAACATCCCAACATATCGTAGCCTATATAAAAGCGTCAGTGACTTTTCCTTACAGCACAGGACAGCAACTGCAAAACACAACAGGGCATCTTTGATTCTCAGTATATGCATGTGCATATCAGCAAGTTAAATTTCAGCGCCTGGAAGGCAGAAAAGTTTTTGGCATCGAAATTGAGTTTGACAGAGATGATACGAGTATGTGATGACACTGCGCTTTCTGTGTGAGCGTCAATATCTCTTGAGACCTAGAATAGCAACACCCTCGCAAACTGAATGAGAAGCGTTATGCTCAAAACAGTAGAAATCCCTCTTCAAGGATGCCGCCGTACTACATGATACTTGAGTTATGGTTGCAGTTGGTACATTTTATCAATTAAAATACTACTTTGATTGACTAAAAACAATGAATTCATGACTATTAAAGCATAAAATTATCTAACAGATAGCCTATCACCATACTTTCCCTAGTTGATTAAAATTACCAATTAAGCTGAGAGTATGCAAATGCAATGTGATTTCATTAATGAAGCAAACAGCGGGAATCAGACTGATGTAATGATCAGAGTGATTGTTTTCTCTGAGGTGGACAGTGATGTCACAGATTTCATTGTGAGTGCCAGTTAATAACTTAATTTTCTGCTCCATCAGTCCAGTTAGTTTGCGAGCGGCTGCAGCGGTTGAGAGGCGAGTATTAACGAAGTCTTACCATGATTATTTCCTGTAGCCGTAATTGAATTGCTCGCCTGCCGATTACTTCAGCGTGTTGTTAATTATAGAACTTGAACTCCATCATGCCTTTTTAATAGGCTAGCTCTTAGTGCTTGCATCAGTTCATTTATTCTGTTTGTTCCAGACAGACTGTTACAAAGTTGCACCAGTAGGTGGCAGCAAATGACTGTCTTTATGAGTGAGTGTCCGAAGTAGGGCATTATTTGAGGGGACAACCATTTGTAGTGGTGTCCGAAACCATAGTGGATGTTATTGAGTGCACTTATTCAATCCCATAATGCAACAGATGCACTGCGAGGGTCATGTTGAATGAATTCCCATGTCTGACCAGAAGATGACATCCGCAGCTGGATCATTCATCCATTTTCCAAACCGCTGGTCCAATGTGGGTACAGCATAATATCATACAGGTATAAATTCCTTTTTAATTGATTATGAAATTGCTTAATTAAGGATTAAAAGTGATATTTCAATGACAGAGTCCAAGATAAAATCTATATCTTGGATTTTCATACCGGAGCTGCCAGTTTGCTAAGTGTCAAATTATTATTTAAAAGCAAGCAATGTCTGAATTCACTCACTCATTTTCATTCACTCCTTCAAGTGGACTATATTTGTGGAGTAATGTAGGAAATAGTGAATAAGTGTATAGGGGGCGATTTCGAACACAGCTACTGACACATTTATCAGATTCGTTCAAAAACAATGATTCATTTGGAAACAAAATAAGTGACTCTTTATCAGTGAGTCATTGAATCATCCATTCACCTGATTCATATAAGACATGAATAGTTCATTTATCAATCTGATCAAAAACAAATTCATTTGGAACAAAACAAGTGACTCTTTATGAGTGAGTCATTGAATCATCCATTCACCTGAATTATAATTCATACAAGTCATTGAATAGTTCATTTATCAGATCTGATCAAATACAATGATTTATTTGGAAACAAAATTAAGTGACTCTTTATGAGTGAGTCATTGAATCATCCATTCACCTGAATCATATTCATATGAGTCATTGATAGATCAGATCTGGGCAGATCAAAAGCATCGTAAGCACATTGAAACAATGAGCTATGAGGAAATTGTGATTCATTTGGAAACAAATTAAGTGACTCTTTATGAGTGAGTCATTGAATCATCCATTCACCTGAATCAAATTCATATGATGATATTCATTTAATCTGATCAAAAACAATGATTCATTTGGAAACAAACTTAAATGACTCTTTATGAGTGAGTCATTGAATCATCCATTCACCTGAATCATAATTCATATGAGTCATTGAATAGTTATTTATCAGATCTGATCAAAAACAATGATTCATTTGGAAACAAAATTAAGTGACTCTTTATGAGTGAGTCATTGAATCATCCATTCACCTGAATCATAATTCATATGAGTCATTGAATAGTTCATTTATCAGATCTGATCAAAAACAATGATTCATTTGGAAACAAAATTAAGTGACTCTTTATGAGTGAGTCATTGAATCATCCATTCACCTGAATCATAATTCATATGAGTCATTGAATAGTTCATTTATCAGATCTGATCAAAAACAGTGATTCATTTGGAAACAAAATTAAGTGACTCTTTATGAGTGAGTCATTGAATCATCCATTCACCTGAATCATAATTCATAGGAGTCATTGAATAGTTCATTTATCAGATCTGATCAAAAACAATGATTCATTTGGAAACAAAATTAAGTGACTCTTTATGAGTGAGTCATTGAATCATCCATTCACCTGAATCATAATTCATATGAGTCATTGATTAGTTCATTTATCAGATCTGATCAAAAACAATGATTTATTTGGAAACAAAACAAATGACTCTTTATGAGTGAGTCATTGATCATCCATTCACCTGAATCATAATTCATAGTCATTGAATAGTTCATTTATCAGATGATCAAAAACAATGATTCATTGGAAACAAATTAAGTGACCTCTTATGAGTGAGTCATTGAATCATCCATTCACCTGAATCATAATTCATATGAGTCATTGAATAGTTAATTTATCAGATCTGGGCAGAGTTTCCCAAAAGCATCGTAAGCTTAAGTTGATAGTAGTGAAACCAATGGAGGATCAACTTAGGCTTACAATGCTTTTGGGAAATCTGATCAAAAACAATGATGGAAACAAAATTAAGTGACTCTTTATGAGTGAGTCATTGAATCATCCATTCACCTGAATCATAATTCATATGAGTCATTGATTAGTTCATTTATCAGATCTGATCAAAAACATGATTGTTTATGACTCTTTATGAGTGAGTCATGAATCATCCATTCACCTGAATCATAATTCATAGGAGTCATTGAATATTCATTTATCAGATCTGATCAAAAACAATGATTCATTTGGAAACAAAATTAAGTGACTTTATGAGTGAGTCATTGAATCATCCATTCACCTGAATCATAATTCATATGAGTCATTGAATAGTTAATTTTCAGATCTGATCAAAAATGATTCATTTGGAAACAAAATTAAAAGTGATGAATTCACCTGAATCTAATATGAGTCATTGAATAGTTAATTTATCAGAGATCAAAACATTCATTTATTAAGTTCTTTATGAGAATCATCCATTCACCTGAATCATAATTCATATGAATTGCATCAGATGATCAAAAACAATGATTCATTTGGAAACAAAATTAAGTGATTTTATGAGAGTCATTGAATCATCCATTCACCTGATCATAATTCATATGAGTCATTGAATAGTTCATTTATCAGATCTGATCAAAAATGATTCATTCAGAAATGAAACAGTGATATTTTCTGAGTGAGTCAGTGATTCATTCATCCAATTAGTTTGGAAAACGTGGATTCGTTTGGAAACAAAACACATAACTAGGTGTGTTCGACTTGATGCGATCAGTGTATACTTTGATGTCAAACACAAATTGGTCTGCATAGCGCCGCTACAAATCGAACATGTCTAATATCTTTATGAGTGATTCACTGAATCATTCATTTATCTGATACGTTCAAAAGAACTGATTCATTAGGGAATTAAACAAGAGATTGGCTTTATGAGTGAATTCTTAAATTGTTCATTTCATTCAAAAACATTTATTCATTCAGAAACAGAGTGTGTATTTATTCATTCTATTGATTACTTCTAAAGCACTGATATTCTTTAAGGAACTCACCAAGTGACTGGCTTCATGAGTGAGTCATCGAACATTTATTCATTAAATTAGTTCAAACACTCTGATTAATTTAGAAATGAAACCAGTGACTTTATAAGTCAAACAAATTACATAAACGAATAGTAGTTGAGGTGCAAATAAAGTCTAGAAGGAGCTCCAGTGTATTGATTTGCAAGTGTTGAAATTCATGTGACATTTTTTAATTGTTTTAAACTCATTAAAACCTCCTCATTCAATGTGTTCAGTGTTCACCACAGGCATTAACACAGACAATAAACTGCTCTCAGCGCTGCGGTAATGAATGATAATGATGTTTTTAAAGAATAAACACACTCAACAGGAAGTAGCAGCAGGAGGCAGGAAATGGAGTGTAGAAGGTCAATGACTGTGTGGAAGGATCATCAAAGTGTTTGTTTGCTGTCAGTGAAGACGGCTCTCATATCAAAAGACAATGAAATTAGCACTGCTCTTGATTTCCTTCACTCCACCATCAAAGATGGAAGATTCACAGCTGGAAAAGTCATTAAGACAGAGATGTTAGTTGCATTCATAGCAAAAAATTAATAAAGGTGCAATCAATCAAATCATCAACCTTTAAAAAAAAAAAAAAAAAAAATAGTAATACGATATTTCTGTTGTAATAATTATGTTTTATCTTTGTAATAATATTATTTATATATTAATATTTTTATTTTTTATTAATTTCAATTGTAACAATTTATATTATATTATAGTACATTATATTATATTATATACACACACACATTTTTGCAATTCCGTTTGGTAACACTATAGTGGCGCTGAAATGACACTGTAAATGCTTATTTACATTAATATTTCTTTTTTTCCAGAGCTCAGCTGTGTCTGTGTTTAATCTCCGGTGCTGTCATGCATTGCTTGCCATTTTCTAAATAAACAAAGATAAGCGATGCTCTGCAGTTGACACTTGTTGATGAGGAGATATGGGGTGTCAGCACAGTGTGTGTTTGTGTGTAAGTGCCTCTGTAATTCAGCACAGAGATAAGAAACAGACACACACCACACACACACACCGCGGCAGCGCCACCGTGAACAGAGACTCCAGCTGTGAAACAAGTGGATGATCCTGACACGATAATTAATGTTTTTTAGATAAACCAGTCCCAAAATTTAAGTTAGTTACTTTACATATAAGTGGGCGGTTCTTGGGTTGAAGTATGACTAGACTTCTTGTCATCAGAAATCTGGCTACAAGATGACAGCTTTCATAATGCAATGCATCACATTTAAGAAATTTCTATGTTCATGCACAGCCTGAAAAAAAATTAAAGCTATGTTAAACAATGACTGAGTGGAATCTGGTTGCTAAATACAAACCCGATTCCAAAAAAGTTGGCACACTGTACAAATTGTGAATAAAAAAGGAATGCAATAATTTACAAATCTCATTAACTTATATTTTATTCACAATAGAATATAGATAACATATCAAATGTTGAAAGTGAGACATTTTGAAATGTCATGCCAAATATTGACTCATTTTGGATTTCATGAGAGCTACACATTCCAAAAAAGTTGGGACAGGTAGCAATAAGAGGCCGGAAAAGTTAAATGTACATACAAGGAACAGCTGGAGGACCAATTTGCAACTTATTAGGTCAATTGGCAACATGATTGGGTATAAAAGAGCCTCTCAGAGTGGCAGTGTCTCTCAAGGGCAGAGGATCACAATTCCCCCAATGCTGCGGCCAAAATAGTGGAGCAATATCAGAAGTTTCTCAGAGAAAATTGCAAAGAGTTTGAAGTTACATCATCTACAGCATAATATCATCCAAAGATTCAGAGAATCACAATCTCAGTGCGTAAGGGTCAAGGCCGGAAAACCATACTGGATGCCCGTGATCTTCGGGCCCTTAGACGGCACTGCATCACATACAGGAATGCTACTGTAATGGAAATCACAACATGGCTCAGAATACTTCCAGAAAACATTGTCGTGAACACAATCCACCGTGCCATTCGCCGTTGCCGGCTAAAACTCTATATAGGTCAAAAAAGAAGCCATATCTAAACATGATCCAGAAGCGCAGGCGTTTCTCTGGGCCAAGGCTCATTTAAAATGGACTGTGGCAAAGTGGAAAACTGTTCTGTGGTCAGACGAATCAAATTTGAAGTTCTTTTTGGAAAACTGGGACCCATGTCATCCGGACTAAAGAGGACAAGGACAACCCAAGTTGTTATCAGCGCTCAGTTCAGAAGCCTGCATCTCTGATGGTATGGGGTTGCATGATGCGTGTGGCATGGGCAGCTACACATCTGGAAAGGCACCATCAATGCTGAAAGGTATATCCAAGTTCTAGAACAACATATCCCCATCCAGACGTCGTCTCTTTCAGGGAAGACCTTGCATTTTCCAACATGACAATGCCAGACCACATACTGCATCATTACAAACATCATGGCTGCGTAGAAGAAGGATCCGGGTACTGAAATGGCCAGCCTGCAGTCCAGATCTTTCACCCATAGAAAACATTTGGCGCATCATAAAGAGGAAGATGCGACAAAGAAGACCTAAGACAGTTGAGCAACTAGAAGCCTGTATTAGACAAGAATGGGACAACATTCCTATTCCTAAACTTGAGCAACTTGTCTCCTCAGTCCCCAGACGTTTGCAGACTGTTATAAAAGAAGAAGAGACATGTAATATGGCCTTGTCCCAACTTTTTGAGATGTTTGATGCCATGGAATTTTATTTTTTTAAAATGATATTTTCTCAGTTTAAACATTGATATTCATCATTATTTTGAATAAAATATTGAAATTTGAAACTTCCACATCATTGCATTCTGTTTTTATTCACAATTTGTACAGTGTCCCAACTTTTTTGGAATCGGGTTTGTACATGTGAAAACTGGAAACGGTTAGAACCCACTTATCTGCCTTTCAGCAAATCAGAACTACTGGTTGAATGTCATTTAATTAATATTCATGAAGAATGCTGATAAGGTTCATAATGCCCACACAGATTTCAGAATGCACGTGCAAACCAAACACACACACACACACACACACACACACACACACACATATATACACAACTGCCGAAGGAGCAAAAGCAAATGCACTGGTTTCTCAGAGTCAATGCCTGAAAACACACACACACACACAGAGAGAGAGCTGACAGGATTAGATGAGAGTATAATCCCGCAGGATTCGGCTGCTCTCATTCTGCAAATGAATTAAATAAATGGATTGTGCAGCTTCAACACGCGGTTGGTGGCAGTTTTCATCCACATTTCCTCCTGCAGAACACAAATGAATCCTGCTGTGAACAAATGAAACACTTCACTAAAAACTAATGGAACACAATCTACACCAGACCAGAAACTGATGTTTCACCAAACTAATATTCCTGCCGTCGGTTTGTTTTGCGATACTGACCAGCTCACTCTACATAAATAGTTTTGTATTCTACATAAATTGTGCACTACAAACATATTACACCAGTAATACACTACAAATTGTGCGTGTATTTTATTGTGATAAAGACGTTGCACAGATATGAGGAATATCGTCATGCATGTGTCTCTGAATGACCAGTTGAATCATTTAGATACATTATTTTATTCTGTAAATGTCTTTCCATTATAGTTTAAGATCCATGTATTTTTTATCAGAAAATATCTGACTATTAAATGCCTTTACTTTAGCAGTGGGAACAGTTTTTAGAAAACTTTACTTAAATATTGGTCTTTTCTTCACACAGTAATCCCCGGAGTTAAATCAGCTCTGCTCAGAGTACATATGGTCCCTCTCTAAATACACTAATAACACTGAATCAGAGTTAAAGTTAATGAGATAATTAAGCAATTAATAAGGCTGTGACTGAAGTCAGTTGTAGTTTCTCTTTTCTTCAGTGATTCTGCTTGTTAACAGCAGGTGTTCATCACTAACATACAATCATCATTTAATTAATTGCTTAATTATCTCATTAACTGCTTTAGTGTTATTTTAACACTATTTAGAGAGGGACCATATATACTCTGAGCAGAGTTGATTTAACTCTGGAGATTTTGCAGTGCACACAAAGCTATCTTACGACTCATATTAAGTTAGTTTTGGTTAATAATATCAACCCTGCTTTGACTGTAGCTTTAAATAGCAGCACTTTTTTTCATGAGCCCCCTTTATAAAGCTTTTTATGAGAAATTGATTGAGCAGGGCGGGCGGCCAAGTCCTGTCAGATCCCATAATTGCCACAGAGCACTGATGGCCACGTCTGAATAAAATGCCCATCTTGTCTTTAAAAGCTCCATCGTGTGGAATGAGAGGCCATTTTGGGACTCTCTGGGGCTGATGAGTCCCGCTTGGGTGTGTTTCTGGCCTGATCGTTCCTCCTGAATGAACCTAATTCATCAACTCTATTCAGTCTGTCAGCCACCTCTCCACCGGCCGCTGAAGCCCGACTCCCGTTCCACACCATTTCCTCTGAACGCCCCGTTTTTACCAAACTTTCTGCACCTCTGGTCTCTGATGGGGACGGTGTGATTGACACAGAGATTTTCACAGCGATGGCTTAGTGCCGAGTGCCACGGGACTGAGAAAAAGGCAATTAAACCATTTTTTGCTTTTTCCTTCCAAAAGATAATTTGATTATTTAATAAGTTTGAACTTGTTTGGACTTTTTCCAACATGCAGAAACACACTGATGTAGTGAGTGACGTGAATGACATATGAAGTACGAAATCATTGTTCACTCTGAATATGATGCAATATGAAGACTGTTACTATTATTACTGAATATATGAATATATAATTATGACAACGAGTTGTTAAAGATACATGTTCACAAAAAAATGTTTTAATGAATGGTTAAAAGGAATTCTAATTCTCATGGTTATTGCTGCTGCTGCTGCTGCCATTGCTGTTATTGCTGCTACTGCTTTTATTGCTGCTGCTGCTGCTGTCATTGCTGTTGCTGTTGGTTATTTCTGCTGCTGCTGCTGCTGCTGTTATTGCTGCTACTGCTTTTATTGCTGCTGCTGCTACTGCTGCTGCTGCTGCTGTTATGCTGCTGTTTTGCTGCTGCTGCTTTTATTGCTGCTGCTGCTACTTTTATTGCTGCTGCTGCTGCTACTGCTGTTATTGCTGCTGCTGTTATTGCTGCTGCTTTATTGCTGCTGCTGCTGCTACTGCTGTTATTGCTGCTGCTGTTTGCTGCTGCTACTGCTATGCTGTGCTGCCTGCTGCTGCTACTGCTTTTATTGCTACTGCTGTTATTGGCTCAACGCTGCTGCCTGCCTGCTTGGCTCAACGCTGCTGCCTGCTGTCTGACCTACGCTTGGAGCTTCGTGGAGTTTATCCTAAATCCTTCTCTTTATTCCTATTCACATAATATAACTTTCTTATTTTTCACTAGATTACTTAACCTATTGCATAGTATTACTAAACGGAACGATTTATTACTAGCAATCCACCAGCGTAATCACCTAGTGTTAGCCATAGCCCGCTAGCCTGCTAGCTACCGTCTACTTTCTTTTTTCCTCTAAACCAACCTTCCTTGTCGATTTAATGGCGGATTTATCCGATGTATGTTATTCTGATCTGTCCTCGCCAGATCGGGAAGCTGTGGAGACGTTGCTGCCCGGCATTCATCGATCCACCGCGAGGTACAGCGTCCCGCACATCACCCTTGCCCCAGGCACCGGCAAGCGACCAAGACATCCAGCCAGCGAGTCCCGTGTGCAATGCAGTTTTTCGGACGGCGTTCATCAAACACACGGTCAGTCATGTCCGACGATTATCATGTGTATTAAATGCAACATGTACAGCTTAGCTCTTTCTGTCAGCAGTGAGACTTACACATGTGATAAATGCAGGGATATTGTCAGGCTGACAGAGAGAATCTCAGAATTAGAGACACGCATCCAAACTTTAATTGAGGATAGTGAGAATGAAAGGGCCTTAGATACTGCTTTGGATGCGACTAGCCTAGTAAACACTGCACATTCGGTTCCGGTTGTAGAAGCCACGCAGCAGGCTAACTGGGTGACTGTGAGGCGGCATAATGGCAAGAACAAACACCACTCTTCCGTTCCGATTAGAACATCAAACAGGTTCTCCCCACGCTGACGATACTCAGCTCTATATTTCCTCGCGCCCTGACGAAACCTACAAATTCACAAAACTAACAGAATGCATAGCTGACATTAAAAACTGGATGACAAGAAATTTCTTATTATTAAATTCAAAAAACTGATATCCTAATCTTTGGACCAAAACTTCCTCACGAAAAAACCTTGAATACTCTCTAACACTTGACGGGTGCTCCATTAAACCTTCGTCCTCAGTTAGGAACCTGGGTGTGCTCTTTGATACCAATCTTTCATTTGAAAGTCATGTTTCTAGTATCTGTAAAACCGCCTTCTTCCATCTAAAAAATATATCTAAATTACGACGTATGCTCTCAATGACAAATGCGGAACAGTTGGTTCATGCATTCATGACCTCAGACTAGATTATTGTAACGCTCTACTGGGTGGTTGTTGCTCGGCTTTTAAACAGACTACAGTTGGTCCAAAATGCGGCAGCTAGACTTACTAGAACCAGAAAGTATGACCATATTAGCCCAGTTCTGTGTCACACTGCATTGGCTCCCTATTAACATCGTATAGATTTTAAAATCTTGCTACTTACTTATAAAGCTCTAAATGTTTAGCTCCCAGTACCTGAGCGAGCTCTTAATGCATTATAGTCCTTCACGTTTATTGCGATCTCAGAATTCAGGCCAGTTGATAATACCCAGAATATCAAAATCAACTGAAGGCGGCAGATCCTTTTCCTATTTAGCACCTAAACTCTGGAACAATCTTCCTAGCATCGTTCGGGAAGCAGACACACTCTGTCAGTTTAAATCTAGACTAAAAACACATCTCTTTGCTCTTGCATACACATAACACATTATCAATACATTAACATTTTTCAAATCCGTTAAAGGATTGTTACGCTGCAATAATTAGGTCGGCCGGAACCGAGAACATTTCCTATAACACTAGATATACCTGTACATCAGAATAAGAATGGCATCTACGCTAATATTTGTCTCTCTGCTTATCCTGAGGTTTGCCGGGTGCTGGATCCAGGCCGTATCCAGATCAGATGGAGAACCTGTGTCTGGACCTGACTACAACGTAGCCCAGGAGACAATGGGCCTACAGATCCAGTTCTGGCTGCGTCTATAATTCAGATTTTTAATCCCTGTATCCGCTTACATATATTTATATATAATCTATTTTTAATCTCTATAATAAAAATGTATAATTCAGATTTTGATCTCCATATCCATTTACATATATTATATATATCTTCCAAGGGGTTTTTTCCCTCCTAGGACTTTTTTCCCAGTGTTAGCACGCTGGGTTTTTTCTCCTAGGGGGTTTTTTCCACCCCTGGGAGTCAGCCGACATTGGCTTAATGTAGCACCATCTTGTATATGTTACATATTACCACGCTTGTTTGTACAGCTTATTTTTAACTACTTCCCTTTTTTCTGTGCTTCTAATATGTAAAGCTGCTTTGAAACAATTACCAATTGTAAAAGCGCTATATAAATAAATTTGACTTGACTTGACTTGACTGCTGCTGCTGTTATGCTGCTGCTGCTGCTGCTGCTGTTATTGCTGCTATTGCTTTTATTGCTGCTGCTGCTGTTATTGCTGCTTTATTGCTGCTGCTGCTGCTGCTGTTATTGCTGCTATTGCTTTTATTGCTGCTGCTGCTGTTATTGCTGCTTTTATTGCTGCTTTTATGCTGCTGCTGTTATTGCTGCTGCTTTTATTGCTGCTGCTGCTGTTATTGCTGCTTTTATTGCTGCTGCTGCTGCTTTTATTGCTGCTGCTGCTGCTGCTATTGCTTTATTGCTGCTGCTGTTATTGCTGCTTTTATTGCTGCTGCTGCTGCTGCTGTTATTGCTGCTGCTGTTATTGCTGCTGGTTATTGCTGCTGCTGCTGCTGCTGCTGCTGCTTTATTGCTGCTGCTGCTGCTGCCTGTTATTGCTGCTGTTATTGCTGCTACTGCTGCTGCTGCTGTGCTGCTATTGCTTTTATTGCTGCTGTTATTGCTGCTGCTGCTGCTTTTATTGCTGCTGCTGCTGCTATTGCTGCTCTCATTGCTGTTGCTGTTGGTTATTTCTGCTGCTGTTATTGCTGCTGTTGATTATTGCTATATGACAGAACTTTGTATTTGTATTTGTATTTAATAACACACACACACACACACACATATATAAAATGTGTACTTTGAATGCGATGAAAGTTGCTTTTATGCCAAATGCATAAATGTAAATGTAAAAGACATTGTATTTGGCTGGTAAGCATCCACAGTTAGCCTCTGCTAGCAGATGTCTTGACTAACTATATTTATATTTTTCCTGTTACAGGTTTGAGACTGTGTGCTCTTTTGCCATCAGTGCATCCAAAGCAAGATGTTAATCTCCAGAATGGCGAATCTGTGAGCAAAGACGGCTTTTAATGCTAACAGATAACCATCTCCAGGAATTATAGATGTCCTTGGTTAGCAGTGATTCAGCAAAACACTGCAAGTTTAAACCATCAGAGCTGTTTTTCCAAGAAATACAATACAACCTCTGCCTTCCTCATCTGGCTTCACTGGAGGCGATGTGAGGTGAACATAGTACATAAAAACAACGTCATGCACATGTCCACTGCAAAAAAACACCACTTCAGATTGTAAAAACACACCTGTTGGCCAACTTTCCATAAAAAGTGTAACATAAATAGTTACTTTTAACAGGTTTACTTATATAAAAACTGTTTACATTTAACTTGTTGACAGGAAGCTGCTGTAATGCTGACCGCGGAGCATTTGTCTGGGAATCTCTTTGGCCTGAACCACCAGGATCCAACTGATGCAGTTCACACAGAGTAACCAAGGGACAGGATTGTGCCAAAGTAGCAGGATGCCTCAAACAGGGTCAAAAGTCTACGAGTTCAACAGGATGGGAGTGGATGGGATGGGAGGAATGAGAGAGAGACAGTTGTGTCATGATGGTTTTAGGCTGTTGGTTTGAGCATTTACGGTCATTACGCCTGACATGAGAAAATATAAGACTTCAGGATTCAGGGTTGATAGTGTGTTTAAAAGTGCCTCATTATGCTTTTTCGGCTATTATCCCTTATATAGTGTGTCATTTAGCAGTTTCTGAATGTAAAAGGTTTGCAAAGATCGAAGTGCAGGATAAATAGAGTAACAAATTTGCATAACGCCTGCCAATGGTTTTCACTGGCTGCTCTCGAACTGTGACATCAGATATGGTAATGAGCATTTGGTTTCCAACACGCACTGCAAGCGGTCAACCAATCACAACAGACTAGGTCATCTGACCAATCAGAGCAGAGCAGGCTCTCGGAAAGTTGGGGTTAGATTGAACCTTGATCGAACCGTTTCAGACACTGTGAGAAAAGAGCTGATGCTGCAATGGATATTATGAGAAAATTAAAGTGTTTTTAAACTTGGCTGCATGTAAACCTGCTGTAGGAGACTTTAGATAGCATAATAGGGCACTTTAACACTCACCAAGTGTCAGATGCATGTAAATATTGTCATTTTATCTAGTTTCAGAGGTAACAAAGCCCAAGATCTGCCATGAACAGTAGTGAACACTGAAGGTTCATATTTTGCTTCAGTTCAGCTCTGATAAAACTTCTTTGGCAAACGAAGCAAAGTTTTCATGACTCCCATCTAAAGACGTGGGAGTTTAATAGAGGCCAAGCAGATAAAATGTTCTGGCCTGAACTGTAAAAAGCAGCTCTGGTATCATTCATGAGCTCCTGCCAAACGTCTGCTTTAAAGTCGCTCTAGTTAAAATTTCAAAGAAACTAAGCACCCTTGAGAATGGCAGAAGCGAGGAGCAAAAATCAGCAGAAACAATATATATCTTTATGCCTGAACGCAGATGTGGTTTTAACCAAAATAAATAAGAAATGCCACAATGAGTGGTTCTTGAAGGCCTGCTTGCCGTGTCTCTGACAAGCACAAGCATCCCGGGTGGAAGATGAAAGCGCATTCGTATTAAAGTGAAGGAGAAACTCTATAAATCTCCTGTTGTGACTGAGTCATCGTGAATGGAAGAGGAGTTTTTACATAATTACTGAAACACCGAGGCGTGTCCGCTAAGCACCCGCGGAGTCAGAGATTAACTCCAGGAACGTGATTTAGAGTAGGCTATATCAGTTCCTTTCGGTGTCGAAGAGCCCTGTTGGGTCATTACCGGCGCGTCTTTTTCAGAGCCGACTGTGGCGTCAACGCATTTAAAACGCTTAGCCGTAGAAAAGGCTCCAGCAAGCCCTGAGAAACTGGCAATGAAGAGATCAAAGACGACAGGAACATCATGCAAGGCAGCGTTCCGATGGTTTACGTCTGCGAATGAGGATCAAAGACGGAATTCATTCGAGTCCATCTGCCGAGTCGAGGTGCTCAGAAGAGCTGAACGCCATCTGCAATATCCAATAACACCAGCCGTTAACCATTCATAAAGAGAGATATGTGCCTTCGAAAGCTGTGTGCAAACATTCAAGATGATGAAAATTAATTAATTAAGTTTGAAAAGTAGAAATTTGTCTGGTTATGTGTGTGTTTTTTGTTCTTAACAGTATAAATCACCATTCACTTCCCTTATATGGGCAATAGAACGTTCGCTTGACATCTCATTTCCTGTGTCTCAGAAGAAAGAAAATTAATATGGGTTTGGAAGGACTTGAGGGTGAATAAATGATGACAGCATGTTCATTTCTTCAACTCATAAGAGCAGGATACAGAGTGGTCAAAATTGCAGTTGTCTTAAGAAAATCTGTCGTCTTCACCTCAAGTAACTCCTCTGATGAAACATCACGACTTGAACAGAAACTCTCATCAGGGACTTTTGCTTTTCAGCTAAAGCACACATTCTGAAATTCAGGGCTGTATTTAAAGTCAATTCCTTGATCATTTTACTGAAGCTTCGGTGATATCCAACACACTGCTCAGAAACAGATGAATATCTCGAAAATAGAAAGTAAGATCTCAGTCGAAGGGTAATTTTACACTATATTTATTCTTAAACCAAGTGCATACAGTATGATTTTCCAATTGTGGCATAATTGAAAATCAGTAAGTGAAAGTGTGCTATGCTCATCGTCAGCAGGGGTCAATGGTACAGGGGGTTGGGAAACATAAATTCCGATTTTATTTTTTTATCTAGATGAATTGGTCATTGCCTTAAAAAATGTCATGTGGTGCGACCGTGATTTATCTTAAAATGAATTCATTTCCTTAACATGCTTAACATTTTTTTTTTTACAAGTTCTCAGTCTAATTAAAGTGTTTAGAAACAAAGTGTTTGCAGTTCTTTTGAGATTCTGTAAGAATGACCTTTTATTTTTGTTCTATAAATTCAGAGTTGCCTTCTTAATGTAGCTAACAACTTATTTTTCTTGTAAATTGCAAAAAATTGATAAAAATGTTTTAAAAATACCATTCACTTAAGCATCAGTATCAGTGATTCATATTTCAGTCACAGAAATTAGATGTTTTATTTTTAATTTAATACAGTTATGGCTATTATTGGTCGCACCACATGATATTTTCAAATTCAGTCAAAATTTACAGGCACAGAATTGGCCACCTAAACAAAACAAGCAAGCTTCCCACAAAAGGTCACTATTTAATTTGTAATAAAGGTATATATTTGCAGAAATAACTTTTTTTTCCCCAAATGTGGTAACTACATACCTTATTTTTTTCTAAATTTAAATTTCAAACCTGCTCGCTGCTTCCACGGGTCCTTTGCAAATTGGTATATGATGCAACTTCCTGTCTTTGAATGGATTTCAACATGAAAGTCCCAAAGGGGTTGTTTTTTGATGGTTGCACCACATGATATTTCATAAAATGGACAACATCAGACAACGTTTGTTTGCATATTATGATGGAAATATAAATACAAATGCTTTGCAATTTTGTACAGGATTACAAAACACATTGAAATCATGCCAAATAGTGCAGAAAATTAATTTGAATAAATTTAGAGTAATTTCAAACGGATGGCCGGACAGTCACACCACATGATATTTCAACACTTTAAATAATAGAAAATCACAAATAACTAATGTTTTTTTTTTTGAAAAGTTTTTTTTGAAAAAAGAGGTATTACATATATATGGTTGCTTTTTATGCATTTAAACCAAATCTTAACTGAAAAAAATGCAATGAGAGAAAATTTAGGCGTCACGTCATTGACTCATACATATATGTAATATTTATTATTAAAATTACCTCAAGTTGTCAACATAAATTCAATAAAAATGCTGTTTGCCAAAGAACATATCATGTCAGGCTTTTCTACAGATCACGTTGCAGCTCTTTCTCTGTGAATGAACATGTGCTTCTTCATCTTTAGCTTTCAAATAATTCCCTGGCGTCACATGATCAAATGCTAACAGCGGACGACCACTTCAGGCTCTGAATCTAAATAACGTGTTCCTGTGTGTTTCGGTCGGGACGTAAACAGACCTGAGAGTCTAATGAGAAAACAGCGTCCGACGGTGGGATTAAGGCTCCCCGTGAACAGACAATTTGTGAATCGACGTTGTTTCTTTTTGGCCTGCTATCAGACACGTGGAAGTGAACATCAGGGCTGCGGCACATGTCTTACACCCTCAAATCAACCTCAAACTTATTTATGAAATGCAACAGGATTTTCAATTATATCATATATACATATAATTAGAAATCCTGTATTATGTACATACTTTATCGCCTTCAAGGTTTCTCTGTCCATCCAGCAGGAGAGAACAGTGCTGAGTCAGTGACGAGATCAAAGAGTACAAACTTTATAACATGCTGCCAAACTGAATGTGACTGAGAATATGAGAGAGAGAGACAGCAGCAGCAGCAGCAGCGCAGGAGGAAGAATGAGGCAAGAGAGGGAGAGGAAGTGCTCAAGCTGGAGGCGTTACAGCAGATGTGCTGAGACCGTGAGCAGCCCTGAGCCATCCGTCAGAGAAACACCAGCTAAAGTCACTGCCATGTGTGTCAATAGCTGTTCCCATCTAAAGTTACAAATTTAACTTGTGCGCAAAAATTGAATATTGCATAAAAACATTTGTGAATAAAGCATTTCCATCCCATGTGTTCAAGAGAACAAAATCATCACTTCTTGTAAGATATCAGTAATAAAAATGGAAGCTGCTGCAATCCGGCTCTTTTTTCCCTCCATCATAAATGAGTTGCTTCTCAGAGCAGCAGATGAAACGCAATATTTTGCAATATTGTCATGTGATCATGTGTTCGGATGGTGTTTGGGAACACAACCGTGTGAGACGCTTTTAAACCAAATCATTCTGATGCTGACTGGTCCACTGGTTAGTTCAGTAATCCAATCACAGCCTTTGCTGAGGCAGTCACATGACTTTATTGTTGCACATCAAGGGATTTAAGCTGCGTTCACGTCACCTCGTATTTACCGGTATCTTGAAATGACAACACGTGACGTTATATTCGGAGCTGTTCACGTTCTTTGACTGGGAATTAAGCGTTTCCATGGCACCACTATCAACGCCTAAATGAATCTACAGCGGTCAGGTGGTACAGCGGCCACGTGGTACATGTGGGAGCTTTCAGAAAACTCCCAGCTTACAAGCTGTAATTACGATCTCTACGAGGACGTGAACGCTTTTTACAAGCTAGAATCTCGTAACTACAGGAATTTGAACGATCTATCCGCGTGAACTCACTGTAATTTGGCCGTATAGTTTCTCATCAGACTTCTTAATCGGATGAAGAAATTATTATGCATATTTTTTTTTTAATGCTTCTTATGCACATTTTTAGAATTTATGCACGTCTTGACATTTCCATCCAGCGATATTCCAAAATGCACATAAAAATGAAAGTTTGACACACGTATATATTTCTTACCCGCTATAAAACTGTACTTTGCATTTAATGTGACACATACTGTGTGATTTTAATCTTCAATTTTGTTTTTCAGTTAAAAATCACCAATACCCAGTCCAGTTCTGAATATATCTGTGATATTATTCATCAAACATCACTTATTTTGTCAAATATTGTAACTAAATGCTAAAGTTGTCATTGCACAGCCTGGGGAACCTCATGAATTTATATGGATTTCTGTGTTGATGATTTAAATTATAGAAAAAAAATAAATAAAGGAAACTAGTTCCAGCATCAGGTCTGAGTCTCATTTAAATGAATGAATTGACTTTTATATACATAATAACATCCAATATGCCCTTTTCCATAATGTCAACCTCTAGATTACTGGTTTTGCTTCAGGAACCAGATTTTACATTAAGCGTCAAATGGCGACCAAATGCATTTATCAATTTAAACCAAAATGTCCTTCAAATCAAACATTAAAATGTATTAATTGTGCATGAAACAAATTGTGGTCATCCTCATTTTACATAATTGAATATTATATTTATATACAGTTAATGTCATCTGGATCTTATTTTCTTGATTCTTGAGTATTTTTCTTTCTTGAGGATCAGCTAAATGACAGAAAAATAATCTTGTTTTCTCTTTAAATTAAGTTTAGTTTTCTGACCCCACTGGCAGATATTTGTTCTTGTTTTAAGCATAAACTCACTTCATTTTGATATTTTCATCTTAAGACATTTGCTTCTCAAAGTAAATGTATCTTGATTTAAGAAAGTTTAGATAATTGTACTGGAAAACAAGACAAAAATATTAAGGAAGAAAATCATTTTTTGCAGTGTAGAAACATGATTCCAGCTGGACGAGGGAATTAAGACATGTCTTTTGTACAGAGAAAATCACCATGTAAAAGTGCACATGCTAAATATGCCAAAAACAAACAAACAAACAAACAAAAAAACAGAGAATTATCATTATTTCATGTCAACTGGTTCACATTTTTGAGGAGGAATGAGGAGAGTAAATGCATGATCATTTTTACAGTACATGTATCGTATACATTCGATAATTAAGCACCTTTTTGAAGACACTCAGAGGGTTTAAACCCTTTATCCAGAAATGCATTCGCTGACATTTAAAAAGCTATATGGACATCTTGAGCAATGCAAATGTTTCACTATAACGTCTGTGCTGGAAACAAACCCTCAAAATACTTAAAGCAGCTGTCAGCGTTTTGAAGAAGCTTCTGTGCCGCAGGGGAGAAAAGTCTGAGATTTAATAAGACAAAAAGAGAAAGAGAAAGATTAGAAGAGAGATCAAACTTTAAAGACACTTTAGCTTCATTTCTCCACAGGATGCCAGAAGCCGACGGCTTCCATTCCTCTTGGGAAGTTCCTCCTGACGAGTTTAGAAGTCATATGATGTGAAGTGCGCTCAAGTGAATTTTGTTAGAAATAAACGGATGCGTCAGTCTCTGTTTTCACGTGTCCGAAGCACATGTTTATTTAGGAGCATGTTTCAAAGAAGGAAATTCTAACTTTACAAGTTGAATGAAAGTGTTCTAATGCTGCCGGAGAGAATTATGGGAAATGTAGTTTTGTTGCACACGCTTGTCGGCTCAGTCATCTTACACTGCAAAAACTGATTTTCTTACTTTGGTGTTTGTGTCTTGTTTTCCTGTAAAAAATATCTAAATATTTTTAAATCAAGATAAATTTACTGGAGATGCAAAATGTCTTTTGATTAAATGAAACATTAATCAAAATTTGTGAGTTTTTGCTGAAAACAATGGAGTCAGACTGCACTGGCAGGTAGTGTTTCCTGTTTTCAGCAAAACTCACTTAATTTCAATACATTTTTTAGAAAACAATATTATATGTTTTTTTCTTTTTCTCAAATAAATAGAATGTTTATAAGGAAGTTTGTTTCCGCCACTAAATAAAAATAAAAAGGTAATTGCGACTTTATAACTCGCAATTCTGACTTTTTTTTCTTGCAATTGTTATTTTTATTCAATTCTGACTTTTTCTCAGAATTGCGAGATATAAACACATAATTGCAAGTTATAAAGTCAAATTGCAAGATATAGTCGCATTCTAACTTCTTTCTCAAATTGCGATAAACATAATTGCGAGTTAAAGTAAAATTGCGACAGTTGCATTTCTAACTTTTTTGAATTGTAAGTTTATACCTCACAATTCTGACTTAACTCGCAATTCTACTTTATACGCAATTCTGACTTTATATATCTGACTTATATCTCGCAATTCTGACTCAATTCGACTTTATAATCAATTCTGACTTTTATCTCGCAATTCTGACTTTATACGCAATTCTGACTTTATAAAATTCTGACTTTAATTCTGACTTTATAACGCAATTCTGACTTTTAATTCTGACTTTAATTCTGACTTTATAATCAATCTGACTTTATAACAATTCTGACTTTATAACCTTTCAATTCTGACTCGCAATTCTGCGCAATTCTGACTTTATACTGCAATTCTGACTTTATAACGCAATTCTGACTTTATATCTCGCAATTCTGACTTTATATTCTGACTTTATATCTCGCAATTCTGACTTTATATAATCGACATCTCGCAATTCTGACTTTTATTCGCAATTCTGACTCGCAATTCTGACTTTATATCTCGCAATTCTGACTTTATATCTCGCAATTCTGACTTTATATTCCTTTTTTCTGACTTTTTATCTCACAATTCTGACTTTATAACTCACAATTGTGAGATAAAAAGTCACATTTACCTTTTTTATTTTTTAGTTCATGGTGGAAACAAGCTTCCATAGTTTTGATATTAGTACTGGAAAATAAGACAAAAATACTGAGTAAAAAAATCTTTTTTTGCAGTGTAAGCTTAGCTTTAGCAGCTCACAAAATGCACTCAAAAGTACATCGCAACGTAAAACGTAATTGTAAATTAAAGAAATGAGAATGAGAGCTGAAAAATGGCTCATTTCTGATGTGAAAACTTTCTTCATGGTGAAAAACATCACATTTTTGACACCAGGGATCATATTTAAAGTCAAAATAGAGCCGATTGTGACTTTAGCATCCTTGTGTCAGCAAGTCCTGACTCGTGTTTTCGCAGCTCAGTCAAATCTGTTCATAACTTCATGTGGCGAGTGAAAACTGCACCCTAAGCATTCTGACATATATAAAACAGGCTCAAAAACTGCAGCGCATCAAACGTCATTCATGCATTCTACTGAAAAATACACTGAGAATAAAACACTGGATTTTTAATCCAAATGAATTGTATTTTGAAATGCCACATAAATCAGACTAATGTGGTGTTTGACCGTTGAGAATGACCCTTGGCTGCGCTGCAGGGACAGTGAACTGTGTTGTAACTCTGGATGAAATTAGATGGTGCTGATGTGATTATGGGACCTTAGAGAGACCCAGCAAACATCTCCAACACGCCAGAGTTCAATAGAGACGCCAGACAATACTGAGGCACAAAAACAAACAATATATACATTTCAAACGCACTTAAAATCAGGAAATAGACTGCTGCATTGTGTGTGTCAAAAATCAATTGAAGTGCACATCCAAAATAAACCTGTCTGAGCAGAACGCACTTAAGCAGACAATCGTCAGAAATTCAGAATGCAAATATAGGCAAGGAGGAGTACCAATCACAATGCAGTATGCAAATATTGCAATGGCTTATTGAATATTCCAACTGCGTGAGAAGGTACATGTTGCATTCACTTGTTTTGAAATAAAAAAGTATGTCCAGAATCCAGTAAAAGACAACAACTCTAAGACTGAAAGCATATACCTTCATTACAAGACATTTCTCACTATAAATGTCATGAAGCTCAATACACAGACACTAAACTGCACAGTCATCTAAAGTGTGTGTGTGTGTGTGTGTGTAATCCTCTTATAGAGTCGATTCAGTTCCGTTCATGTCAGCTGACTTCATGAATGTCTATTAGCTTCTTTGCTCCTTTGTGTTTGACTTTGAGTAGAAGTGAAGTTCTCAGAGCTTGACTCTATCCCAGTTAACAAAAATGTGTTCTAAGAACCTTCTGCTAATGCAGCCACCCAGCAAGTCATTAATAAGCTACTGAATGCTTTCTGAACAGTCTAATCACCCAGTTTTTTAAAAGTTCTAAAAAAAAGTTTTTTCTTTGTTATACGAATGTTAAACATTCCATTGCATCATTCTTCAAACATTACTGGAATGTTACTTTTGAATGTTCTCTGAATGTTCTAAAACAAGTACTAACATTTAAAAATGTTGGATGAACTTTCAACTGAAACATTTCAGAAAAAAACATTCCATGAATGATGTTTTTGTGCAAACGTTTTGAAAACATTAAAGAACAGACAACTTTGAATAAAAGTTCTACTAATGTTACTGGAAGTGCTTATTTATTTATAACTGGGATAAAAGTATCCAGTCAGTTGGATATTTTAGCAAAATAAGCTCCAACACACAGGCTGTTAAGGCCCCAATATACTCACAGCAAAGTTCTTTTTCAATCTTTGTTTAGGGGTAAAACGAAGTTCGAAATACGTGAGCAGCGATATACTGCGATATACTATATTGGGCTACTTTATAACGTAGTCCACTGGAGGTGAGCATAGTGAGAACCCAAGTGCAGTTTATTATAATGCAAAACAAACAAAGACTTGACACTCAATGAAGTGATCCCAAATAACATGATTTTAGCCCCTGGAATGCAAATTTTACTGGGTGAACCCCAACAAAAACATGAATTTTACCCCTGGAACGTGGGACTTGTTTTGAGTAGCAATTGGATGGGTTTTGTTGCGAAAACCTGGCAACCCTTACTTTAATCGAACCGTCCACACTGCTGAGAGAGGCGTTTAGATGAATATGTAAATGTGCTATGCGCTTTCCTCTCAATAACAAAATAAGCAAAAGAAAAATGAGAAAACAGCAAGCATTATTTTATAGAAAGCATAAGAAAACTAGCATGAGCTCTGCAAATTAGCACTCCAGTAAAGTCACGCCACGTTTATTTATATCGCATTTTATTCAATAGATTGCTTAAAAGCAAGCAGCTTTAAAGTATTAAACATCATTTCATCAGAAGCACAGCTTCATTTTCTTCTATTCAGTGTGTTCATGTTATCACCCATGGAGATCTTACCTCGATGGACTCAACAGATGAAATGAGTCAGAGAACAGCTCCTCGTGAAAGAAGGCGGAGCCTCACTGCACACCTCCTATTACGGTATCGTCACGGACTAATGGTAGTACGGTGTTTTGCAGCTGGAGCGAACTTTATCTTAGAGTTTGCTTTGGCAAACTGTTTCGAACTCCCAAAAGTTCGAAACTTTCGAACTTGGCCTGATTTTGTTCAAAATAACGTCACATCAGTTCGTTCTTCGATTTACTTTGAAGTATATCGGGGCCTTTACTGTACATCATTGTTTTAAATTATTTTATTTTTTTTACATACCAGAATTAAAAACAACAATAAATCACATTTCCAGGGTTATTTTAGTATTATTTATATACTATAATATTCTGTGCTTTTGAGGGGGTTTAGTTTAGGTTAGTCACCAAGGCTTTTTAAGTTTAAGTTGTTTTTTTTATTATCTGTTATTGATATCAGTTAACAAAAACATTTGCATTCAAATGCATTTAGCTTCCATAGAGTGTAATAAACTTCCAAGTGAAACAAGATACTTATAGGGATATTATGTTGATTTGATTCTGTAATTTTATATAATATTGTCCGAGCCCAAGTGGCTTTGTTGATACCAGAAAGTATTTGAACATCAAGTATTTCACCTTTTTTAGTTTCAACTTATGCAGTGGTGCTTTGGAAGTCAAGCAAGACTTTTTGTTTGTTTTAGTTCAGCAGGTCGTGTGTTGTTTCTGAGGGTCAGAGGTCCTGATCTGAGATCTGTGGTTTGTCTCACCTCAGTCTCATCTGATTTCTGTGATGGCCATTAACAGCAGAGATCAGAGCAGATCGGCCTATTACAGATTCAGATCCATGCAGTCGAGGCTGGAGGAGGTCGAGACAGAGCGAACGCTCACCGCGGGGAAATCAGACCAGACATGGTGACTTACTCCAATATTTCATGCAGCTCATTTGATTGCATAACAGCCGAATCCTGCGTAACCTTCTCAGATCAGTTACACTCGTTACACACAGTCAGTGCTGCTAGAGTGACTGATTTATTCACATTGAATTCATGTAATATCTTGTTCTGTTTATGGATAATGCAGTGAATTAAAATATACATCTGATTTGATTTTTCTAGACATGTTGCTCTGAGAATGAGAGTTGATCTGTCATAATTAAATTGCACTATACTCCGCCCAGTCCTCCTCCACCAATCAGAACACTCGAGCACTCTTTACTGACAGCTGCAGTGATGAGGTTTAAAGCTCCAGTGGTTGATTGGCATTTGACTCTAAGATGGTTATGCATTGACTGTCTTTACAGTGATATAATCTTTTCTAATTATAATTCTTAAAGAAAATGTAAACAGTACCTCCTCCATTTAGCTTTTTCAAGCTAAAACCACCAAACTCGATTCAGACCTTCAGACTGTTCTGACTCGGGTTGCTGTATCTTTTCTAACTGATCCGACTCAGGATTTTTGTTAAACGTACAATCTAATCTGTGAAAAGTCTCAGACTTTCAATGAGGGGGTGAAGACTTTTGTACTATGAGTATTTAAATGGTTAGTTCACCCAAAAATGAAAATTATGTCATTAATGACTCACCCTCATGTCGTTCCAAACCCGTAAGACCTCCGTTCATCTTCGGAACACAGTTTAAGATATTTTAGATTTAGTCCAAGAGCTTTCTGTCCCTCCATTGAAAATGTATGTACGGTATACTGTCCATGTCCAGAAAGGTAATAAAAACATCATCAAAGTAGTCCATGTGACATCAGTGGGTCAGTTAGAATTTTTGAAGAATCGAAAAATACATTTTGGTCCAAAAAATAAAAAACTACGACTTTAATCAGCATTGTCTTCTCTTCCAGAATCCTTTCATTGAATTGATTCCATTGAATTGATTCCATTGAACTGATTCCATTGAATCCTTTCATCTGTCGGCGTTGGTAATGCACTTTTACGTCGCCGTGGTTGTTTTTGGCGATTAGGACATCCGCGACATGCACACTTACGCACCATTTTAAAAAATATAGCAATACCAAAATACAAACAATGTAGAATAGCTTGAATACAGCGTGCGTCTCCCTCAGACTGTAAACGAAGCTCGGGCGCACCAGATAACACGTCAGCAGCGTCACTGCGGAGTCGTGAACCACACTCCGGAGCAGAAGGGGGCGGTAATGCACCAATAAGCTGGATGCCAACCACCGTAAAACAGGAAAGAAGAAGAAGAAGAAGCGGAGTCGTGAACGCGGATTGACAACAGACCCGGAAGAGAATACAATGCTGATTAAAGTCGTAGTTTTTGTTATTTTTGGACCAAAATGTATTTTCGATGCTTCAACAAATTCTAACTGACCCACTGATGTCACATGGACTACTTTGATGATGTTTTTATTACCTTTCTGGACATGGACAGTCTACCGTACATACATTCAATGGAGGGACAGAAAGCTCTCGGGCTAAATCTAAAATATCTTAAACTGTGTTCTGAAGATGAACGGAGGTCTTACGGGTTTGGAACGACATGAGGGTGAGTCATTAATGACATAATTTTCATTTTTGGGTGAACTAACCCTTTAAGCTGTCTATTACTAGCAAAACTTAATGACTATCCTAGGACAACATGTTAAAACATGCTAGCAACATGCTAATTCATGGTATCAATGTGCTAAAACATGCTAGCATCATGTTAAAACATGCCATCAACATGCTAGGAACATGCTAATTCATGGTATCAACGTGTTAAATCATGCCAGCAATGTGTTAAAACATGTTAACATGTTAATTCATGTTAGCAACGTGCTAATACATGTTAAGTCATGTTAGCAGTGTGCTAAAACATGTTAATCACGCAGCAATGTGTCAAATCATGCTAACAGCCTGCTAAATCATGTTAGGAACATGTTAAAACATGTTAGCAATGTTGTAAAACATGTTAGCAACATACTAATTCATGTTAGCAATGTTGTAAACATGTTAGCAACATGTTAATTAATGCTAGCAAGATGTTAAAACATGCTAACAACTTTTTAATTTTAACTTTAATCACATTAGTTAGCAACATGTTAATTAATGTTAGCAAAGTGTTTAGCAACATGGTGATCCAATGCTAGCAGCATGACAAAAAATGCTAACAACATGATAATCATGTTATCAATGTGATAAATCATGTTAGCAACATGTTAATTAATGCTAGCAAGATGTTAAAACATGCTAACAACTTTTTAATTCATGTTAACAATGGGTTAAAACATGTTAACTCACATTAGCAATGTTAGCAACATGTTAATTAATGTTAGCAAAGTGTTAAATCATGTTAGCAACATGGTGATCCAATGCTAGCAGCATGACAAAAAATGCTAACAACATGATAAATCATGTTATCAATGTGATAAATCATGTTAGCAACATGTTAATTAATGCTAGCAAGATGTTAAAACATGCTAACAACTTTTTAATTCATGTTAACAATGGGTTAAAACATGTTAACTCACATTAGCAATGTTAGCAACACGTTAATTAATGTTAGCAAAGTGTTAAATCATGTTAGCAACATGCTAATCCATGCTAGCAGCATGACAAAAAATGCTAACAACATGATAAATCATGTTAGCAATGTGATAAATCATGTTAGCAACCAAATACTAATTCATACTACCACCATGCTAAATGTCGTGGCCTAATGGATAGAGAGTGTCGGTGAGGGGAGTGAATATCCAGCGCTCTCTCCACCCACAATACCACGACTGAGGTGAGACCCTTGAGCAAGGCACCGTACCCCCAACTGCTCCCCGGGCGCCGCAGCAACGGCTGCTCACTGCTCCGGGTGTGTGTTCACGGTGTGTGTGTGTGTTCACTGCTGTGTGTGTGCACTTGGATGGGTTAAATGCAGAGCACAAATTCTGAGTATGGGTCACCATACTTGGCCACATGTCACTTCACTTCACTAATAAATGTGTCAAATCATGCTAGCAGCCTGCTAAATCATGTTAGGAACATGTTAAAACATGAGTTGCATCCCAAACGACACACACTATGCACTTTCAGACCCGGCTTTGTCAAGCCAACATCAAAGTTTGTCATCAAACTGTACTCATCTAGATGATAATATATATTACATAATCTTCTCTCTTCATCTATCTTTCCTCCCTTTGCTATATGGTAATATAATCCCTCCAGGTTTTCTTTGCTAGTTTTTGAGCTATAGACTTGACTATGTGTCTCTTAAAACAAACATTTATAACATTGAGGGACAAAATGTTATTATTTAATGTTGTTTGGGTTGTATTTTATTTTTACTTTGTGTATTTTTTTACATATATCTTTGAGAATGATGCATCACATATCCCTTATGAGTTTCCATATCATTTAAGATGCTGGATACACCTTATATTTCCCTGTTTTTCTCTCATCGTACCACATAAAGCTTCTGCTCCTCAATTAAATATGACAATAATGCAGACACACTGAGACATCCAGATCTCTCATGCTGTTCTCATCAGCGTCTGATTTTATCTGTGCAGATCACAGCGTTTTTGACACTTCAAAACCAAGTTCATTTCCACTGCAGCAACACACACACCCCAAGCGGATGTTTCTCTACCCGACTTCAAAGCCGTCATCACCTGTTCGGTCAAATGAACGTTTTGAAGTGCACAAGGGAACAGAATGAAGGAAGTGTTACCGTGATTTACCGCGCGGGTTAGCAGAGGTAACCGTGGTGAAATTACTTTAACACGCGGCCTCAAGTTATATTACAGCAGCAAGTGTCTGTATGATAAAAGACGCCACAAAATATAAAACTGCATTTAATTACATTTTCAGAACTTGTTTTTGTCCTGTTTTACAAACCCGATTTCAAAAAAGTTGGGACACTGTACAAATTGTGAATAAAAACAGAATGCAATGATTTCAATATTTTATTCAGAATACAACATAGATGACATACCAAATGTTTAAACTGAGAAAATGTATCATTTTAAGGGAAAAATAAGTTGATTTTAAATTTCATGGCATCAACACATCTCAAAAAGTTGGGACAAGGCCATTTACCACTGTGTGGCATCCCCTCTTTCTTTTATAACAGTCTGCAAACGTCTGGGGACTGAGGAGACAAGTTGCTCAAGTTTAGGAATAGGAATGTTGTCCCATTCTTGTCTAATACAGGCTTCTAGTTGCTCAACTGTCTTAGGTCTTCTTTGTCGCATCTTCCTTTTTGATGCGCCAAATGTTTTCTATGGGTGAAAGATCTGGACTGCAGGCTGGCCATTTCAGTACCCGGATCCTTCTTCTACGCAGCCATGATGTTGTAATTGATGCAGTATGTGGTCTGGCATTGTCATGTTGGAAAATGCAAGGTCTTCCCTGAAAGAGACGACGTCTGGATGGGAGCATATGTTGTTCTAGAACTTGGATATACCTTTCAGCATTGATGGTGCCTTTCCAGATGTGTAAGCTGCCCATGCCACACGCACTCATGCAACCCCATACCATCAGAGATGCAGGCTTCTGAACTGAGCGCTGATAACAACTTGGGTTGTCCTTGTCCTCTTTAGTCCATGTTTACAGTTTTCCAAAAAGAACTTCAAATTTTGATTCGTCTGACCACAGAACAGTTTTCCACTTTGCCACAGTCCATTTTAAATGAGCCTTGGCCCAGAGAAAACGCCTGCACTTCTGGATCATGTTTAGATATGGCTTATTTTTTGACCTATAGAGTTTTAGCCGGCAACGGCAAATGGCACGGTGGATTGTGTTCACCGACAATGTTTTCTGGAAGTATTCCTGAGCCCATGTTGTGATTTCCATTACAGTAGCATTCCTGTATGTGATGCTAAGGGCCCGAAGATCACGCATCCAGTATGGTTTTTCGGCCTTGACCCTTACGCACAGAGATTCCATTCTCTGAATCTTTTATGATGTAATGATTGATAACTTTGCAATTTTTCTCTGAGAAACTCCTTTCTGATATTGCTCCACTATTTTTCACCACAGCATTGGGGGAATTGGTGATCCTCTGCCCATCTTGACTTCTGAGAGACACTGCCACTCTGAGAGGCTCTTTTTATACCCAATCATGTGCCAATTGATAATAAGTTGCAAATTGGTCCTCCAGCTGTTCCTTATATGTACATTTAACTTTTCCGGCCTCTTATTGCTACCTGTCCCAACTTTTTAGAATGTGTAGCTCTCATGAAATCCAAAATGAGCCAATATTTGGCATGACATTTCAAAATGTCTCACTTTCAACATTTGATATGTTATCTATATCTATTGTGAATAAAATATAAGTTTATGAGATTTGTAAATTATTGCATTCCTTTTTTATTCACAATTTGTACAGTGTCCCAACTTTTTTGGAATTGAAATATTATTGTTTTTTTCTGTATTTTTGATTTTTGAAATGCAGGCTTGATGAGTAGAAGAGACTTCTTTCGAAAACATTTAAAATAGTAATGTTTCCAAATGTTTCCAAACTTTTTTTGTGTGTGTGTGTGTGTGTGTGTATATATATATATATATATTCATTCTCAATTCTGTACTCTGCAGTAAACCCTGAACAACTGGTGTTTTGTGAAGGTGTGTGTGGATTAGCTATAGGTTAACTAGTATATATTCATCTCAGTCACATCCTGATGTATTTCTGTTTTCCCCGAGCTGTAGATTGGTTTGGTTCAGGTGGGTTATTTATTTGTTTGTTGTCCTATATCGTGGTGATTGGCATGACGTGATCGAGATGGATATCTTTAAATAAGCTTCCCGTTTCGTGGAAAGACCTGGATTTGAATGCAGGCCATGATAAGAGTCTTTGAAAGAGCAACATAACGAGATGACCTGAGAATAAACATAAAGCTGCCGCCGTGCAAATACAATATCACAAGATAACAATAATTCTGTCTTATGCAATTATTGTTTTTGTCTGATTAGCGTGTGCGCGGCCATCTGGAAGCTCAGAACTGTAGATTAATTTTTATGTTGCTCGGGTAGAAAACACACGCACATAGAAAGGTTGTTAACAGATGGGAAAAAGTATTTATTTTCAGACAAATTGATTGGTTGTGAAGGTGTTTGTGTATGTGTGTATGTTTGTGTGTCAAGTCTTCATTTATATAGCGCTTTTCACAATACATATTGTTTCAAAGCAGTGACAATAGGAAAATTCTTATCGAGCTAAAGTTGGTTTTTAAATGAAAAACTTCCGTTATGAAAATTGTTAATTATTACTTTAGGGGCTGCTTATGTAACACCTTTCCTACTGAAAACCGAATAATGCATTAAGTGCATTGCATTACTTTAATGCATTCTTGCCATTCATTTACATGTTTAGTCTATAGGTTTGCGTGTGTGTGTGTGTGTGTGTGTGTGTGTGTGTGTGTGTGTGTGTGTGTGTGTGAAATTGTGAGTATATATGAGTGTGTGTGCATGTGATTGTGTGTTTAAATGCGTGCATGTGTGTGTGTGAGAGTGTATATATGAGTGTGCGTGCATGTGAGTGAGTTTATGTGCGAGTGTGCGCGTGTGAGCGTGCATGTGTGTGAGTGCATGTGTGTGTGAAAAAAAAAACTCAAATAAGTGTTTATTAAACACACTATAAGAAAAATATTGATGGCTGTGAAAACCCACAAACCCCACCAGGGTTCATACAACACCGTTTATCAAATATGACTTCATAAAAATCAAAGCTTTTCTCTGATATTTCTAATATTGACGAAATGCATTTAATCTTTCAGAACAATCTTTAGATGTGAGTTTATTGCTCTGTGACAAGCGCTCAGTCTTTAACATCGACCCTTTAGGTGTGTCTGTTTAATTCAGATGTAATTTTCTGCCTGACAGCCTCAGCAGGATGCCTTTAATCTTCACAAAACATTGATTAAAGGATAATACACAGCATCTTCAAAACCTTTATTAAATAAAAAATAAATCAATAAAACAGATGTAAACGAGGCCTTTGGTGGAAGATTCAATATTAGATTCACAGCAGCATATCTGATGTCATTTAAAAGTCTAATTAATCGTGCACACTAATGAGTGCGTGTTAAAATCACAGCCAGGGGCGGAAACAGATCACAGCGGAAAACAAAAAAAGACTGCTTTATGTATGATTCAGTAATCTTGTGGGGTTCATCTTTATGTTTTTGTGTCTGTGTGCACACTTGCATTCATGCATATACGACTCGTGTTTGAGTTTATTGAAGTGTGTCCTGTGAGGACGCGTTCATGCATCTGTATGTGAGCAGAACTTTGTGTTCACACAACTTCAAATGATTATGATTTCGTTACTGCAGCAAAAGGTGCAGCTAAGCACAAGATTTCTCTTTGCATCCCATACAGCAGTTTTATTGAAATCAGCAGGGTTTGTGAACGAGCACCTGTCTGTGACTCCCAGTCGGCGGTCACGAAAATGAAAGGAAAAGGGGTCAGAAAGAAGTGCTGCTGCATGCTGCTGAATAAACATCTGATGTGACAAAGCAGATCATGTTTGATTATCAGTGATTGTTAACACACAAATTATGCATCAGTCATGTTAGGCCTTTTTATGAAATGATCACAACCAATCTGTGTGAACTGAAGATTAAAACTGATTAGTTTAAAGGGGACCTGTAATGCTCTTTTCACAAGATGTAATATAAGTCTCTAGTGTCCCCAGAATGTGTCTGAAGTTTCAGCTCAAAATCTCCCACAGATCATTTATTATAGCTTGTCAAATTTGCCCCTATTTGGGTGTGAGCAAAAACACACCGTTTTTGTGTGTGTCCCTTTAAATGCAAATGAGCTGCTGCTCCTGCCCCCTTTCCAGAAGAGGGCGGAGCTTTAACAGCTCAACAACAACAAAGCTGGAGAATATCATGCAGCCAAAATGACAATTTAGAAATTGTGCACACAATTACTATTTCGTTCCCTCGATTTATAATTACAATAGTCCCTCGATTTATTGATTTACTCTTTTACAATTGTGCGCCTTTCCCTCGATTTATAAATTGTGCACACGATTTACTGTTTCGTTCCCTCGATTTATAAATTGTGCGCACGGTTTCGTTCCCTCGATTTATAAATTGTACGATTTACTATTTCATTCCCTCGATTTATAAATTACGATTACTATTTTGTTCCCTCGATTTATAAATTGTTCGTTACCTTTATAAATTGTGTGCATGATTACTGTTTGTTCCCTCGATTATAAATTGTGCACTCCCTCGATTATAAATTGTGCGCACGATTTACTATTTACTTCGTACGATTATAAATTGTTTTCACTATTTCGTTCCCTCGATTTATAAATTGTGTGATGATTTACTATTTCGTTCCCTCGATTTATAAATTGTGTGCACAATTTACTATTTTGTTCCCAATTGTGTTTACTATTTCATTTCGATTTATAAATTGTGCACACAATTTACTATTTCGTTCCCTCGATTTATAAATCGTACATACTGTTTACTATTTCGAAAAATCAAGCCCCTCCCTACATTTGTTCTTGTTTGAGAAGCTGTTTCACTTGGATGTTCAAGTCGCAACAGTGAAGAAAATACAACCAAGCGCAACTTAAAGGTACAATATGTAATAATTTTGTCCACTAGAGGTCGCTAGAAGCTGGAGCGATTGCACAACACACGCCTCACGAGCAGCGGGATTTTTATTATGACACAGTCGGCGGCTCTGCTTCCGCTTTTCCGGTCATGAGTATGAGGTAACGCAGCTCTGTTTATCATATTGGATACATTTGAGAGTGTTGAAAATGATGTTATAACGTTACTCTGTGCGTTCACTCGGCGGCTGCTGTGAGACACTGTTACACACTGCAGTAAGATAGATCGATTTTACAATATCATATTAAATGCTGGATGGCTTGTGTTGATAAATGGCATGCAATTAATTTTAAAACGTATTGTATGATGGAGAAAATGCTGTATTACTCTTTATAAAAATAAAGCTGCTATAAAAATGTTAGCTACTTCATAAAATAGTGTTTTTCTCTGAGGCATGGTAAAGCATGGTACTCGCAAAAAATCAAGAAAATTAGATTTAAACAACAAGACTAAACGTGTTGAGCTATATAACAACAATTAGTTTTCTGTCTATAAATATATGTTGTTCCCTTGTCTATTAAAACATGTAATATATTAAAGCGTCTTTGGTGTTTCCATGGTTTCTACAAAATAAAACCGGAAACCGAGGGTAACGCGGGTATGACGCAATTGACAGGCGACTCCTCACACGTCCCGGAGTTAAAACTGCAATTTTCTCACGATTTACAAATAGTTGGAAACATTTGGGATGTTGTAAGTACTCATCTGAACAAAATATATAACACTGGCCTAGTGGTTTTTGGATATTTTACTGCAAAAAATATTACATATTAAGTTTCATGCCAGCTTTAAATAGCTACACAGCATCTGCTGTCACACATGCAGGAGTTTTCAGTCTTGACCATAAAACTCAATGTCATTTGCCTGAAAGTTATCCTAAAACTGCTGTACTGTTCACTGACATTTTCCACAACATGATTTTTGAGTTTCATGTGCATGTGTGTGTGGTTACTGAACAATAATTGATTAGCCTATATATAGCTGCACGAATAAATGATCTCAAAGCACGACACTTCACCACACACACACACACACAGGCTAATTTCCCGCATCTGGTTGTTGTAACTGCATTAACCAGCCTTCACAGTCTCAGCACCACCAAACTAATTCACTTTAGCAGAGGAATAAAAAAAAAGCAGCGATCTTTAAAAACCCAATATCAGATTAAAACAACCGGCCGTTATGAATCCGAGTCGCCCATAAACAGGAAACCAAAAAGAGGTAAACGCATTTGGCACAAACATTTAAACGAACAATCTCAGGGAAATTAATCAGGCTTCGCAACAGAGCAGAGTTTCATTTATTTTGCGCTATCACACATCTGATAACGAGATATTTGAGTTTCGCGCTCTTTTGCGAGCAGCTTTGTTTATTACAAATGTGTTATCGACGCCCATGTTGAGCGATTTGAGCCGAACCAGATACATCTGAACAGAGATAAGAGAGCACAGGTCAAACGCACACCTTATCGCAAAAACTACGGTCAGAAGCGCAATCTATCGCCATGACATTTAGACACCGAATGAGAAAATATCCCGGTTTGCGCGAGAGCTGCTAACACTGTTATCGATGTGAGTGAGGTATGAAACAGACAAAGTGTTTTTGACACAGACTAGGTCATTTTTGATTGTCCATGAGGTAAAAAATATTTAAAAACAAAACATGAGTCTTAGAAATGTAAGAGTATAGATTTTATTCAGTATTCTCTGTATATCTCGATCCGCAGGCTATTCCCTCAGCGTTCAAAGCATTGTTGAACACAAGCCTGCATTCAGTTCAGCAGAAACCATGAAGAAACCCTACCTCAACAAGAAAGAATAATTCACCTTCCTGGAAGTCTGTTCTTTTAGTCCAGAAGAGGAAAAATTGAATATCTGATGGTTGTTTTTCCTGAGTAGCCTAGCCGGTTGTGATAAGCAGCATATATGATAACTGGATATAGAGTCAAAGGGAATAAGTCTTTTATTAGCCCAAACACACTGGCTGAAGAAAGTATTTTAAACATTTAAAGTCAATAATATGAGAAGAAAAAAAAGGCAAATCATGAACTTGTAAATCTTAATTACAGTCATAATTGTGACTTCTTATGTCATCATTTTGACTTTTTAATCTCATAATTGACTTAAAAGTCAAAATTATGACATACTAAGTCATAATTATAGCATACTACGTCATAATGATGACATTAAACATCAACATTATGACATAAGTTGAAATGATGATAGTCATAATTGTGAATTAATTCTCATGGTGTCAATTTTGACAAGTCAAAATTATTTAGACTTTTTATCCATAGAAATTTATGACATACTAGGCTAAGTCATAATTATTAGCCTACATACTTTCTTAAACGTCAACATTATGACAGCCATAATTGTGACTTTCTTATGTCATATTTAGGCTATGTCATGACTATGTCAAAATTTTGACTTTTTAATCTCATAATTATGACTTGGTATGTAACAAAAAAAAAAAAAAAAAGTCAAAATTATGACTTAATAATGGCATACTAAGTCATAATTATGAGATTAAAAATTGAAATTATGACAGTCATAATTGTGACTCCTTACAGTGCTATGTCAATTTTGACAAGTCAAAATTATGACAAAGACTTAGTATGTCATAATTTCAACTTTTTATCACATACTAAGTCATAATTATGAGATTAAAAAGTCAAATTATGACAACTAAAATTTGGACTTTTCAGCTCTTAATTTTCTTATGTGGAAATGGATTTTCATAGAAATCAATATTAATTTTATTAACGCAAATTTCAGATTTCCAATTTCTTTATTGTGAATGATGCATCATGCATGTTGGCTGATGTTCGGCATGTTTGAGGAATATTTAATGGCTGTAGCACAAAAAAGCACTGAAGTATGAGCAATAGTGACACCACTAATAAGCCAAATAAACATTGTTTAACTCAATCGAGTGTTTATTCCCACTGATCAAGCAAAACGGCAGCTTTCAAAATATCATCCCCTCCTCTTAAAAAAAAAATATGGCGGAATACCAAGGGAAAAGATTGAGTGTCCATCCCTGCAGGGACTCGAGTGTCAGGAACATGGCTGCATCCAGACGTGAGATTAGCTGGAGGAGATTAGATCTGTTTGGTAACTGTCACGCACCCTCAGCATCTTCCAACACACCACACGTGAGCACCATACATGATAGTGAGACACTGTGAACCTTGATCTCACAGGAAAATGTAGCTATTCTAGTGAGAGGTGATTTTGTATGAAGAAAATGCACTGTAAAATGTTTATAATTTAAGACTGTAAAAATGTTACAGTAAAAACCTGTTAATTTGTAAACAATAAGTTCCCATATGGGGAAAAACTGTAATAGTGGACTCAGTGGGTAGCACTGTTGCCGCACAGCAAAAAGGTCCCCGGTTCGAACCCCAGCTGAGCCAGGGGTCCTTTCTGTGTGGAGTTTGCATGCGTCAGTGTGGGTTTTCCTCTGGGAACACCAGTTTCCCCCACAGTCCAAAGACATGCAGGTTAGGTGGATTGGATATGCCAAAAAATTGTCATTGAGTGTGTGAATGTGTCCCAGCACTCTCAGTCAGGAAGGGCATGCGGAGTAAAACCTGTGCCAAATCAAGTGTGTGAAGCGGACCTTGCAAATGAGCGGGAATATCGCTAAGAGAGAGATATGTTTGATCTTGGCGGACCTCCTTTTATTGCTGCTGTTGTTATTGATGCTGCTATATCGTTATTGCTGCTGCTGCTGTTGGTGCTGCTGCTGGCGCTGCTGCTGCTGTTATTGCTGCTGTTGGTAATTGCTGCTGCTGCTGCTGTTGCTAATTGCTGCTGCTGCTGCTGTTGGTTATTGCTGCTGCTGCTGCTGCTGCTGCTGCTGTTAGTTATTGCTGCTGCTGCTGCTGCTGCTGCTGTTATTGCTGCTGTTGGTAATTGCTGCTGCTGCTGCTGTTGGTTATTGCTGCTGCTGCTGCTGCTATTGCTGCTGTTATTGCTGCTGCTGCTGCTGTTGGTTACCGCTGCTGCTGTTATTGCTACTGCTGTTGGTTATCACTGCTGCTGTTATTGCTGCTGCTGCTGTTATTGCTGCTGTTGGTAATTTCTGCTGCTGTTGGTTATCACTGCTGCTTCTGTTGGTTATTGCTGCTGCTGTAATTATTGCTGCTGTTATTGCTGCTGCTGCTGCTGCTGTTATTGCTGCTGTTGATTATGCTGCTGCTGTTGGTATCGCTGCTGCTGTGATTATTGCTGCTGCTGTTGGTTATCGCTGCTGTGATTATTGCTGCTGCTGTTGTTATCGCTGCTGCTGCTGTTGATTATTGCTGCTGCTGTTGGTTATCGCTGCTGCTGCTGTTATTGCTGCTGCTGCTGCTGCTGTTGTGCTGCTGCTGTTGTTATCGCTGCTGCTGTGCTGTTATTGCTGGTTATTGCTTCTTCTGTTGGTTATTATGGTTATTGCTGCTGCTGCTGCTGTTGTTGATTATTGCTGCTGCTGTTGGTTATTGCTGCTGCTGCTGCTGTTGTTGATTATTGCTGCTGCTGTTGTTGATTATTGCTGCTGCTGTTGGTTATTGCTGCTGCTGCTGCTTGCTGCTGCTGTTGTTGATTATTGCTGCTGCTGTTGGTTAATGCTGTTGGTTATGCTGTTGGTTATTTCTGCTGCTGTTATTGCTGTTTACATCTTATGTTGTTTAATGACTTTTTATTGCATTATTTGAGTGTTGTGTGTTACCACGATAGTGTTTCGTGTCCATGTACATGACACTATGTGCAGCCTCTGTATTTACCTCAGCTTGTGGAAAAGCTACTTGTGATGAACTTTGATTCATCATGGCTTTTCTCTTTACCACCAGTGTTATTATGGTGTATGTCAATATATGTAAAAAAGTATGGGTAACACTTTATTTTACAGTGCCGTAGTTACACATTACTACATGCACTATAGTAATAATAGGCAGACATTTTGAAAGTTCCTAAAGATCCTTTAACTTCCTAAAGATCATAAATGATCCACCAGGGGGCAGATGATATGTAGATAATCTTTTTAGGAAAGTGTTGGACATGTTAATGCTGTCAATGATGGTGTTAAAGATGTAAATGATGGTGTTAATGATGTAAAGGTCTCATGTGTGTTTTTTTCTTTCCTATACAGGCTATCAGGACTCAAGTCCACTAGTATTATAGTATAAACTTAGTATAAACTTCAACTAGGCACTGTTGGTTAGTTTACATCTCCTGTAAGGTCATCATGGAGAGCGCCGGTTGTCCTCAGATCTAATGGAGCCATTCAATTCAATTAAAAAGGCGTTTGTCTGTGCTAAGCACATGTAAACAGGAGACACAGCGAGGACTATTAGCGCAGATTGTTGCCATATTAGCGCATTAATTCGTTTTCCATGGGAAATCTGCGAGCTATAACAAGACGCAGTGATGAGGGAAGAAACATTGACTAACGCCTGCTGTCTGACAGAGAGAGACAAAAAGCTTCTCAACTGAATATCGGTTTTGATTTGATGGTCCTGTTCCAAATCAGGAAACCGTGATGCTGACTGCATGCAGAAATCACAATTTTGATATATACTTTCAATTCCCTTTGCATTTCAGCTGAGGCATGGATTTCATATTTGCTCATTGCCATACAAACCATTCAGATTTGATTTCATTGGTTAACTGAGACCGTATGAATATAAAAGTGCTTCATCTTCAAAAATTAGATTTCATTTCCATCATTTAAGGCAAGAGAGAGAAAACTAGATTTATACATTTCCTAAAGAAAATTCAGGAAATATCATTAGCTATTAATCAAAGCCTGGCACACGGTGATGGACAGCACAGAGAAATTAATAAAAGACGATTGTGTGCGTGTAAGAAGGAGTAAGAAGGAGAATGAAGGGAATGATGGCCACTGAACAAAGGGAATGGAGCTGATCTCATAAGACCACAGACAGTCAACATCCCTCCTGTATAACTCTACAAAAACCACTTACACATCTTCTGTGAGCCCAAAATATACATATTTAACCATCTGCCTGCTGCCCAGTCCATTCAAAAGCAGAACAGTGAATTCTTTTCTTTCTTTAACATGCAGTGTTTCATTTAAAACTATGTTTTACATTAAACTGTGTATACTTGTTTTCCATAATGTCTGATGTCAACTAAGAGTAAACAGTAGGGCTGCACGATTATGACAAAAATCAAATTTATCGATTACTCCCTTAAAATTGTAATTGCGATTATTAATTACAATTATTACAATTACATTGAATGATGTTTTGAATAGCTTTATACCATTGTTAAAGCAAATGCATGCCAAATTTTTATGTAAAATTAAAAAACAAGCTGAAAACACTCTTCCTGAACATTTTTTATTGCTTTTCTATAGAATTAAGCCTCAAATGTCAACTATACATTGGTTTGATTTCTTTGCACCATGTTGCTCTAGGAACATAGTTATAGGCACTAGCCACCAGAGTATTTCCCTGAGAACTAATGTTCCATTAGGGCCATTTTCCTGGTTGCAACTGCACCGCCAGTAGGAACTCTGAAGTGACGTAAAGTGCGCTTGTTGTTGTGACTTTTATTTTGACGGCACTGAGAATAGCTCAGTCAGAGCCTGACCAAACAGTGCTCACATTCTTGTCTTCTTTAGTTTACGGTCTGTGTAAAATTTCTGTCTTATATGTTATTAGATAGAACTGTAATACAAAGAAAGCCACTAGCTGAGCAGAAATATAATCATGTTTTGCTTGGTCCGCACTGAAGTAGTTGTGATTCGTCTCTCACAATGTAACATGCTCTAAACATACCTCTTAAGCACGCAGAATAATGTAAGCAGATATTGTTTGTAATCGCGCCTTTGAATGATTATGAAATCGTGGCATCCGTAATCGAAATTCGATTAATTGTGCAGCCCTAGTAAAGAGCCAACAAAGCTGACTCTATCTGCAAGTTACACCATTGCACCAGCAGGTGGCGCAACATGACACTGTTTATGAGTCATTGATTTGTTCATTCATTCAACGACTTGTTTAAAAACAGTAGATTTGTTTGACTTGAAGTGGTGCTGCACAGACTGTTTGGTGTATGACATCATGTATACGACAAGAGCAAGTTGAAAGCATTACGGAGCCGTTTGCTCTCTAATCGTTCTTGCAGTATTTGATGTCAAGTCGAAAAAGCCTACTAATGAAACAATAGGTGCTGTGTTCGAAACTGCCCCCTATACCCTCATTCACTATTCCCTACGTAAGTCAACTAATAAAGTCCATCTGAAGGAGTGAACGAAAACGAGTAGCGAATTTGGAGATTGAGTGCACCGAAAGGGCTGTCGCTTTTGCATAGTTTGTGCTGGATGGATGATTCAGCTGTGGGCGCCATCTTCGGGCGAGATGCTGGAATTCATTTGGCATGACCCTCACATGGCTATTCTCTAGCCATTGAGTTCACATCGTTTGTCCAAAATGGTTTCGGACACCACTACAAATGGCTCAAAAAGTGCCCTATTTAATGGTATAAGGGGTGATTTCGGGGGCAGTTTTACACAGCCAAAGTAGCTGTCTTTGAAATTAATCATTGTATCATTCACTCAACCAATTCGTCCACATACACAAGATTCATTCAGGAACTAAAATCATGTTTGCTGAATTCGAAACTGCATAATAGCATACTACTTTTTCTGCCATAGAAAGATAAAAAAATAGTAAGATTACGTATTCAGAATGTATTTATGAATGAGGCATTGAATCACTCACTCATCCGATTCATTTAAAAAAAAACAAAAAACAGATTCATTCAGGAACTAAATAAATTATTTAGCTTTACATTAAATCATTCACTCAATCGATTGGTTCAACAACACAGATTTATTCAGGAAAGGCCACTGAGCCATGATGAAGAGGGAAAGATTAGTAAAGGAAATAATGGCCTAAATGATACATCCGTGATAATTTGACTCCACTTTTAACGGTTTTAACCATTTTTCCGTTTATTACAGTGAAATTGACAGACTAATTAAAAAGTAAGTAAACCACTCACCCACTCTGTTACGTCCAAATCACACTTGAAATGATTTTAAATAAAGATCGGTGAGGGAAATTAAAGGTTCATCTCCTTGTCTTAGACAAGCATGACACATGGAGTGTTTAATGAGCATTTGATGACTAATGATCCAAAAATAAACTGACTGTTAAAAAGAACAGCTGATCATCAGTTCACAAATAAACTGTAAATGTACTTCAATATGCATAAAAAAATTTTTTTCAGTTTCTAGATTACAGAACACATCCTAGCCCGTATTTCAATGCACAAACACCTTTTGAAACCGAAACCCTGTTTTTATGCGTTTTTCTACAGTGCCTCCTCCGGATGATGTTCATAAAGAAAAGCCCTTCAACACTACTCAGTGTCGAGTGCTTTCATCTGACTCATTGTATTCCAACTCCTCAAGCTCTTCACTTTCATTTACACCAGTGGCATCCAAACTCAGTCCTGGAGGGCCACTGTCCTGGAGAGTTAATTAAACACACCTGAACCAGCTAATCAAGGTCTAATTAGGCATACTATAGAAACTTCCAGGCAGGTGTGTTGAGGCTAGTTGCGAGCTAAACTCTGCAGGACAGTGGTCCTCCAGGACACCCCTGATTTACACAGTTCAGAGAGGAAGATTTCAGCAGCAGCGAGTTTAAGTGCTCGGCCTTCACCGACATCACCACAGCCAATCACACCAATCTGATTTTGCACCAGGTATTTTGTTTGCAGTGAAATGTCAGTGTGGCTGCAGTAATCTAAGATCGATAATGACATTCATCTGTGTGCTGTTTAGCAATGCTAATGCTGATCGCCACCAGACAACAGCGACAATCAAGTGACCGAGAGAATATACATGAAACAAAACACACACAAATCTGAGATTTGAAAAAGGTGCCTTACACTTAAGCAGTTTTGTAATTAGCTTTATTAAGTCCACTTGCATGGTCAGTCAAGGCAAAAAAAGTGACCATTAAGTCATTTTCAAATCATTTTCCTATTCTCCATATGTTTTATAAAATATGTTATTTTCACTTTCATTATTTATCATTATTACTCATTTTTTTATTTACAAAAAAGTACTTGAATTTATTTGAAGTGTAAGTCCTGGAAAACCCTTGAAAACAAGCCATATTTATAAAAAGGTATTTGAAAAGTGCTTGATTTATTTAAAGACAATATATATGAAATTTTTTCGAACATAAATACAATCTTTTCACGCAAAATTAACGCTGCCACCCGTCTGATAGTGTATAGATATAGAGCCATTCTGTATGGCTATGATCGTGATATTACTCATATATTTTCAAGTATATGATGCATCCTTCCTTTTTCAAGTCAATCATATATTAACGGGAAAAAAGGTCAGTTTGAATGATGAAAGCGATATCTTTGACATAGTATCTTTTCAATGGTTAAGGGAATTTCCCATGATTGGGATCTCTTGCTTGTAAGTTGCGCCTTACAAAGGTGTTGTTCAAAGTTTACAAAAAATGTCCTTGTTTACAACCTTGCTTAGTTCCAGAATGAATCAGTGTTTTTAAATGAATGCGGTCTGACATATTTCAGGAATAAAGCAATGCATAAATTCGACCTTGCAAAAACTGAAGTGCCTTGTGCATAGAGTATGTTTCAGGCCTTATAAAACAGCAAACTCTTGAAAAGTTGAAAAGTGCAACAGTCCCTCCACGTGCTTCATAAGAGGCCACATCATCAAACATCTGCTCCTCGCACTGATGCCAATATATCAGAGTCTCAAGTGGTATACAGGCAGACGGAGAGCGCAACGAGAGCCAGACCAACAAACGAAAGAGAAAAAAAGGTAGCAAGCTCATTTCATGCTTGTCATTCCTCCCCCTGTAACCTGAATGGTTCCTCCTGCTCAGATTTGGGCTCTTGCAGTCGGAGGTATGTTTTCAGACGCCTGCAGGGGGGAGATAAGATGCACGTTATTCGACAGGTACTGAAGGAGAGGTCAGTCAAGGGTTGGAGGGGGAACCGCTCCATTCTCCAAATGAGAAATCTGACTGCTTGTTTTGGATTGATACTGTGGTTATTTGGTGACTTTATGTAACGCAAACAGCCATGATAGGAAGTTTAATGAACTGTCAGATGCACAAGTTTAAAAGCAATGATTTGAATATCAATTTATGTCCAGGTTTTTAAAAGAGACCCCATTTATTTTGAATGTATAACGTGTGTGTTGATTTGTAACTTGAATATGCGAGGCTTCCGGTGTCATTCGCTTCCAGTTATTTAGCTTTTATACATGAAAATAGGGTGGATAGAGGCAAATGTGGAAACCCATTTCTGCCACATAAAAAATCAGGCTTTGGTAAATCATTATGACATCTAAGCAGTGTTGGGTAAGTTACTCTAAAAAAAGTAATTAATTACTAGCTACTAATAACATCTTCAACTGAGTAATTTGATTACTGTGGTAATTACTCTCTCTAAAAGTGTTGCATTACTCATTATTAATTACTTTCTAAATATAAACCTCAACAAGGATAGACATTAAAATGGCTGTTTTTAATTATTTTCAAACAAATACAGAAAATTGCATAAATTATTTTTGAACTGAGTATTTAAAGGGAGAAGTTTAAATTAAAAACATACCTTTTAACATTAGATATTAAATTTTGATGTTAATTATTATATAGAATTGTTGTATAGTATATACAATATTTAATGCAATTATATCAGAAGTAACTGTAATTAAATTACTGAAAAAAATAAGCGTAATCCCTTTACTTTTACAAGGGAAAAATAATTAAATTACAGTAACTATTTTGTTACGAGTTACACCCAACACTGCATATAAGTCATAATTATGACATACTAAGTTGAAATTATGACAATTCGAAATTGACAAAAAGTCAATTATGAGATAAGAAGTCGAAATTATGACATAAGTCATTATTATGACAAAAAAGTCAAAGATATTATGACATAAAAAGACCAAATTATGAGATAATTTAACTTAATTTAACAATTAAATTTATTAAATTAACAATTTAATTTAATAACAATCTAAATAATAACAATTTAAAAATGATAAAAATTCATACTGTAATAATTTTATCATTTTATGTCATAATTGACAAAAAAAAAGTCAAACTTATGAGGTGCCAAGTCATTATTATGACAAAGTCAAAATTATGGCATGCTAAGTCATTATTATGACATAAAAAGACAAAATTATGAGACAAAAAGTCTAAATTATGACAATTCGAAATTGACAAAACATCATACTGTCATAATTTAGATTTTTTTATGTCATAATTGACAGAAAAAGCTGAAATTATGAGATAAAAAGTTGAAATTATGACATACTAAAGTAATAATTGTGACATACTAAGTCGAAATGACATAATTCTAAATTATGACAAAAAGTCATACTAATTTTGAGTTGTAATCATTTTGAGTATGACATAATTCAAGTCATAATTGACATATACTAAACTGAAATTATAACATTAATTTATCTCTCAATTTGACTTTCTAATCTCATAATTAGGCCTATAACTTATAATTATGACTGTCATTTTGACTTTTTATCTCATAATTATGACTTAGTATGTCATAATTTTGACTTTTTTTATCTCATAATTTCGAAATTATGAGATAAAACCTCTCTAAAAAAGTTTTTAATGTTATAATTTCAGTTTAGTATATGTCATAGTAAGTCAAGATTGACCAAAATTTTTTTTTCTTATGTCGAAGATATGGGCTTCCATAATCATAATTCTCACACATTCACAGAAAATACATTTCCACTGCGTTGCAAAATAAGATGGATACATGCAGAAACAAACTCGCAATGGTTCCTCCTTCTGTATAGGCAGCAAAGAGATTAAATGGAGAGCAAATGGAGGCTTTTGCTAAATCTATTCCAATGTGAAACTTTTATTAAAGGGAATGCTAAAAGAAACTTCCAGAGCCGTGAGGAGACATCGAGGACTCTTGTTGATGTCGCACTTGAGGTAATGATATCAAATCTGACTCTCAGATGTCATTCACTCGAGCAGACTTCAGCTGTCCACGAGGGATTTGTGACACTCGCCGCTGCCAAGCAATTATGCTGGAGAAGGAAAGAGCGGGAAGAGCTTCTGGACACGCTGAGGGAACATCGACTGGAATAAAAACTGGAATAAAAGAGACAGAAGACAAAACACGGCCTGGAATCAGCCAAAGTCACATTATGATGATGCTGCCAAACGCTCTCGGGATAGAATATATGTGTATACTTATGTGTCATTATATACACCTCAATAGGGATGATAGTGCTGGAGAATGATATAGGCATATGTATAAAATTAAATCTTCATTTTTGAGCCTTTTACACACTGTTTTTTCCTAAATAAACACAAGGAAATTGTATCAATTTATATGCACCAGAGCCATATTTATTTGCCTAAATATGTTTTACTAAAACATATGACTTCAAAGGTAATGCAAACAAATCATTCCTTCACAGTTTTGAATCGATTCACTGAAACGAACATTTTCAAACTTATATGTGGCTTTATTGGAACGTTTTAGAGTATTTTGTTATTCAATGCAACAAGATGCAAAGGTATTACATTCTTGACATCATCCTGCCAGAAAAAAAGTTGCACATGAATTTCAGTGCTTTTAAAACATAACACGTTTACAATGTCTAAATGAGCAGCAGAACACTGATATACACAGAATTTGAGCCGGAAATTTCTCTTACTGATTTGAAATGCATTGTTTGTATGTTTTGAAGTTTGTTGCCTTTGAAATGCTAATCATTACAAAATAGAACCATTTCATGTTTTTTATTCTTTTCGGTAGCAGCTTTGTTCATTTCTCCAACATTCATGTCAGAGATGAAATGTTCAGTGCCGAGATTTCCCATCAGGCTAGTTAATCTGTCAGATTCACAGTCTGACTAGTTACATAATAACGTTACTTATCTGTCTGAAAGAGGTTACGCAGGGAAAACAGTTTAGACTATTTGTCCTCACGTCAAATAATAGTCTGATAAAAACCATCTGCCTTTATGGTGACAGTAATGACTAGATAATTGTGTGCTATTAATATACATCTGTACTTTCAAGTCGATTGACACAGGTCTAAATCATTTTCAGAAATTTCACTTTTTTTGACCCTTTCACAAGATGTAATATAAGTCTCTGGTGTCTCCAGAATTCATCTGTGAAGTTTCAGCTCAAAATACACCACAGATCATTTATTATAGCTTGTCAAATTTTCCCCTATTTGGGTGTGAGAAAAACACGCCATTTTTGTGTGTGTCCCTTTAAATGCAAATGAGCTGCTGCTCCCGCCCCCTTTCCAGAAGAGGGCGGAGCTTTAACAGCTCAACAACAACAAAGCTGGAGAATCTCACGCAGCCAAAATGACGAAAGTGTTCAGCCTTACATTGTTCAAACCGGAGTCGACACTGATGGAGAGACTCAGGAAGAAGTTACAACTTTTAGATGTTTCTGAATGGTTAGTGGATAAATGTATGTAGTTGCTGTGGAGTTGATTCAACTCATCCACTAGCATGTGCCGTCATGTTCATCTTCTGTGTTGAATTGATCCTCGTTTGTGAAGCAGTCCGGCGTAAAATGACGGCATGTCAACAACACTCTACTACAACAACTCTTCCTCTTCTCTTAAAGCAGCCCAACATGGCCCCGCCCCCTTTGTTGTGTGTTCTCGGGGGCGGGGTTAATGTAGATTTTAGGGTTTGTGATGTCACCAACCCAGGAAGAAAGCTCGTTGTAATCCCTACCTGCCATTTGTTGTAGTCCTTAAAAAGTGATTTCTGTAAAAGAAAATGTATCCCTTTGCATTGAACTTTGAGTGTTGTAACTTGTCGCAACCACCCTTTTAACATTATCTGCCTTCCTAGACTGCATTTTATTATATCACAGATGCTTTGATTCAAATCGTCTTCACGCAAGATAGCAACGATTTGCTGTTTTTTTTTTTTTTTTACATTTTGGCAAGAATATGTTATATTTGTATAATGTTAAAGTTCCAAATCATGTATTAGGTTCCATTTCAGTTAAGATGCGCCCTTAGAAGGCTACAGTAGACTAGAGCAGCTCACTAGGGTCAAAGATTTTTTTCATAAATGATGTGATGTGATGTGGTCTTTTGTGTCTGATTACTGAATCTTTTGCTTCTTCATATTTGAAACTCTTGAAAGTCTCTTGTGCTGCTTTCTAAAAACCTTTGGGAAGCGAATAATGAAACTTTGTCTTTTTCAGTGAAAGCATCATATGGAATTTTTCTGCCTCAGTACTTTTATAATGAATCATGTCATAATCGCTGGAACTCTCGGATCCTTTTGTTTGATTTTCATCTTGAGGGAAAAACACATTAAGTTAGATGTTCATGAGAGAGTTCAGGCCCAAAATGAGAAGCTATAAAACAAGTCATAACTAATGAGAAAAAATGAGAAGCTATAAAAAAGTCATAACATAATGAGAAATGGAGCAATCATTGCTTGTTAATGCTCATTTGCCTGTGGCGTGGCAAAATCAAGCCTTTAATCTCAACCATCTCTGACATTTACAAAACATTCTGAGGAAAATTATGTCCATCTATCTATCTATCTATCTATCTATCTATCTATCTATCTATCGGTTAATTTTATAGTACAGTTTTGTTCTGACTATCTGCAGTTACATCGATACACCTTTCCAACATGATTACGTAATGTGTGGAGCATCACAAAGCAGTGCAAGACAAGCATTTGTGGTTAAAAAGTATATAATGATTATTTTATTTTATTTTATTTTAAAAAATGACAGATGGTTTCTCTAGATAACCCTTGAACCCCAGTGAAGTCCACTATATGGAGAAAAATCCTGGAATGTTTTGCTCAAAAACCTTCATTTCTTTTCGACTGAAGAGAGAAAGACATGAACATATTGGATGACATGGGGGTGAATAAATTATCAGGAAATTTGAATTCTGAAGTGAACTAATCCTTTAAGTGTGTCTCCCACAAACTAATTTTCAGTTGTCACGTCTGTAATACAAGTTAATTTTCTTATCTAAACTGAAAGAAAAAAGCCAAAACTGAACTCTACCTGCAGGGATTTAGGATTATATATACAAACAGTTCAGTAGACAGCTAATTAATCATTCTCTGTGACTACATTTCCTGTTTTGAATGCAAATGTCACATCCATAACACTGGAAATTCCCAGTAGGCCATGCACACATGAAACAAACAACACGCAGTACTAGAAAATAGTGCAGATAGTTTGATATTACAAACATATTATGTCCTCAGTGGTCATGCTCAAGTACAAGGACACAGATGCTGCACATCTCAGCATGCAGTAAAACAGATCATCACCCGTTCACACCAAGAACAATAACTACAAATACGATGACTATATTAGCGTCAACACAATGCACGATAACTATTTTTTCCAGATGATGACCGATAAATTGACAGCCAATCAGAATCCATTCTGCTTTAAAGAGCTTGAGCATTTAAAGCGATTGACAACAAAACTAACAATATCATTCGCTGATGTGGACGCTAATATAGTTATCATTATAGTTATCTTTATAGTTCGTTTCTGGTGTGAATGAGCCTTAAATGAATCTAATGATATCGTTTCTCTGTGCCATTATCGTTATAGCTTTGCTGTCGACTCTGCTGTTCTTTTATATTTAGAATTATTTTTAGAATTATATCTTTATTGTTATAGTTATTGTCCACGGTGTGAACTATAATGATAACTATAAAGTATTAATAGTCATTCTAAAAGGATGTTTACACCACAACTATAACATAACTAGGTACAACCAAAGACTTTATATATAGAAAGACGATGCAATCGTATTATTATGAATGGGAGAAAGTGCAACGTGCAATATGGTGGAATAAGTCCCGCCTTCTAAATAAGAGCCAATCGGTGATTGGTAAAGTCATCTCGACACTGCAGCAGCCGTAAGAAGCTCCGGTTCCTATAGAAACAGTCAGATGCGCGCTTAGGACTGTGCATGCGCATTAGCTTGATCCAGCCTTTTTTTGTCATATTTCGAGAGTTTATAAAGAAAATTTATGAGACATTTGTTGTCAGATTTCATTGGTGATTTCAAATATGAAATTTAATCGAAAGCTTGGCGAACAGTTTTGGTGAATTTGATGTTTCCCCATTCAAAGAGATATCCCTGCAAAATCTCCAGAGTACATACATGCTCAGAGTACATATGGTCCCTCTCTAAATAGTGTTAAAATAACACTGAAGCAGAGTTAAAGTTAATGAGATAATTAAACAGTTAATTAAGTGATGATTGTGCATTAGTGATGAACACCTGCTGTTAACAAGCAGAATCAATGAAGAAAAGAGAAACTACAACTGACTTCAGTCACAGCCTTATTAATTGCTTAATTATCTCATTAACTTTAACACTATTTAGAGAGGGACCATATGTACTCTGAGCAGAGCTGATTTAACTCTGGGGATTTTGCTGTGAGAGATGCATTTGCATGCCCGAGACGCGTTTCTAAGATGGCCGCAGAGTGAAATGACTTGTTTTAATGGGACTTTGGTACAACTAGAACTATATTGTATCTTCTTGATGAATGATAAAAACATTGACAGCCAATCAGAATCCATACTGCTTTAAAGAGCTCAAGCTTTTAAAGCTGCTGTAGGGAGTTTTTAGAAAACGTTGACTTAGCCTGAAAATTTAAACAAGCACAACTCACAGGTCACTCCCCCTTGCTCTCTGCTGCGCTACAGCCCTCCCTCCACAGCTCCTCCCCCATCACAACGGAGCCTGCTGTGAACGCGCAGGCTAGTAAGGCGGATAAACAGTTATGGCACATTCACTCTTACAGACAAAACATCATCAATATGATTTACACTGACTATGGCCTGCCCATACTTTGACTACAAACTTGGTCCTCAAAACATTACGTATTTTGCAATACATGTAATGTAACTATATGACGTTGCACTATTTCTATAAGTAATAAATAGCTAGTAAGATAATATAACGGTAACTAACGTTACAGTATGCAAGTAATTATTCTATCGATATGTAATGCTAAATAAGGTTTGCTAGTACATTATTTCAACAACATGACAAGCCAGTGAATTAGTAGGTTTCAATAGTTGCTTTGCACAGTGCGTGACATTTTATCTGTATGTTATGCGGCTAGAGTTTTGACACCGAGTCAATGGGCTCCGACGAGGAATTCACACCCACAGCGACTTCGAGCCGGGCGGGGAGAAGAGGAAGCATCAGGCAGGGGACGGGCAGGCCTGTTTTGAAATTATCTTAGTTGTGTAGTTCTTAAAAAATGAAACAAATCAAGCAGGGATACTTACTTGTCAAGCAGAAATGTGGCTAACTCTGCATCGGTTTTTAATCCTTTCAGGACACGTAGCTCCCTCCACCTCGGAAAAGCCTCGTTTTATTTCGGGCTCTGTCTAATTCTTTCTTTTTGGCATTTTTATCATCGTCATCTGTCTTTTTCCGTTTACCCGTCTTTATTTTATGAGCAGGTGCCACTCGAGGAATTGGCAGTTTGGATTGTTTGTCCGGCATAAGCAAAGCTGCGGCACACCGGTAATCCTGAATTTGAACAGCGCGCACGCGAGCTTGATTGACACTGCTAAGACACTCCTCCTGGCTCTGATTGGTTGTTTCTTACCGGGAGCGGTGTATTTCTGCAAATGGCAATAGGACCACTGGGAGGAGCCAGAGGAGCTTGATTTTTTCACAGATTATCTGTCTCATTTTCTACTGTCAGGACATAATGACAGGTTTAACAAATATGTAAAAAATACATTTTTACAAAACTGCAGCTTTAAAGCGACAGACAACAAAACTGTAGCGAGCTTATAGTAAACAGAACGATACTGTGAGTTGGTGTGGACGCTAATAAAGTTATTACAGTAACACTTTACAATAAGCTTCATTAGTTAACTACATTAGTTAACATGAACTAATATTGAACTGCACTACTACAGTATTTATTAAATATTTGTTGATGTTAATTTCAAAATGTACTAATACATTATTAAAAATATTAGTTAATGCACCGTGAACAAACAATGAACAACTGTATTTTCATTAACTAACGTTAACGAAGATTAGTAAATACAGTAACAAATGTATTGCTCATGGTTAGTTAATACATTAACTAATGTTTAACTAATGAACCTTATTGTAAAGTGTTACCGTTATTATATATCGCTATATATATTGTTATTATAGTTATAGGTCTTGGTCACTTTCAAATGAAAATAAGCTTTACTCGCCCTTCAAGTCATCCTAGGTGCATATGACTTTCTTCTTTCAGACGAACACAATTTGAGAAATATTAATAAATATCCTGATGCATCCTAGCTTTATAATGAACAGGAACAGGATCAACGAGTATGAGCTGAAGAAAGTGCCTCCATCCACATCCATCCATCATAAACGGGGGGTTAATAAAGGCCTTCTGAAGTGAAGTGATGCATTTGTGAAAAAAAATCCATATTTAACAAGTTAAAGTAAAATATCTAGCTTCTGGCAGAATGCCTTCTGTATTCAATATTTTACTTCATAACTTGTTAAATATGGATTTTTTTCACAAATGCATCGCTTCGCTTCAGAAGGCCTTTATTAACCCCCTGGAGCCGTGTGGAGAACGTTTATGATGGATGGATGCGTTTTCTTCAGCTCATACTCATTGGTATCGCTCATTGCCATTATATGCGTCAGGATATTTATTAATATATCTTCAATTGTGTTCGTCTGAAAGAAGAAAGACATATACACCTAGCATGGCTTAAGGGTGAGTGAAGCTTGGGATAATTTTCATTTAAAAGTGAACTAATCCTTTAACAGAATGGAGAAATAAAATTAGAGTTGCTGGAACCAGAAAAAAGAGACGCTGAATATCTTCAGGGTCAAAGATTGTGATTTTCTGGAAGGGTTTTCAAAGGAGTGTTTATATAGGACAGCAGATCAGAGCCAAGACACAAACGACACTGGTCTGGCACAGAAACAGTTTACTGAATATTGGATATTTCTGAGTGATATTAAAGAAAATTTCAATTCAGTTTTTCCGCTTTATTGCTCTTTGTGGGATTTTACCTCATACTTGAAGCAGAAATCGCACAGATGTTCCCAAATTCAAGCCAAAAACCAAAAGGAGACCACAGGGATGATGTGGTATGTGTGTGTGTATGACGGATGGATCATTATTAGGGCTCAAATTCAAGAATCCAATTAAAAAGCCCAGCTGAGCAGAACTGACAGGGCAAGATCTACTCAAACAATGACTTCATATCAGCATACAGACTTTTAATGTATGCCCTTCATGTAAATTTCACGCACAGAGCAGGAGCTGATGAACTACAGCAACTCAATAAGAATGATAACTTTTTCATTTATTTTTTCATTAATAAAAATACATTCATATTCAGATGAAAGGAACGTCCTTTGTCTAGTCTGTGTTTTCATTAAAACAGCCTAATGCACGTTTTACGCGACCCTCAGCTTCTCAAAATCATGTTAAACTGTGTTAACCATGCCAATACAGACTCTCTAAAATCAAATAATTTTGGCATAAATTGTCGAGATTAATGCAAAGAGACATGATCCTGGAGGGTCTAAAAGCTGCACATATTCCTGCTAAAGCAATTATCTTCTCTAAAATGTTATTTTAGGTTGTTTTGAACAACAATCTTTTAATAACCAACACATCAACAAAGCACAGTTGAACCCAAATACGACAAATCATCAAATCTGTCACTAATGTTTCCGCTTTCATATATATACTTGTTTGTTTTCTGACAGAGGGACTGCAGACAGATAACAGTAATTATTTCATTTCTATAAACTGTCGCTTATCAATGAGCTGCTGGAAAAGTAAAGAACTTTCCTCTAAAAATACTCTGCGTCTGTCTCTGCTGCAGCACGTCGTTTATCTACAGACCCGGGAGATTAAAACATTAAAAATAAAGAACTTTCCATTTGCGTTATCGTGAAGAAACACTAAAGCACAGAGACAGTGTTCATGAATCACTACTTGTCCGAACACACTTTGACTGCAAACTTCATGATGCTTCGTGCTCAATATAAACTAGTAGTTATGTGATGTACTTTAAGATCGATCGGCTCGCGCCGTGTGTCTGTTTCAGGACACAATTTTCTCTTGAGCGACACAAAAGTGTTCAGCCGTGATGAAAAAGAAGAACGTGTGTGATGTTCTGGTTGAGTTGAGGACATCTTAATAGTGTCGTTTATTTAAAGCCGTTCCTTAAGACAATGATCATGAACACCCACCCACGTATTGACATTTACGAGTTTGCAGAGTTTAATTAGATTGGCTAAAAGTTAAATATTTAATGGCACTGCAAATGTTTAATCTAAGATTAAATCAATATTAAAATGTATGCATGCACGGGAGGTTTATGGCGCTTTGTAGCGTCATCGGGAGTTTACCGTCTGCTAGGCAGGATTCTTCTAAGGAATCTCACAAGAGACAAATTTAAAATGCACAAAGCTTTCTAATGTCATTCAGTCATTTTAAAGGGTTAGTTCACCCAAAAATGAAAATAATTACTCACCGTCATGTTGTTCCACACCCGTAAGACCTTCGTTCATCTTCAGAACACAAATTAAGATAGTAAACAAGTCATTATTTGTTTTTTTGGTGCACCAAAAATATTCTCGAATATTAATATTGAACCACTGTACTCACATGAACTGATTTAAATATGTTTTTAGTACATTAATGGATCTTGAGAGAGGAAATGTCATTGCTCAGGCCTCACTGAACCATCGGATTTCATCAAAAATATCTTAATTTGTGTTCTGAAGATTAACGAAGGTCTTACGGGTGTGGAACGACATGAGGGAGAGTAATAAATGACAGAATTTTCATTTTTGGGTGAACTAACCCTTTAAAGTCCCCCTGTTTTTAATGTTGTTTATATGTCTATGTTGTGTTTTTAATATGCTTTAAGGCAAACCATGTGCAAACTCATAAGTATTTCTCTGCCCTAAAACTGCAGTCTTAAAAGCCCAGTCTGAAATCGCTGGTGTTTCTGACGTCACAAACTGAATCTCTGAACTGGTTTGAGTGAGTGGAGGCGGGGCTCATTTGCATATTCATAGAACCGCATATACTAAATGAGGAGAGTTACATTCAAGCTCTTTTAAGAATGAAGGAAAAATGTTTAAATATGTCATTTTGATGATCAAAGATGAGTTTTAAGGGAGAAAATAATCGACTACAGGGGGAAAAGAAAAAAGAAATGCTGGGTTAAATATGGGATTAATTGTTTTCACCCAGCCATTTTTTTTCAACCAATTTTTGATTTATGTTTTTTTTTTGCCAGCAATATAGTAAAAGGCATGTTTTTGCTCACCCCCAAATAGGGGCAAATTTGTAAGGTATTTTAAGCTGAAACTTGACCAGACCAGAGACTTATATCACATCTTGTGAAAGAGGGCATAATCGGTGCCCTTTAACCCAACCTGCTGGGTTTGTTCATATTTAACCCAACTTGGGTTGTTTTTAACCCAGCATTTTTTAGAGTGTGGCTTATCTGTGACTGAGCATTTCGTCCCACCTCTAGTCTACACTATAATAAACATGGATTCTTTTGCAGACAAACAATGTTGAAACCAGGAAAAGGATCAAGGATAACTTTTATAACATCTCAGTCTGCTCCGTCTCATGAGTGCTTTATAGATTAATGATTAGACAGTCTGTGAAGTCTGCAGAGGTCAAAGTCTTTCTATCTATCCATTGTTTTTGATCCTTCATATTTCTAAATTGAATGTAAAATGTTTTATATACACATTTGCATATGTTTCTTTGGCACCCAAACAATCCAAACCTGTTTCCTGACTCTGTTGCACGACCATTTAATTTATTTCTGTGTTTATTCTTTCACTTATTTATATACGATTCCTGGTTTTATTAATATTTGAATGATTTCATACACACGTGTAATATAGCACATATGTAAAATAAAGTAAGTCTTGAGGGAGGAGTGACAAACCTCGTGACCCCGCCCCCTGTGGGCGGCGCATCAGGTGGCGCAGGTTTCATAAAGTCCCGCGCGGAGCATCTGCACCAGCAGCGGCACCGTGAGGCTCCGTCATGGCGCGGGAGTCTCCAGCCTCTCCGGTGTGTCAGGAAGCGGCGCCGAACCCTCACCCGCTTTCCTAGTGTTCCTTCCCCGCGATGCAAGCCCTCCACAGACCCGGGCTGCACCGGGCACCTGACGCCGAGCTGTGGCTGGACAGGATGGCGGAGAACCAGAGCGCCTCGAACGGCTCCGGATCCGAGCTGAGCCGCTTCAGCAACCTGGAGGACATCGACGTGGCCGCAAACCTGGAGCTGCGCGTCATGATCTCCATCGTGTACTCGGTGGTGTGCGCGGTGGGTCTGGTGGGGAACCTGCTGGTCTTCTTCCTCATGAAAGTCCGACAGGGGAGGAAGAAGTCCACCATCAACTACTTCATCATGAACCTGGCGGTCACGGACTTCCAGTTCGTCCTCACGCTGCCCTTCTGGGCGGTGGACACGGCGCTGGACTTCACCTGGCCCTTCGGACACGTCATGTGCAAGGTGGTGGTCACGGTGACCGTGATGAACGTGTATGCGAGCGCGTTCTTCCTCACAGCCATGAGCGTCACGCGCTACTGGTCCGTGGCGTCCGCGCTCAAGGACCGAACGCGCAACACGCGCTGCTCGGTGAAGCTGGTCAGCGCGCTTCTGTGGCTCCTGGCCACGGTGGCCTCGGTGCCCACGGCGATATTCAGCGGGGTGAACTCGATCAACGGCGTCAAGCTGTGCCTGCTGCGCTTCCCCAGCGACCAGGACTGGCTCGCGATCTATCACCTCCAGAAGATCCTGGTGGGCTTCGTGTTGCCGATGCTCATCACCATCGTGTGTTACCTGCTCCTGTTGCGCCTCATCCGCCAGCGGAGCATGAACAACAACCTCCCCAAGCGCAGGTCCAGAGTCACCAAATCCGTCACGATCGTGGTCTTGTCGTTCTTCATCTGCTGGCTGCCCAACCACGCCATCACCTTCTGGGGAGTCCTGGTCAAGTTCAATGTCATCCAGTGGGACAAAGTCTACTACATGCTCCACACGTACGTGTTCCCGGTCACCGTTTGCCTGGCGCACTCGAATAGCTGCTTGAACCCGGTCCTGTACTGCCTCATGCGCAGGGAGTTCAGGAAAATGCTGAAGGACTTCTTCTGGAGGATTTCCTCACCGGCCATCGCCAACAGCTGTCAGATCCGCCCGTTCTCCGGCACCGCGAAGGCGCGCGACGACAGTCACGCGGCGATTCCGCTGAACGTGATGGAGACCGAGGACTACAGATTGTCGGTGGTGAACGGGCAAACCGACGCGCTACCGTCCACAGACTGCGCCGTTATGAGGTAGACTGGAGGAAATCTCTTTTTTATCGTAATTGTTCCATGAACAATGTGCCGAATTGTCCTTTGCAAGCCATTTGTCCGCTGCTTTTTTAACGCTTCTTCGAAACTGGTTTAATTCCGTGTAAAGGCGCGCGTGAAGCTGACCTGGATGTACAGAGTACCGAAATAAAATATTGGGCTTAAGCTGCACTGCATTTTTTATATTTTCCACTTTTACTCATGTTTGGAGGAAGATACTGTTGCATTGAAAAATCAGTCGCTCAATATAATTATATTTATATTTAAATATAAATATATAATGTGTGTGTGTATGTGTATATATATATATATATATAATTATATATATATATATATATAACATGTATTGTTGTTATTATAATTTTTTATTTTTTTTTTTGGACAAACCTCATTTTTTTCACGTTTGGAGTAAAATAGTATTGCGCTCCAGGTTAAAAAAAAAAATTAAAATTAAAGGTTAAAAAATAAAATAAAAAATAGTAAATTTAATTGCTATAATTGCTTATACATCTTAATAAATATATATATATAAAATTATTATAAATATTTGACCAACCCCATTTTTTCACTTTTATTCACGTTGGGAGTAAAATTTTGTTGCTTTTTTATAGCAAATAATTGCGCTAATTTCATGAATGATCATACTGTAAATGAAGCAGCAACTTGAAATCGATGCATTATTCATATCTGGTTTCCGACCTCCTTTTTGGTGTTTGAATTTATTGCCTGGAAATTCTGAAATAATTAAAATGTATTGCTCATTTGACGTGTAATAAAGCTGTGTCAGTGACCTCAACCATGTGAAGGTGATGGTCCGAAAGGAAATGAATGTAAACAGTGTTACTATGTTGTCCATTTGAAGGGCATAATAAAGTCCTGTCTTATCATAGCAATGTTTGTTTTCCTCATAAACACAATTACAAAGCTAACTTTTACTGTTATTCCATCTTAATTAACATTTGACAGCAGGTCTGTGGTTTAGGGAGTAAATCGAGACTGAAGCAACAGCTTTATTATCTCAACACAGACACATAAACCAATGCAAACGATAACAGCACAACAGGGGAATTTATGAGCTTTACCATGCAAAGATGGTTTGGTTCACAAAACAACAGTTTGCTTTGAGTTCTTGCTTTTTATAGGTTATAATAAACTGCTTAAAAGCTTGAGAGAGAGAGAGAGAGAGGCCGTTTGCATTCAGTGATCCACATTTATTGTTTTTGAACCAGACAAAATACATTTCTGTTGCGGCGTGAAATGTGATCAACTGCATCACAGAAGGTGTAGAATAATATTCTCTATTAACACAAGAGGGCACTATGATCATAATTTCAAATGCAAAACCAATAATCTGAAATATTCACCTGTATTGAAGTTTCTGGAAAGTCAGAAACCAACTTATCACTTACACACATCTGGTCACTTTGAAAACAATCCCACGGTTAGTTAATAATTGAATCGGTCTGGCAGGTGTTTTATCAGTTAAATATGGTCGTGGTTGTGTAGTTATTTCATTTTTTGCTGTTTTAGGAAGATTTAGAGGCTGTGGTTTTCAGCTTGATTGACGTTGTGCAGCTGATTCACTGCTGTTCTGAAGGTTGTTCTGCATCGACCGTCAGAAACGTCACCATCTTTGCAAAGTCCTCGTAGTGGATTTGTCCGTCAAACGCCACGCCGGCTTCACTCAGCAGCTCGTCAACTGAGACATAAACATCATTATTATGAGTAATTAGCTAAGCAAGTAATTTCTATGCTGATGTGTTCTGAACTGTTCCTGGACTGCAGCCTTGCATTTGACATAAAAATGTGCAACTTTCTACTGTTTTTTCCCTCCATGCATTGGACATTTTTGAGATTTTGGGCTATTTTGCTTCCAAAATAGTCTTCTTTCAAATTAGAGGGAAGGAAACACCTAAAATATACATTTAAGTGTTTAATTTATTACCTATTTTCTATTACAATACATATCTTTAAAGGCTGTTTTATCAAAATGCGTTTATTTGTCAATTTCAGCAGCTTTACATACATCAAACTTTACAGTTTTACTCTTATTTATATTCTGAAGTTTTTTTGCAGAGAATCTTGTTCATTTATCATTCTCTTAATTTGTAGAAGATTTTTCAAAAAACATGTTGAAAATTATTATTTTTTTCTGGCTGTATTTTCAGATTTATGGAGTGATAAAAAGAAGAAACCAAAATCGCCTCTGTAAAACGCTAATAATTTTGAGAAAATTAAAACAAGAATGTTGAACCCGGCTTTATCCAATGTTTAGATTTTATGCAAATGAGTCCATATTTAATTAGATAATGCCTCATTTGCATAAACAAACATAACCTTTCAGAAAACTTGTCATACAAAACAACTGTCTTAGTGTAATGTGATTAATCTGCTGGGGAAAGTGTGGTGATATATTAATTTACCCTAATAAAATGCATAAATTAGTCAAAGTTCCTATTTTGCATGACTTTTGAGACTTTGTTGACAATCTAGCATTGGTATTTTGTTATTATATTCAAAATAGAAACACTTTTATTGTTGTAAGTCAGAGATATTGTAGGAATATCCAATATCGGATGCATTGTGGGTAATGTAGTTCTACCTCTCCTGTGTGTTTTGGTTGAATCAGATTTACTGCTGCGTTCAAGTTGTGTTGGAAAAATCATATTTACGAGTTGAACGTACATGAACAAAGTTGTAAATACGAGTGGGAAGCTCAGGATTTTCTTTGGGACTTGCGAGAGAGTTTAAATTAAAAACATGAAAATAGTCAAACGCACCTGTTGCACTTTCTTTGTTCGTCATTTTCTAGAAGTAGAGTTTAAAAACCTCGCTGTATTTTTGTGGTGGTACACCGCCATCTTGCTCCCACGAAAGTGACTTAACGACTTCCCAAAAGGAAGGACCTGAACGGACTATACCTTCTTGATCTACGAGTCGTTCTCCAAAGCCCGTCAGTCTGGCTCTGAGCTCCGTCGCCACGATGAAGCCCCGTTTCTCCGTGTCCATCAGCCTCGCGGCCTGCAGGATCTCGACCCGTGGGTTTTCCTGCCGGATCTGCGCGTGCATCACGCTGAGAAACGTGGAGAAGTCCAACTCGCCGCTCTTATCTGGGACAGACAGAGTCAAAGCACTTTGCCAAAAAGCTTCGCATACAGAAGCCGCTTGATCACGTCTGACATGCTGAACGTCAGGTTTATATTTAGTGCATTTCATCACATTTGTCAAGCATTTCATCATGTGATGTCAGCTCATATATCTCTCCTTTCCAATAAAAATCATTCTGGAAGTGTAGCGTGGTACTTCCAGTGCTCTGTTTGTCTTCCAGGCGACTCTATAAACCATCTTTCTGCGTTCACTGTCCTTATCTGGATGTTGAGGTCTGCGGTTGTTATTGTTGAGTTTCATCCGCGCACTCCTACAGATTTCCAGTTTATTTTACTTAGTAAGCAAAGTTTACACTGTTGACTTTACCTGGGGCTCGGAAGTTTAGGAGGACATCCAGCTGATAACTTAACACTGATGTGAGTCATTTGTTTGGATGTTCAAATACTTCCAGTATCTTGTTTTAATGTTCAGAGTCACTGTAAGTCAGTCAGTGATCGTTTTCAATGAGCCACCTGGACTCAAACAATGGAGAAGTAAAATCCCATTCATTTTCTCCATAGGGGAATTGATTTTTAATGAACTTGAACTTTTTTGAACTTTTCATGAACTTTTTTAATTTTGTCATCTATAGTGCCTTTCACACTGAGTCTGATTAAGTGATGCGGATGTATGACGTGATGATGCTCTTGATTCGAAACAATTTATCCCCATGGAGCCATTCACACTGGGCACGATCAAAATTTTTTTTTCCTACCAGTGCCAAATTTTTCCCCCCGAAACAGGCCGTCCAATTAGATTTGAGCTTTAGATCATGTGCCCATATTTTGAAAACAGTGGAAACACTGAAGAAATGTTTTCCGGAAGAGAGAAGAGAATGGATGTTAAAGGGATAGTTCAGCCAAAAACGAAAATTATCCCATGATTTACTCTCCCTCAAGCCGTCCTACACAGCAAAATCTCTAGAGTTAAACCAACTCTGCTCAGAGTACATAAAGTCCCTCTCTAAATAGTGTTAAAGTAACACTGAAGCAGAGTTAAAGTTAATGAGACAATTAAGTGATTAATTAAGCATTAGTGATGAACACCTGCTGTTAACAAGCAGAATCACTGAAGAGAAACATAATAACTACAAATGACTTCCAGCCGGGTATATTTCACTTTCCGTGCCCGCAGTCACGTCCGCGAAACTTTCAAAGTATACTACAAAACGGATGCGCGCGGATGACCGCGTTCGACACATGCGCAGTACAGTTTTTTTCTATGCTCTACCAGACATCGGAGGGCAGCACTAGTCATCAACGGGACATTCACTGGGCATGATCGGAGAAGGAAAGTAGTGCATCCTTTCCCATATTTTTACTTATCTTTCCTCCATGAATTTGCCGCCCTAAACACGTCTTTGTACTCTTTCAAACATGAATTGTACAAATGTGGGTACTTTCCAACCTCTTCGCTCAAACGCTGGTCAACGTTCGCCGTCCATTGTCATGTTTTCTGTTTTTTCAAGCGTGTTGTTTTTAAACCGGTCTTTTCACACTCTTCTTCGACGGCTGAACACTGTGCTCAGTACTGTGCGTATTGCCACCTAGTGGACTCTTCTATACTGCTTGTGCATGCACTGTTGCACGCGGACTGTCCGTGCGGTCTTGAAATTTGGGCTGCACGCGGCCAGGAAATTACATCATGCGGACGGTGCACGAACGCGGACGGCCGAAGTATACCCGGGGCTTTAGATGTAATCAACTGAAGATAAAAGACATTAAATTAAATTAACTCCACAAACAGCATATTATCTAATTAACTTTATGCTTTAGTGTTATTTTAACTCTATGTAGAGAGGGACATATGTTCTCTGAGCAGAGTTGATTTAACTCTGGGGATTTTGCTGTGTAGGTGTATATGACTATCTTCTTCGGTCAGAGGTCCGCTGGAATCCATGCGTATGGCGGCCTGCCAAAATTTATAGTTAATAATTATTAAATATGGAGCCGTATGGATTATTTCTGTGATGGATGGATGCGCTTTTTTGGACTTTCTTGGAAAATCTGGCCCTCATTCACTGCCATTATAAAGCTTAGAAGAGCCAGGATATTTTTCAATTTATATCCGATTGTGTTCGTCTGAAAGAAGATAGATATATACAAATAGGATGGCTTGAGAGTGACTAAATCGTTGGATAATTTTCATTTTTTTGGGTGAAATATCCCTTTAAGTTCTTGTTATGTCTGAGAAGAACCGATTTATTCTCACATGTTTACTTCATATTTCTTTATACAGAATATCATTTCTAGTCATTTTCCACTGAATTATGCAATCTGATGAGTTTGAAACAGCATACAGAGCGCCGTGTGTCTGTTTTCTTCCAGGTGCACGTGTGTTATAGTGCTCACTCGCTCTAGATCTGTCAATCATATCACATGATCATCATAACTCCTCCCCTTCCTTGTTTTGAGTTCTGCACATAAACAACTGAGAGAAATGTTTCTACAGATGAAACATGAAGCCAAATAGATATATGATTATGATGATATATATTCTGTGTGTTTTTCATGCAGCTCGGGGTATTTTTATAACAATAAAAATAAGGTGTAGCGTTCAGTCTATTATAAAACACTACAAATAATGCATGTCTTTCCATTATATAATCGAAATTCGCAATCAGAAGTTATTACAAGCACTCGATGATGGTTTAAAGTGAGCAAAAACAGTAATAATCTCATTCATTGTGATGCTAACTGTAGCTGTAGCTTTGCATTCACTGTGAATTCGCTTCACTTTATTGCGTCATGCTCAGTGTGAAAGGGCTTTTATTGAACTGAACTGAACTTTAAAGATAGACCAAAGTTGTTAATCAATGGTATATATGCTTCTGTTAAAGCAATCTGTTCGCATTATTTTTAAATAATCATGTCAACAGCAGAATTCCCAGTGAAAAACTACATTACCCATGATTCTGCAAAACAATCTCCAGCAAACAAAGAATCGCAATAAGCAAATTGTGCCAAAAAAACTCTTTAGCGAACAACTCCCTATGTTACAAATATTGGTCTATATATGCATAAAATATACTGTTTCTATAATCAACATCTTTAACATATTTACAATGCTTAATGGGATTGTAGTTCTTTTCCTCATTAAAGCCAGTCTGATTTTCAAATATTTTTTGGTTCAAGGTTTGAAATGTGTTTCAACTCTTAGCTGGTCGGTTTGGTTCATCGATTATAACTCTTTCACGAGGACTATTTTAAAATGAAAAAGTTGCACTCTCTAGAGTGAGTTTGGGGCGGGGCTATCTGTTTGACTGACAGGTGGGGAGCAGAAGAATCATTTTGTAGCTTGCAACCCATTTTACTTAAACAAATTTAGCGGATATACTATACCTATTTTATGGGTCAGTAAGTGTCTGTCGAGCTCTGTCAGGGTCGGACAGCATCCCAGAGATCTCATGACCGTCAACAGATCCTGCCTTCATTTTACCCCTGCGCTTCTGGTCGTACAGCGAAAAACATTCCTTATACTCTGAATGAGGACAAAAACATATTAATCTACACAGAAGTGTAGCATGCAAACCTTTGAAACACAACATCAGAGTAAAAAGCACCCCTTAACCAAGTTAACTTAGAAGTAAAATCAGATGTTTTAGTTTAAAATGTATCCAAATGACAGATACGAATGTTTATTTTTTAAAAGGATTGGCAAAGAATCTCTTTAATCCCAAAGGAAGGATTTGTTCTGGCACTAACTGAGACAACCTGTTTAAGAGGGAATCAAGATTACAGCATTATCAACAACAGCAGGTGGACGAATGAATCAAAGCCAGACAGTATGACACGCTGAAGCGTTCAAGATTTCCTCTCATTTCTGCAGTTTATATCTTTGTGTTTAAAATGCATCATCTGTCTGTCATCTTGTTTTTATCCTCATGTTTTGTTGAGTCCCATGTTCAGCTCTCTCTCTCTCTCTCTTTATGCATCAGAGGATCCACACTGTGTTTGTGCAGCAGTAATCGGTCAGTTGAAGTGAAGTGACCGCAACAAATGCCATTTTGTCTTCAGTGGAAGAATAAAATCTATTGAAAAGCTTCAGCATCAGAGCAATGCTTTATAATAACCTCACATTATAGCACCAATATATATTTATATAATGTGTATATATATGTGTGTGATAATGAAAGCTATTATAAAGTGTTCATGTAAAAGTGGCTGAATTTCTATATTAACATGTATTTGGCTTGTGTTTATCGAATTTATCTAACTAATCAGATTAGTAATTATTCTTACAGTGCCTGTAAGAACAGGTTTGTAGTCTTGAGAGAGAATAAACCTAATAAACCTATAGCCACGGTCTAAAATAATATAGTAAATTGTAGTATACTGTATATATTATAGTATTTACAACACTTTGTTAATGAATGCTACATAATACTGTAGTATTAACTATAATGAACTGATAAACTGTTATAAATACTGTAGTAACTTTAGTTTTTTACTACAGTAACCCTGTAGTGTAGAAAGTAATTTGTTTATATTACTATAGTTGTTATATTGCCACAATTACAACAACAAATTAAAACAAGTTCTTTACTATAGTATTTTTTTTCATGGTGGTACTTACCGTTGATTTGATCTTGACTGAGGAATTTCGCCTGTAATTAATGACAGAAGAAGGCAATTATACTTAAAACGTAAATGATTATTTTTATTTACTTGTAAATAAAACGCAAAGAACGGATGCTAATCTGACCATGTCCATGTGCAGCCCTGCTTTACCCTGGACATTGCAAGTTTGTCAGCTAATGAGATGAACTTTTCTTCCTGCAGGCGGCGCTCGACTGCACAGAAACTGAGTCGCATTCAAATTTCTTAATAAAACTGAGTATTTCATATTTTAAAATATACAGTGAAAATTTACAAAGTTAGAATTATTAATAATCCACATCATAGTCAACACTTTCTTTAAATAAATATTTTTTAAAAATGGTTTATTTTCATTTATTAACAAAATATTACTCAAGACAACAGATGTACAGGGTAAAAAAAAGTAACCAATATCATTTCCTAAGTCGATTAATCACCTTTATTTTGGATTACAAGTCTTCTGATATGTTTTACATATGCAAATGCAAAATATGAGCTAATTTGCATACATTTCCAGAACAGAAATCAGAAGACTTGAATAAAGTCTGAATAATTTTTTCATTTTATTGACATTTTGGATCTCTCTTTTATCACTATATAAATCAGAAAATAATGTCAACTGACAGAAAATGCTTTCACAATGTTTTCAGGAATAAAATGTTATATAAATCAGGTGAACAAACTCCTCTGGAAAAACTGCTGGTCTGATTTTTCCCCCAGGATTATTTGATGAATAGAAAGTTCTAAAGAACGGTATTTATCTGAAATAGAATCTTTTGTAACATTATAAACATCTTTACTGTCACTTTTGAAAGTTTAAGTATTCATTTCTTAAAAAACAAAAACATATGAACCCCAAACTTTTGAACGCCAGTGTATCTTAACAATTTAGAATAGAATAGAATAGAATATTGCGCAATTTTGACTGGTGCAATGCACTCTGTGCACAAGAAAAAAAACGTTTTGCATAAATTCATACAATGCATACTGTGCATAAAGTCCATTTTTGAAGGTGCAACATGACGTTGCTTGCATATAAACACATTAATAAAGAGAATGACGGTCAGATTTGTTGATCTGCCCTGACGGGTTCAGTCTGTGAGCGTCACGTGTTTGTCTCTCAGGTGCAGCGTATAAAGGGCCCACGGCTCCGGTATATACATCACTCCTGGATATTTCTTCCGTAACACCGCGTCCTTCCACAGACAGGCGACCCAGACGGTCACCAACACGAGCGATATGGAAAAACTGTAGAGCAGGAAGAGTCCGTTACTGTCAGGCAGAAAACCTTTACGCTTCTGGTGCACGACTGTAGCCATCATGGCAAAAAACGTGAAAATGAAGGGGATGAAAATCTGTCCTTCCGTCACAAGATACCTGAGGAGTAAAGAGCAAATCATTTTAGTTCTAAAATCTGATTGCATAAGCAACATTTTGCTAAAAAAAACTCAAGTGGCTTATTGCTTTAATTAATCATCAGTCTAACAGATAAGGAAAGGAAATGCCCTGTGTCGGATGGCACTCTAAAGTAAACCCAAAGTTAACGTGTGACACTGGAGCTCATTTCCTCGGCACGACACATGATACAGACACTGTTCTTTTTTTAACGGCTGAGCTTATAAATAATTGTGTTCCAGGATGGAGAGTTGAGTTTTGCTGTGGTGAATAATGAAATACGCTGCGCTGCATTCAGGCCATCTGGCTCCCGATGAGCAGGTCAAACACTTGTTAGTGTTACAGGGAGAAACTGACCAGAAGTAAAGGCCACTGGGACCCAGTAGAAGCCAAGCGGAGATGGGCATCTTCTTCTCTGCTTTGACAATAGTGAAACAGCCAGTGAAATACAGGAACAGGATGAGAAATAGAGGAACATACCTGTAAAAATGAAAGATAAATGCGTAAAAGTGATTTTTAGACACCTTCCCAGCTAACAGGGAATGTTTTAGCAAAGTTCTCTCAACGTTATGAGCAAACGTTCTTTCAAAGTTATCTGGTCTTTAATAATGTTCTCAAAACATCAGTACAAAAACATTATTAATACATCCATGGAATGTTTTTTAAAAAACAGTTTTAACATTCTTTTAACTTTTTTTAAATGTTACTACTAGTTTCGGAATGTTCAGAGAACATTACAATTTTTAAATGTTACTAGTTTTGGAATGTTCAGAGAAAATTCAAATTTTTAAATGTTACTACTTCTTTCGGAATGTTCAGAGAACATATAAAAGTAACATTCCTGTAATGTTTGCAGAATGATACAATGGAATGCTCCCTTAACGTTCATATAACCAAGAAAAAACGTTTAAATGTTCAGAGAACATTCAGAAATAATGTTTTCATAACTTAATGGGAACGTTAGTAAAATGTTTTTAGAACATTTTGTCAGCTGGGTTATAGATGAAATAAAACATTTTATACAAGAGAATTAATACCAGCACTTTAATAAAATTATAAATGGCACATTTCTGCTTTTAATCACTCTTGAGGCAAGGATGTTTCTACTAAATAATGATTTTCTGATTAATTAGGTTAATTAGTATGAAGTAAATCAGTGCTGAAATGTAAGAGCTGAATGTGTGCAGAATATATTTTGCAGCTTACCACATGCAATGACCCAGACTTTCATCATAATACTGTAGCAACTCAAACGAGTCAATCTGTCGGAAAACAGAAAAACTAGATGCAAACCTGTAATATTTCCTGAAGAAAGTGTCAATGACTATGTGCTATAACCACATATGCTAAACAACTGCCATGTACAAACTGTTACATACTAAGAGTCTTGAAAGCACTTGATTCTGATCATTACAGAGAGTTTTTCTGGGCTGTTCTACCAGAGTTTGTGGTCTGAGGTTCTTCATGATGGGGTTTTCTCTGACGCTCAGGTGCAGCTGGTATCCGCTGAGCAGAAGCCGATGGTTGATGGAGTCTCCCACCAGGTGTGCGCTCGCGCCCATCACAAACGTGATGATGCACAGGTAGACGGCGGAGCGAGGCAACGTCTTCGGGCTTCGCTCTATGAGCTGGAACAGAACGACACATGAGATGTTATATACCAAAATGCAGTGCACTCAACTTGACTTCATTTCAGAGTGATGAAGTACAGCTGTGATTTATTATTGTCAAAAATTACAGCACTGAATTGAAGAAATACAAAATAGCTAAATATATTGAATGCAGCTTGCTGAATTAAACAAGTAAGGTCATGTGACAATGGTATTGCATACTATTTCACTTAAAAATAGCAGATGATCATGAACAAACTCAAAACTGCCAAAAGCATCACTTCCTTAGTATTTTTGTCTTGTTTTCCAGCACATATATATAAACATTCTTAAATTAAGATACATTTACTGGAGATGCAAAACGACTTCAGATATTAAGTCTGAAAAATGGACCAAAATTAAGTGAGTTTTTGCTGAAAACAAAAATAAATATAGCTGCAAGCAGCAAATAATGGGTTTCAAGCATTTTAAGGCCTTTAAGCACATGCATAAAAGATTTTTTGCTTTATTTAGCAAGCCTAACCATCTCGATCATACATGGAAAAGACCATTTACAGCCAATACAGGCAATTTACAATAGGAAATATATGGTTTTTAAAGTTTTAGCCAAAAACATAGGACTAGTTCATCAAAGTTGGTGTTTGAAATGATTTCCAATCGTTTAACAGACGATTCGATGGACAGCGGCGGTCCTACAGGCAAAGTTGCTCAGAATGAGGAGTTCTACCATGTGGTACAAATTTCGTAGAAATTTCGTACAAACGATACACAATCCTTTATGCATGTGAAAAATGCAAAGGAGCAGTGGCCGATTTCTTTCAAATTTCTCACAGGCCTCTAGGGCTGTGAGTCAAACAAGCGAGTTTCATTCTGAAAACAAAAATAAATCGGCCTCTGTTAGTCTGATAGCTGCTCAAACTTCATTGGCCGATGGCAGACATGTTTTTTTAGTTATATCAATGTCCTCATGGACAGTCATGGCACCTCGGACAAAAACACTGCTAATTTTCAAGTTAATTGGACTAACAGTAAAGTAGTTATAGCCATTTTCCTGTTTTTCCTGTTATAGCGCCACCAAGTGGCCAGTCACCACGTCCTTTTTCATGTAACCACAAAATAAGCTCTTACATAGGTGTGCCAAGTTTGGTGAAAATATCTAATTTTGTTGACGAGTTATAGCCATTTTAGTAAAAGTGGCTCCACCCACTTCAAACTTTTTGGCAGCCCTTAGGAGCCGTGAATCAAAATGTCAACTTTTTTTTGATAATTATTGACAATCAGACTCCGGATTGGTTCCAGTCGGGCCAAAAACCTAGGACAAGTTTTTCAAAAAATGCAAAATTGGATTCCAACGATATAAGACACTTAAGCCTACGCCTAACGGTTCAGGAGTTATGAGCCATTTCAGCACTACGAGCTTGAATACACCTGTCAATAGGGTCATAAAAATAATCTTGCTTTTCCTTTGAATTAAGTTTATTTTTCTGACCCAAATGCCAGATATTTGTTTGTTTGGGTTGATTTCAAATATCAACATTGTCCAACAGCGTTTTTGAAATATAGCTTACCCCACCTTTAAGCAAAAATTCATTCATTTTGATGCATTTCTCAGACAAAAAAGTAATTTTGCTCCTCAAGTAAATGCATCTTGATTTAAGAATGTTTAAATATTTGTGCTTGAAAACAAGACGAAAATACAGAGGAAGAAAACACTGACCTGGGAACAGTTTATCATAACATAACAGATTTCTTGACGCATGCAATGCATGGCATCAATCTTGTAAACTTCAGTTTTTGGACACAGAGAAATCGGAAATGTCAGCCAGATATTTCCGCAGATTATAAAGGGCAGTGCTGTTTATTCCCAACACGTTTGAGGTGATGCATCATTTCGATGATATGTAGCTTCTCAGGTCATAAATATCACCTGCTTCTGAGCTCTTTTTGATAAAATGTCTGCGCTTTGTGCAAAGCCTCACATTGAGAAATGTGACCCTGACAAAGTGTCCAAAAACAAGAGCTTAGTAAACCCAATTAGTGACCTGCTCCATATTAAACTCACCTTGAGCAGCAGGAAGGGTGTAGTGATGTTGTACAGCATGTGGAAGTAGTCGCCGGCGCTGGGTCTGTTCAAAGGGAACCACTCCAAAGGACAGAAGATCTAGAGAAAAAGCTTCACATCACCACAAGAGTACATAACTGCACTGCAAAAATCATATTCTTACTCCGACTCGTTTTCCAACACAATTATCTGTAAAACAACATATATTCACTTGAGAAGGAAAATTACACTTTTACATCTTGATTTCAGAGAAATCTAACAGATATTTTTTGCTTAAAACAAGAACAGAAAACTTTTACTCTGTTAGCAAACAGATTTTTTCTTGTTTGAGCAAAAACATCACAAATGTTGTTAGATTTCTGTGAAGGCAAGACATACAATCCTTGTATCATTTTGCAGTAAATCTATCTTGTTTTAAGGAAGTTTACAGAGTAAGAAAAAGTTTTTTTGAAGTGTAAGTTAAAATATTTTTGCAGTGTAAAAATGTGAATTATTTTAAAAGAAGTATAATGTTATTAGTTAAATTTCAGTTTAACCTTACAAAATAAAGTGTTTTTTTATAACTGAAATAAAACATTGTACAAGAGAATTAATACAAGAATTAATACACTTTAATAAAATTATAAACTGCACATTAAGGAAATACGGTTTAATTGCTTAATTAAAATGTGTTTGCAACAAATATTTTAAAGGAATCATTTTAAAGGATTTTTTTTAAATTTTAGTTAAGTTTTAGTAATTTTTAACAACTAAATATATGTATTTTAAAAATTTATCTTATTTCAGTTTACATTTATTTATTTGGAAATTTTTTTTATGGTTTAAATATTACTGTTATTATTATTAATGTAAAAATACTGCAGTAAAAACCAGTTAATTTGTGGAAAAACTAGTGTATATTATATTTAACAAGACAATACATGCAATTGTATAATAAAATACTGTAAATGTCTTTTCCTTGTACACTGTAAAAAATGACCGTGATTTTAACAGTAAAAGACTGTAAAAATGCTGCGGTGAAAAACTGTCAATTGGTTTACAGAAAGTTTCCGTACTATATACGGTGAATAACTGTAATAGATCTAACGGTACTGTACATTTAATGTAATTTTACGGTAAAATACCATTAAATTCACAGTTTTTGGAAGTGAAAAATAACAATTCATTGTAAAATTTACAGTGAAAAACCGTAAATTGACATTCCCACAATTCCCTGCGTGACACTTCACATTTGATATATTTTTGTTGAAATAACTCTGTTTCTTCTTAGTTTTTCTCATTTTTTCTAATCAGTTATGTACATTAGGGTTTATGTTACATCTAATGTTGTTAAATTAATGTTTATTGCATTTTTAAAATTTCATGCATGTTACCATGATGGTGTTTAGTGTGTGTGTGAATGACACTGTGTGCACCTTCTATATGTTAGTGTTGTCCTTCTCAGCTTGTGGAAAAGCTGCTTGTGATGAACTTTGATTCATCATGTGACTCTTATCACCACTGTGTTTGGTGACTGTCAGTGTATTATAAAGGTACAAAACAGATATTAGTACTTCATTAGGTTGGTAAATTAACATTATATCAGTTAATGAAATACGTTACTTTTCATAAAGTTTACATTTATTTACATTTATTTATTTAAAAATTCATAAGTAGACAAAATTTCATGTGTTATGGTTAGCGGTCGCTTTTTTATTTTTTTAAGAGGCAATAACAGGAGTTTCAAACATTGTTAGGATACATATTTATTTTTTCATACTTTTTATGAAAACATTTTAGTGAAAGTGGATGTTTGTCTGGTTTTTCACTGTCAATTAAGATAATTTTTTTTTTTACGTACACTGTAAAAAAATCCCAGTAAAATTTACGGTAAAAAACCGGCAGCTGTGGTTGCCAGAACTTTACCATAAAAAATACAGTAGCAACGTAAAAAAAAATCTGTTAAATTTACGGTAAATTAACATTATATCAGTTAATGAAATACGTTACTTTACCGTAAATTTAACAGATTTTTTTTTACGTTGCTACTGTATTTTTTACGGTAAAGTTCTGGCAACCACAGCTGCCGTTTTTTTACCGTAAATTTTACTGGGATTTTTTTTTACAGTGTACGTAAAAAAAAACGTTAATTATCTTTATAATTGACAGTGAAAAACCAGACAAAACATCCACTTTTCACTAAAATTATGTTTTCATAAAAAGTATGAAAAAATAAATATGTATGTGTCTTTGCTTGTACTATTCTGTACAATGTTTGAAACTCCTGTTATCGCCTCTTAAAAAATAAAATAAAAGCGACCGCTAAATGAATAAATGTAAATGTTATAGCATAACACATGAAATTTTGTCTACTTATGAATTTTGCGCCGAGATGTTTTTATGTATTTTTCTAAACGTGAAACCTCTGAATAGTTTCATATCTGGTGTATTCACTGTAAATGATGTGATGCTTTATTCTTGTGTTATTCTGTCACCATGACTAAGTGTCTCCCAAAGTCCAGCAGCCAGTTCTGGATGGTGAAGCAGCACCAGAGGTCCATGTGAAACTGAGCTTTCCTCAGACAGGCGTCCGTCTCCCTCGACCCGTGTCTGTGCAGATATGACACCAGATATAAAATGATAATGAGAAATGTGCCTGAGGTCATTAAAGTCACACAACTGATGCTTTTAGGAATGTCTGTTTGATAAAGGATGTCAGGTCCAGCTGTGTTTCCCAGAGCATCTGGCAAATATGATTTATTTATTTATGTCCATCTGGCTCACTCTGGTTATGTCACCTTAATTTTGTGTTCCATTGTTTGACTTTCATGCTGACTTTGCACCAGGGACCAGATGTTGGAGCACAAATCAGTTTAGTTTTATTCCAGCTGTTGATATGAGGATGCTAATGCCACTCCAGAAGACCGTAATATCAACACAAATACAATTCAAAGTGTGCATTGCAATAATATAAACAAGTTTGAGTGCAAAACTCACCAACAAGTCCATAGAAGTGGGATATGTTTAAGTTGAATACAGTGTTACTTTTAAAAGTAATCCATTACAGTATTGTGTTACTCCCATCAGTTACTTTTTATGGAAAGTAATGCACTACGTTTTGAAGAGAAACTCCCAGAAAAAGCATCAAACATCACCACAGGTCTAATTGCAACAAATGTATGCAGTGTAAAAATGTGAATTATTTTAAAGGAAAAATAAATACTACAGTAGAAACTGTTAATTGGTTAAATTTCAATTCACCTTACGAAATAGAGTGGAAAAACTGCAGTGTTCACTACGTGTAACAAGACAATACAATGGAACAAACATCATTAAAAGTGCAAGTGAAGCATCATGATGATGATTTGAGACGCAGCCACACTCTTCCTCCTTCTTCAGATCATGAAGCGCGTCTCATGGACCGCCGTGGGAAACGCATTTTAATCTCATCCGATTTGTTTCCCTCAAATCCCAACCCAATATCTCCGGCTGCAGGGGGTTTGGAAGAGCTTTTGCCTTCTGAATGTGATTCTAAGGTGGATTCAACCCAATCCAAGCACCTCTTTTACTAAATATTAAATCATTAGATTATTTAATTGTGAAACGCCACAAACACATATTCCCTTTTCAATGCATCAAAGTGTCAAAAATAAGGCAAAATAAAAGTTTCAAACCTGGTCAGGAAGGCAGCATGGGTCGCACAGTTCTGCCGCTTGCGCATGATGGGTGGCATTTCAGTGCCACCATGAAGATTTCTTGCTTTTCACTCACACTGGGGTCAGATGATCCCTTTGAATGACCTTTGACCTCATCGGGCAGAGGTAAAACATGAAAAGAAAGCAATCATTCCTGTTGAGTCTTGATCTCTCCTCGATGCGGCGCTTGTAAAGACACTCATCGCAGGTGTCTGGTGTAGCTGTAACACAAGAAGATACGATCCCACTGAGCTGACACCATGACTTCTGACTTTTAGTCAAACATAAGGTAAAATAAAATTAAAAGAACTAGTTTGGCTCACTTGAGAGAATGAATAAATCGAGCCTGTCCGTTCAAACTAAATCCTGTAAAGATTAGGTTTTGTGAGCGTTTCAGTGCAAATTATAGAGATAACCTCTTTAATCCCAACACCCCCAAGATTTAATATTTCTGTTTGTACAGCGCCATTGTGTCCCGGAAAAAGCATTTTAATATCTGCCAAAAAAAAAAGAAAAAAAAAAAAGTATTTATTGGGGTAGTCATATGTCCAGACACAAAAAATAAAAACAAAAACAATTATTATACAAAAATGATATATCTCAAAGCATATGGATTATATTTCGGGATAACAGAAATTAAAAATTATAATATTATAAATGTCAAATATATTTCAGATAACATAATTATATATAATATTTGTATTAATGTCAAATATTTCAGATAAATAATAAAAGTATTTTGTATTAAATATGTAATATTATTCAATACATAATAAATATATATTAATATAGAACATAAATAAACATTCAATTTATATATGTCGAATTAGAAACAAATTTATAAAAATATGATATATATTCAGATAACATAAATTAAAAATATCATATTTATATGTAAATAAATAGATTTAAAGAAATATAAATATAAATAATATGAAAAAATTTCATAAATGGCAACAAAACAGAAATATATAATTTATATGAAAATTGCAAAATATCTTTTTCAATATCAAATAAATTAAGTTATAAATATGTAAATATTCAAAATATATAGATTATAAATAAATACTATATTTAAACTAGTAAAAAGGATAGTTATAATTGAGAATAGCAGAAAACAATAATATAAAAAAAATCGCTGGGAAGATATAAATATAAAAAAATATGCTATATATGAAACTCTGTAACAAAAATATAAAAATTTCAAAAGGAAAAGGCATCACAGGAATCACAGGATACCCTGTAAGCACTTCATTTCCGGGGGAGGGGTCCCAGTGCAAGGTAAAGACAGAGGGGACATGGACCGCGTGATTTGAGCTTATTTCGGGTTTAATATCGGGTATCAGCGAATCTGGATTCGTTCGGTCGGGCATATCGCGGAGGGAAACAGAACAAGGAGAGTAAAAATGACGAGAACGCGGGAATGAATTAAAAAAGTCAGAATTTGAGAGGAATGATTCGTGTATTATAAGATATAGGAGTTATTATTATTATCTAGGAGATTACATTCATAATCAGAACTGTGGACGGCATAAAGTTAGGAAACGATCCAGCTATCAATATACATAATGGTTGGTCAGGCGGAAACTCCACTGGTTTCATAGATGAGCGGAGGCACGGGTGTTTTAATGGAGGCGGATCTGTTCTGAGATCAGTGGGCGAATCTTGCACAGATGGCGGACCGGCTCTGGCCCGGTTGGAGTCCCTGCCCGGTACGTTCACAAAGCCCAGTGAGGGAGAGTCCTGACCCTGGCTCCCGCCCTGAACCACTCCGCGTCAGACCCGATACTGCTGGAGTATGTGACCCAGGTGGCCGGCCAGAGACCCACACTCTCATTTGCTGCGGAACGGACATGACAAGGTGGTCCGGCTGCTTTTGGACCACTATAAGGGGACACCCGAACAGACGGGGACTGATTTGACGGTAGTTGAACTGTTTTTCTAGAATAGGATTTTCACCCAAAAATGCAATTCTCATTTATTACTCACCCGTAAGACCTTCATTCATCTTCAACACATGAAGAAGTTTTTGATGAAATCCGACGGCCTCCATAGCCAGCAATGACATTTCCTCTCTCAAGATCCATTAATGTACTAAAAACATATTTAAATCAGTTCATGTGAGTATAGTGGTTCAATATTAATATTATAAAGCGATGAGAATATTTTTGGTGCGCCAAAAAAACAAAATAACGACTTATATAGTGATGGCCGATTTCAAAACACTGCCTCAGGAAGATTCGGAGCGTTATGAATCAGTGTGTCGAATCAGCTATTCTGAGCGCCAAAGTCACGTGATTTCAGCAGTTTGGTGGTTTGACACGCTATCCGAATCATGATTCGATACACTGATTCATAATGCTCCGAAGCTTCATAATGACATTATTTTCATTTTTGGGTGAACTAACCTTTTAAATTCAGTTACTTTTCTTATACTATATAAATTTTGTAAGGGAAATGTTTGCTGACAGTATAATATCTGTATTATTTATTACACGGTTACTCCATATACATGAAATATTGATTTGAGCTTCAAATTATTTTATAATCTTACCTGTATATTATCCTAAAGTTTCCGCTAAGAAAAAAAGTCAATTACAATGTACAAAAAAGAAACCAGAAAACATGCTGTATTTTAAAGAAATGGCCCGCCCAATTAATTCTGTCATATTTACTCACCCTCACGTTGTTCTTTTTTTTTGGAACATAACAGAGGTGTTTAACAAAATTGCTCTTTTCAGACAGTGAAAGTGAATGGAGATCTCCAAAAAGGTCAAAAAAAAAAAAAAAAGCATCATTAAAGGATTAGTCCACTTTTAAATAAATTTCCTGGTAATTACTCACCCCCATGTCATCCAAGATGTTCATGTCTTTCTTCTTTCGTCAGTCGAAAAGAAATGAAGGTTTTTGATGAAAACATTCCAGGATTTTTCTCCTTATAGTGGACTTCAATGGAGCCCAAACGGTTGAAGGTCAAAATTACAGTTTCAGTGCAGCTTCAAAGAGCTTTAAACGATACCAGACAAGGAATAAGAGTCTTATCTAGAGAAACCATCGCTCATTTTCAAAAAAAAATACAACTGTATATGCTTTATAAACACAAATTATCATCTTGCACATGCTTCCGCTTTCCACATTCTTCAAAACGCTTACGCCGTATGTCCTACGCCTTCCCTATTCTACTTACTGAATGAACGCGACGCCAGTTTCGTTTTTTCTGTAAGTAGAATAGGGAAGGCGTAGGACATACGGGCGTAAGCGTTTTGAAGAATGTGGAGAGCGGAAGCACGTGCAAGACGATAATTAAATAATTAAAGCATTTTATTGCATTAAAAATTTGAAATACATGTTTGAAACAACATGGGGGCAAATAAACACTGACAGAAATGTAATTTTTTTCTTTAACTATTCCTATCCATTTTAAGGCCATTAGCCTTCAGTTATTTAACTGTACAAAAACAGTCTGTTATGCTTCTTGATGTTGCATGCTGGCATTTGTTGTCGTAATCATAAACAAAAGTTTGTAGTGCAGTCGCGCGGCTTGCATCCGCGCTGAAAAATAAGGTGGATAGAGCTTGGGCTGCGCGATTTATCATGATTAAACCGCACGTGATTTGGCAAAAAAAATAAAATAATCGCAGCTTGTCAGAGCTGTACACCTCTGTGATCAGTTGTAAATGCATCTTCATTTGAAAGCCAGAGGGCGCTTTTGTGCAAAAACTCCAAATATGCCCTGCCGTAGAAGTAGATAATGTCATTCCAGAAAATCTCTATGGGCATCATACTATCGCTGTAGCTGAATAAACAGAAGACTGAAACACTTATTGATTAAACATGCGACTGCCTTATTCTGTGTAAGAAGCCACATCATCTGACAGAAGGATGCTCAACTGTTGTTAAGTGAGTTTGGAGTGAAAACATGTTATTACATGTTGTCTTTTGTTGGACAAGATGTTAATAAATGTTTCTCATGTCTGAAAAGATGTTTGACGCGTTTTGCTTTTTCAAATGTACATTATAAGCGACTCAAACTCGCAGTGCTTTCAGATGGATTAGCATTTGGAGCCATACTTCATTGACAAGCTGCGCAGAAAAAAATAATCACAGCCTTTGCGATTTCATAATCGCTCTAACTGTGCGTTCACACCGCCGCCGGCGAGAGCGTCAAAATTCGCCTTGGCTGCCCTGCCAACAACACTGTACTGTGCGTTCAAACCGCCGCCGGTGGGAGGGTCAAAGTAAATGACAAGTTGTGGCAACCAATCAGAATCCTCTCAAGCGAGGACCTCTACATTCCGATTGGTTGCCACTGAACCACGTCATAGCTCATTACCATAAAGTTGACCTGACTTCAACTCTCCTCAACGCTCTCACCGCCCAAGACACGCGCACCGCTCTCGTCGCTGGCTCGCATTGAAAATGAATGACTTCCTGTCACTTTGACGCTCTCGCCAGCAGCAGTAAGAATTGCATTCAAGGGCGATTTCAGTGTTATTTTTCGTATCGTGCGATAAATCATGCAGCCCTAGTGAATAGAGCTCCATGTCATTGCTGACGCATTTTTCACTCTTACAGGTATATTATCGATGGCGCCACAGCTCTTTGGTGTGCAGCCGGCGCTGGACATTTCGAGGTGGTCCGTTTGCTGGTTTCCCACGGCGCCAACGTGAACCACACCACCCTCACTAAAACTCCACCCCCCTCAGGGCTGCGTGCTTCGATGGCCGACTGGACATCGTACGGTACCTTGTGGAGCACAAGGCCGACATCAGCATCGCCAATAAGTACGACAACACTTGTTTGATGATCGCTGCCTATAAGGGCCACGCTGATGTCGTTTACTTCCTGCTGGAGCGGGGCGCCGATCCCAATGCTAAAGCTCACTGCGGGGCCACCGCGCTGCACTTTGCTGCCGAAGCCGGGCATCTGGACATTGTGAAGGAGCTGGTGAAATGCCAAGCAGCTATGGTGGTTAACGGACATGGCATGACGCCACTGAAAGTGGCGGCCGAAAGTTGCAAGGCGGATGTGGTAGAACTGCTACTGTCCCACGCGGATTGTGACGCACACAGCCGCATCGAGGCATTGGAACTGCTTGGAGCGTCTTTCGCCAACGACCGTGAGAATTACGACATTCTTAAGACCTACCACTACTTGTACCTGGCCATGCTGGAGCGATTTCGTGATCCCCAGAGGGTCATCGCCAAAGAGTTGCTGTCACCTGTGCATGCGTACGGAGGGAGAACCGAATGCCGGACTTTGCAAGACTTGGAAGCCATTCGGCACGACCGAGATGCGCTGCACATGGAAGGCCTGATGATTCGCGAACGAATTCTGGGTGCAGATAACATAGACGTGTCGCATCCCATTATATACCGTGGCGCAGTCTACGCCGACAACATGGAGTTCGACCTTTGCATCAAGCTGTGGCTGCACGCCCTGCACCTACGCCAGCAAGGAAACCGCAACACGCATAAAGACCTCTTGAGATTCGCGCAAGTGTTCTCGCAAAAATGGTCCACTTGAAGGAGCCGGTCCGCGCATCGGACGTGGAGCACGTTTTGCGCGCCAGCGTCCTGGAGATCCGCCGCAGCATGGCACGTGTGCAAACCGCCACGGAAGCAGACTTGCCGGCGGCCAACGACAACTACGAGTCTAACGTGTTCACCTTCCTCTACCTGGTTTGCATTTCAACCAAAACGCAGTGCGGCGAAGAGGAACGAGCGCGTATAAACAAACAGATCTACGACTTAATACGCCTGGATCCGCGTTCCCGAGAGGGGTCGTCACTTTTGCACCTGGCAGCGAGCTCCAGTACGCCCGTAGATGACTTCCACACCAACGACGTTTGCAGTTTCCCCAATGCGCAAGTGACCAAGCTCCTCATAGACTGTGGTGCCCAAGTGAATGCAGTGGACAATGAAGGAAACAGTCCTCTACACCTCATAGTACAATACAACCGTCCCATCAGCGACTTCTTGACCCTTCACGCCATCATCATCAGCCTCGTAGAAGCCGGCGCTCATACGGACATGACCAACAAGCAAAAGAAGACCCCGCTTGACAAGAGCACAACAGGCGTTTCTGAAATCCTTCTGAAAACGCAAATGAAGATGAGTCTGAAATGCCTGGCGGCTCGCGCCGTGCAACAACATCAGATCTTGTATCGGGACCAGATTCCCAAAAGTTTGGAGGAGTTTGTTGAATTTCACTGACCTGTACTTTTAGTTTTCCGTCAGATCTGGTTTAATGTTTTTGGAGTTTGATTTAACTTGACTCTTGATTTGATCTTGTTTACGTACTCAGCACGGATTGTAAGTCCGTAAATTTTGTCCCTAATTTACTTGTTGATCCATTTGAGAGATGTTAATCTGACTGCTGCATTTTAACTCAAAGTAACTGGAGTCTCCAGTTTCATCCTGGTTCTTTTTTTTCAAATCAAAGAGCGTGTTGATGCTCATGGATACATGCAGCGCGAAAGACTCTTATTTTGAAAATTTCTTCTTTTGACGAACAGCATTTTGTGTTGTACTTTAGTCATCGTGACAATGTGAACAGCTCTTTTTTTAAAATAAGCTGCTCTTTTGTCAACCTTTTCATAATTTTTATATTTAAAACAGAGTCTAAAATGTCTATTTTATGAGGAATCAATAGCTGAGAGTTGATGTCCTAAAGCTAAACTCCGTGCCAGGCGATTTCTTTTATTAGAATATGAAAATGTGCCTGTAACCAGAAGTTGGACATTTATAATTATTATTATTAATGTAACTATTATTATGTTTTGTTTTTTTAAACATGATGCCACTGTAAAGCCAATTAGCAAGTCTGTAATTCTGACTTGCGGTAATGAACATTTGCTGGAGCTCTTTTGGAGTCACGGGGCCTTATTCTGGAAGGTGCTGTTGTGTGAGAAGCATGTCTTCCCGCTTTTATCTCTCTGTGTGTGTGAGTTTGAGTGCTTGAATGTGGCCGATTCTGAATGTGGAGGTTTTCAACCCTCTGTGTTTGCACCATGTTTTATTCTTTAATTACTGGGGATTGTTCAACGTGTTTTTATTTCCAATCCAAATAAAACAAGATTCAAAACATCGATCAAAGATGCCTGTCAGATTCCATGTGCTTCTGTTGCATTTGAGTTGTGATTTTTAAGACTTTTGTGATTTTAATTTTTGCTAGATTGCTACTTAGGGTCCGTTTACATGACACTGTTTTCAACTAAAAACAGAAAACTTTATGCGTTTTGTATAAATATTTACTTGATGAGTTGTCATTACAGTAACAATACAATATACAGGGTATGATTTTACCCCAAATTCAACATATTGACAAAATGATAACTGCAAATCCACATTTGCTGCCTGGACTCCAGTTGTTTCTGTGAATTGAAGCAATTAATTTGCTTCTCTTTTCTTTAGCTTTCGGCAGTCTGTAAAAAAAATACCTCAGATTTCTTGTCAAATCTATTTGTACAGAGAATCGCGAGGCTCTTTCCCGTTTTGAATGTGTTTTGTGTGTTTTTCGCGGCATTCACGCCGAAAACCAATGCTGCCACTCCCGCCAACGGTGACATCATGTGACCTTACGCAGCGCCATCTTTGATTTTGCGGGAATGAAAGCGACGCTGTGAGGGATGGATAAACATCGCTTTGGTGGTTGTATTGTTATTTCACGAGTTTTTTTGGACTGTTCTGCTGACAAAACACTGCAAAAATATCTTTCCAAGACATTTCTGTAGTAGACAAAAAACTCCAGAAAACTGGAAAATCATAAGTGATCTAGGAGCTTTTTACAGCGGATGCCATTGAAACACTGTAAGTCTGTCCCTTGCTTTCATACCTGTCATGGTGCTGCTCTGAATAAAGTCTATAGTTGTGTAGTCAGCCCCTCCAGAAAAACGCGATTATGCGATCGCCTGATTTAATGCATAATCAGCCAAAGTCCGCATATTTATGCGGGGATCGCATTTTTTCAAATACGCCGCACTTTCGCCGCATAAATTGCCGATTTCAGCAAGCAAAATATGCGGGGCTACCATGATTTCATAATCCCTGTATTTTAGTTGCAAAAAAAGTCACATATTTTAGCAGAAAGTTGAAAAATGTTGCGTTTACTTCACACAAGTAAAGCTCCATTATTTTCCCCCTATTGCCATGGGAACCTTATGAAGTGACGTAATCACGCGACGTGAACATCATCTGCAAACCCCGCGGTGAAACCATGATGAAGCACGCAAATCATTCTCATTTGCCAACAAAAATAAGCGCAAAAGACTGTTGATGCAACTTTACAGTTGTAAGATTGCACTTTTTTGTTACAGAACAGTACCAAAACCTTTACAGTTGTAAGTATATTAGTAGTATGTAAAATAATTTACGTTGCAGTAAGAGATTGCAAATATTCTGTGATTTAGTATGCTTGCTTATCATAGGAAGTAATAAGAAATGACTCTTTACATTAAGGTAGTAGCCTAGTGAGAGAACAGGGTGTTGGGGGAATCACCTTTTTTTCTCTTTTTCATCAAACCGCAGTTTTTGCAAGTTCCCGCAATTTCATCGCATAAAATTGCAAAAATATCCCGCATATTCCATTGCATTTTTTTAAGAAAACGTGCCGCAAAATCAAGGATTTTTGCCCGCAACAACCACAAAAAAAATCAGTGTTTTTCTGGAGGGACTGTGTAGTGTTTCTTTACAAAATGACATCGCCAACTACTGGCCTGGCAGCATATTACAGCGATTTTAGTCGTTTTCGCGGATCTGTGTGAATGGGGATCGTTTTGACAACGTTTTCGTTTGTACACGAAAAACGCAAAGGAAAAACGTAATCATCGTTGTCGTGTAAACGTACCCATGTGTCAAACACACCTATTGATTCTTTATTCTGGATTTTTTCCACGTGTTAGAATAATTAGAGTGATAAACTCTGAAATAACACAAATGGAACCATATGGGAATAATAGTGAGCAAAATATGCAACATGCAGCTTAATGTATGTTTTGAAATATGTATATGTAGGCACAGTTCATATTTGAATATAAAACTAATCTGTTCTGGTCTGAATTCAAAAACAAAGATTTATTGTTTTAAATTTTTAATTTATTCAGTGGTTCAATAAAAAACACATGACGAACATTCGGCTGTCATCTCTACATGCAATAAAATGCCAACATAAGTGACAACAATTAAAACAAGTGCCTTATACTGTGAAAGCTGTGAAGCCATGTCAAAAGAAAATTACTGTCTTGAGATTTGATTGAGTGACTGTGTTCAGAACAGCATACTTATTTATTGCTGCAGTATATAGTATGTATATGCACAGTATGCAATTTATTTTTGCATGTCATGATCACCTACATTTGTCAAAATGTGCAAATGTCCATTTTACTGCAATGCAATGCATTTTTAACATCTCCTTCCTCACTCATAATTTGATAAGACTAACATTTTTATTAAAATTTTGATTTGAAATGCAAAGTAACCTAATAATTATTTCCGAGATGATAACTGGAATGTGACAAAATGAAGCAATGCTGTTGAAATTGTTTACATATAGAATAATGCAAACTATTTCTCTATAAAATAGCCAGCAGTATACAGTGTGTTCATAAGTAGTAAACTAGTATTGCATTCTGAACACAGCCACTGTGTTATTCGAGACAGTGATCACAAAGTGTTTAAGGGTAGTTGAGATGTCAAGGATGATTTATTTATTTCTAAAGCATCTAATTATTGTCTATTTAATAAATATTTCATTGTGACTGTATTAATGTAGTGAATGCATGAAAATAAATTTCTAAAATACTCATCACGCTGCATGAATATTTAAGTCAACTGCATAAAAAGCAAATCTTTTAGATTTTTATTATTATGACAATAAATGTACAGTCAAAGAAATATATATATATATATATATATTTTTTTTTTTTTTTTTTTTTTTTTTTTTTGCAAATAAAAGGTGGAAAACTGGTGACCAGTTACAGCACATAAAATGTGTTTCCTATCCATTTTATTATTTCAACTACCCTTAAGCACTTTTACCAGTTTCAATTGATTAAAAAAACAGAAATACACATTGAATACTTTCAATTCCAGCTGCAAAACTTCATAATGTATATAAAATTATGACCATACATCCCACATACATCATTAACAGATGTAAGTGGCAACAAAAAGTGCATGATATTAATAATTTTATGGTTAAATATTTTATTTTATCATTGTATTACATTATATTGCTGAACTTTTTCATATTTACATATTTCAAGTTCAAAATTTTTTACATTGTGCAAGTGCATCAGCTTGAATTTATGCTGCAGCAAAAAAGTCTTGTTCCGCAATCTGAAGTTTGTTTCATGACACACAAACATTTCCTCAGCCCCCAAACCTCATGGTGGTTCAAACCGAAGCCTATTCATTAGTGTTCCTTTCCAACTCTTTCTCTTTTGACCTGGATTTCAAAGTCTCACACTGAAGCTTCAGCCTCTTCACATCTTCGTCTTAATTGGCAGCGTGGCCAAGGGAAGCGAGCTGATTGGTCAGATTGCTGGAGGGTGTGGCAGTGCTTAAGAGCCACTGACTGGCTGACACACACCCGTGTCTGGAGAGTCCCTGAGTGATTGGCTGAAGAGGTTGCCGTGCGGTTGCCGTGGCATTACCGATCCTCTGCTGTCTTCTCATTGGTCGCCTGCTCTTCTCTCTTTCTCTTTTGCCTGTGGAAGAATCCAAGCTGTGGATGAAAGAAAAACAGTGACTTGTTTTGTTTTGAAGCATCCCAGGAGATTTAACCCCAAACAAACCCTAAAATATTATGTAAACATATGTTTTGATATGTTAATTTAGCTCTACTTAATCTAAAGTAAAAGAGAGTGGCAACATATGAACAGAATTTAGGACTAGCTCTGGATAAAGAGGGATTTCAGTAGGTAACTTTGCTTGGTAACTTTAAATAAAATCCGTCCCAAACCTTCCAAAGCGCCAGTACTAGCAGGGCCAGAAGTTGTAGTCCTCCCAGAGTACTTCCAATAATCACCCAGAAGGGAATTCTGTATTCGTCCTCCTTCCTAATCTCCAGGATTATCTACAAAACCATCATTTGAAACAGTCAAATTCTCAGAGGAATTGGATATATATGAGATTTGGCCTCTTGCATATGAAGATGTTAAAAGATAATTAAGTTAAATTTGACTAACTAATACTGTTTTTAGCCAGAAGGGGGCAGCATGTCATTTGAGTGATTCTACAGAAGAGTTGGTTCTTTTTTCACCTGCTTACACTTTTAAAAATAAAAGGTTCTTTATTGGCATTGATGGTTCCATGAAGAACCTTTAACATTCCATTCCATTCTGCGTTCTATATCGTGGAACAAGGTTCTTTAGATTTTTAAATTTTCACTGAAAGGTTCTTTGGGGAACCAAAATTGACATGAAAACCCAATATTAGAACCTTTATTTTTAAGAGTGTATCAGAAAAGTCTCAAAAGTGACCTGTTGCATTGAACAAAATGTACAAATACTTCCAGGAAAAACCCACAACTGGTCTTTCTTCCTCATTACAATCCTACATATTACACTAGCTTCTAGGCACAAGCAAATGTAATAAAGCGACCTCAAATGCATAATTTCATTTCATATCCATGAGTTATACAGCATACTCACATGTCTCACGGGCCGTTCCTCATGGAGGAACATCGGACTGGAAGGGCTCAACTCAACAGTGGCAGTCATTACCAGATCTAACCGTTTAAATTTCACCTGAGGAGAAAATGAAGGCAAACAGAATCAATTGCATTGCTTGTAAAGAATTGTAAAGACCATATCATACATCAACTGCACTCCTCAAACAGTTTTTAACATGTTTTTAAAAGGGTCCACACTGTAAAAAACACATTTTGATGGTCCATAAGTTGACATTTCCATAATTCCCTGTGTGATGCTTCACATTTGATGGTTTTTCATTGAAATAACTGTTTCTTCTTAGTTTTTTCTTATCATTTATGTACATTAGGGCTTTATGTGTTTTTAATATGTGCATAAATTAGTATTAACTTAAGCTTGTGGAAAAGCTAGTTGTGATGAACTTCATGCAACCCAAGTTGGGATGAAAATGGCAATTGGTTTGTTTTAACCCAGCGGTTGGGTTAAATGTTTGCATAACCTGCTGGGTAGTTGTATTTAACCCAACTATTGTTTAAAAATGACTGTACTGTTTGCTTAAAATGAACCCAAAATATGTTGGAAATTAACATTTATTAATATGTTTAATAAATGAACATTTATTAACAAGTTTAATGAATAATTATTAAACATTAAACATGTATTAAATTGCTTATTAATAAATGTTCACCTTTTGATGATTACTGTTGCCTCTATGTGTCTGATTTTTAATTTCCAACATATTTTGGGTTCATTTTAAGCCAGCCATATAGTAATTTTTAAACAATAGTTGGGTTAAATAAAACTGCTCAGCACGTTGGCTAAATATTTAACCCAACTGCTGGGTTTGTCTGTTTCCAACCCAACTTGGGTTGTTTTTAACCCAGCATTTTTTTAGAGTGTACTTTCTCTTTATTATCTGTATTTTTATGGTTGCCAGTATATTATAAAGATTTTAGTAATTATTTATGAAATTTATGTTTAAGTTCAATCTGTAAAACTCAAAATGTTGCAACCTTATTTTTTTACGGTAAGCCATGTGATCAGGATTAGCTTGCTGGTAAATGCTGTATATATCTTGGAAAACTGACCAGGATTTCCAGCAGGGTTGTCAGAAAATGCTTGAGTTACTCACGGCTAATAAATTGTGAAGATTGAGCCATCCTGTTGCGGTGATGCTAACGTCTCCTTGGGGAAGCAGGTTGATTCTACACTGCGCAAATAATGCGTCATTGGTGGACGCGTTCTGTGAACACAAATAGCACAGTATGTATGATATTAAAGAGGCCATATTATGCCCTTCATTTTGTTTTTGGACTTTTCATGTTTGAATGTTTATTATTTTTCCCTATATTCTCCATTGATGCAGTTCCTCTCTGTTTCTATGAAGCCCCTCCTTCTGAAAAGCACAATGTCCTCTGATTGGTCCGGTGGACCAGTGTGTTGTGATTGGTCAAGCGCTTCAAGCGTGTTTGAGAAATGCCCCGCCCCTTACCATAACCGCCAGTATCAACACAGTACTAACTAACTCAACCAGGCCCCGCGGGCGGTTCGAACAGGAGGGGTTATATTGGTGCCGTGACCCGGATAGGAGTGAGGTTTAGGGACAGGCATTTCGAACAGGAGGGGTTACAACAGCAACATTACACACTAAAAAAAGATGAACGTGGAAAAAAAGCATAATAAGTCCTCTTGAAAATGGCTTTGATCACGTCACACTTGGAAACTGAATGTGCCAGAGAGGAAACTGCTAAAACTGTGAAGGAGTGAATCATTTCCAATTTGGAGCACATATAGACTGCAAACGAACGAAACGGTCTTCTTATCTCTATCCAACTGAATGTGATGAAAAAGGTTGGGTAGTTTGTTTTCATCAAGCTTGTCACTTTTACATTCTGTTGCTTTGTTTCCCAGCAGATGGAGGCAGTTAGTTTATCACAAAACTTTTGAAGAAGTTTGGACGAAGTGTAAAAAGAGCTAAGTTTACCATGTGTGGGTTGAGAGAGAGGTCTTCCTGCGAGGACGAGCCGGCGGTGATGACACGTGGAACATTGCAGTGCGATCCAGCCATCTGAGACGAGCAAGCAGAGGTCATAAACACACGACACAAGCCTTTCTTGATAATAAAACAGATGAGAACACCGCTTAATAAAACAGAACTACTGACTGAACTCAAGCTGTTCCAACTTAAATAAACTGGATCAACAGATCACTTGCATTATGCAAAATAACAAGCTCTGGAAGCAGTTAAAGGATTTGTTTACAACACTAATAACTCAATGTTTCAGATTAACTAACAAGCATGCACAGTGAAGAATGATTTTCTTACTCAGTATTTTTGTCTTGTTTTTCAGTAAATATCAAATTTTCTTAAATCAAGACACATTTACTTGAGAAGCAAAATGATTTAAGATATTACGTCTTGTTTTCTGAAAACATTATTAAAACTAAGTGACTATGCTTAAAACAAGAACAAATATGCCAGAAAAAAACTTTTCCCTTTGAATTGTTTTTTTCTGACCCCATTTTTTTTTGGTTTATTTAGAAACTTGTTTCAACAAAAGAATAAAAATTAAAAGGGTAATTGTGTGACTTTTTTTCTAGCAATTGTGTTCATATCTTACAATGCTGAGAAAAAAGTCTGAATTGTGAGATATAAACTCGGAATTGGGAAAAATGAAGTCGGAATTGCGAGATATAAACTCAAAAATTGTAATAATGAAGTTGGAATTGCGAGATATAAACTCGAAATTGGGAAAAATGAAGTCAGAATTGTGAGATATAAACTCGAAATTGGGGAAAATAAATTCAGAATTGCGAGAATTAAACTAGGAATTGGGGGAAAATGAAGTTGGAATTGCAAGATATAAACTCGAAATTGGGAAAAATCAAGTCGGAATTGTGAGATATAAACTTGAAATCGGGAAAAATCAAGTCAGAATTGTGAGAATTAAAATAGGAATTGGGGAAAATGAAGTTGGAATTGCGAGATATAAACTCGAAATAGGGAAAAATAAAGTTGGAATTGTGAGATATAAATTCGGAATTGGGAAAAATCAAGTCAGAAATTATGAGATATAACTCGGAATTGGGAAAAATGAAGTTGGAATTGTGAGATATAAACTCGAAATTGGGAAAAATGAAGTTGGAATTGTGAGATATAAACTCGGAATTGGGAAAAATGAAGTTGGAATTGTGAGATATAAACTCGAAATTGGGAAAAATAAAGTCAGAATTGTGAGAATTAAAATAGGAATTGGGGAAAATTAAGTTGGAATTGCGAGATATAAACTCGAAATAGGGAAAAATAAAGTCGGAATTACGAGATTTAAACTCGGAATTGGGAAAAAATCAAGTCAGAATTGCGAGAATTAAACGAAGTTGCAAGAAAAAAGTTTGAATTGTGAGATTAAAAAGTTGTAATTACCTTTTATTTTGTTTTTTTTATTATAAAAAACTTCCATAGTTCTACACAAAATCACTTAATTTTGATAAAATAATTCTGATTTTCTGAAAAATGTAAGTATATTTGGCAGTATCTTGATTTAAGAATGTTAAGATATTTGCACTGAAAAACAAGTCACAAATACTGAGTAATAAAATATATTTTTTTTCAGTGTGAAGTTTGTCATTTGAGGCTGATGTTCAGTGATGGAAATATATGTTATTAGCTAACTGCATTCTTTAAATTGTAATGTTGACATGCATTCTCTGTAAAGCTGCTTTGAAACGATATGTATCGTGAAAAGCGCTATACAAATAAATGTGAATTGAACTGAAATATAAATAAGTGAATTAAAAATGCACCTGATCGATATCCAAGTCTGAGAGGTGCAAGAGAGCGTGTGCGTTTCTGGTCACAGTGAAGACGTTTAATGTGAAGAGAAGCTCAGATATAGGGAAGAGGCCAAGATTCTGGATCTGCAAAAGAAATAGGTTCAGTTTTAGCAGAAACATCTTAGACGTCCAAAGGAAATATTTATTTTGTTCAAGCACACAGTGCATGAAGAACGGTTCTCTGATTCATTATGAAGAATATTATTTAAAACCTGGTTTGGATATGGAGAGCCCACCTGATAAGAGAGGTTGAAGGGCGGTCCAGTCCCAACAGGGACGCTCTGGGCAAGCTCATGTTTGATCTCAAAACGGGACGAACTGGAATCTCTGAAAGAAAGAGAAAATATTAAAAATGGACCTAGTTAACATTAGTTAAAGGTCCTAGTTATTTTTAGTTATGTTGCATTAACTAATGTTGAGCAATACATTTGTTACAGTATTTTTATTATTGTCTTTTTTAACATTAGGTTACAAAAATACAACATTTCATGTTAGTCCAGGTCCATGATTTGATTGTAATAATTTATTAGTAAATGTTAAAATGAACATTAACTGAGATGCTTAAGAAGTATTTTTCCATTGTTAGTTCATGTTAACTAATGTAGTTAACTATTAGTTAACATACTGAACCTTATTGTAAACTGTTACTGTAACCGTTTATTAGCTTTAAGATATTTCAGGGTGATTCTCACAAAACCTGTCAAGAACATGTCTGTGTCATATTTCACCTCAAAATCAGAATAAAAATATATTAAAATTTACAAATATTTTGTCCTGTTTTTGTACCCTTAAGATTTTTTATCAATTTTTTTAAATAGATTGAACGCCCTACAGTTTAAATGGATTTTTTCACATTGCAATAATGATAATTATAAAAAATTAAATAAATAAAAAGCTAATTAATTTTCTTATGCTAAATATAATTGCTTTTCTTATTTCTTTGATTCACTCTAATACTTTGTTACCTTGTGAAGAGAATATCAGCCTCATATTTCAGACTGTGGTAAATATCGTTGATGTTATCCTCTGGAAACATCTCTTCTCCTTCACTGCAATGAAACAAACAGGGTGCTCAAACAAAAATTAGTCATGAGTCACCTGAAAGTGTCACCACTGAGCGTTTGTTTGCAAACAGTAATTTCATCTATATTAAATTTATACATCAATAAAAATCCTCAGATGATCATGAAATTCTCATTGGTTCAAAGGTCATAACATCATCTGGACACTACCAGGTGTACTAGGAACTGCATAGCAACACAAACAACAACCTAACAACCGCATAGCAACACCCTAACCAGCCACCCAGAATACCTTTACAACACCCCAGCAACAACACCGAACACCCTAGTATCTGTCTAGCAACACCCCACTAACTGCCCAGAACAACTTAGCAACATCCTAGCAACCACCCAGAACACCCTAGAATCTGTCTAAAAACATCCTACCAACTACGCAGAATACCTTAGCAACATCCTAGCTGCAACCACCCAGAACACCCTAGTATCTCCCTAGCAACACCCTAGCAACCACACAAAATGCCTTACCAATTAAATTGCAACACCCTTGCAAACACCCATAACACCCGAGTATCTGCCTAGCAACACCCTAGCAGCCACCGAAAATACCTTAGACAACATCCCAGCAACCACACAGAACACCCTAGTATCTGTCTAGCAACACCCTACCAACTACCCAGAATACCATAGCAACATCCTAGCAACCAACCAGAACACCCTAGTATCTGCCTAGCAACACCCTAGCAACCACACAGAATACCTTACTAATTAAATAGCAAACATCCAGAACACCCGAATATCTGCCAAGCAACACCCTAGCAGCCACCAGAATACCTTAGGAACATCTTAGCAACCACCCAGAACACCCTAGTATCTGCCAAGCAACCACCCAGAATACCTTAGCAATTGCATAGCAACACCCAGAACACCCTAGCAACAAAACATCCATCCATCCATCCTTCAAGCAAGTCAATATAAAGTTTGTCTTAAACTTTTTATTTAGTTTTGTCTGTTAATTTTATACATCAATAAAAAAATATCCTCAGATGAAATTCTTATGGAATCATGACCTCACCTGGAGACCCTCATGGTGATCTGGATGAAGTTCAAGAAGACAGATCTGCTGAACTCAAACTCCAGGCGAAAATAAACCTGGATAAATCAAATAAAACTTCAAGTTAAGACAAACAGAGAAGCCAAACACAAAACACAAACACAAAGGACAAGCTGTTCTTGTATTCTACAGTCATTTCCAGTTTCTGCATTTCTCATTGTCATCTAATTGGCCGTACTGGCGGTGATTAATGGAATTGCTGCTTTGTACAGGATTTGAACAGAAGGTCCCGTGAATTTCCGTCTGGCCCCAGAGACACGAGGGGAAAAATGAAGAGTCTGGGGTGACGCCAGCCCAGCGAGAGCACAGGAAACCGCAGGGAAAAACTAAATAACCACAGAACGTACCTGAGGAACAGTCCCACTGAGAGACAGAGACTGATCAAACATGAGAATCAGACCTTTGGTATGTGGAAAATGAGCAGAGAAATGAAGGTTTATCTGTCCCATTCTGACAGGCATAAACAAATATCGGCATATGAAGAGAATCATGGGAATTTACATGATGAGTTTTCCATTCTGCGGCTTCTGTCGATGTCAGGAGGATTACAGACATGTTTTCAACAACTCGGGGCTTCTGTTTTGTTACAGATTGACTCCAATGTTCTCTTAAATTGAAACATGTGACATTTGTTTTTCCAAGCAAGTGAGCGGTACCATCATTTTGACCACTTCTTTATTAACAAAAATGAACCAGAATGAACCAATGCATGTTTTTGAACATTTTCTATGAAGTACCATGTAAATATCATGCCATATGCAAATGGTAATGAAGTTCCATGGTATATATGTAACATTGCCATCACTAAACCATGCAACTATCATTTGATCACAGAATGATCAATAATATTCAGACAAGTCAGTGGTTACAAGTTTGAGGTGTCTCACCTGAGCATGTGACCTCATAAACGGCGCGCTGACGTTGCATGTCCGGTAGAGGCTCGTATCATCAGAGTTCGGGCACTCGATTGCAATGTCTGAAGGTGCCTGAAAAACAAACTAATTTTCAATTTCAAACCAATACACTTCCACTGAGAAAAGCCCTCAAATGAAGATCATTCCAAGATATTATCAAGTAAATGACTGAATGGACACATATGGTCAATATATTGATTTTAGAAGTGGGCCAATCAGCAGTAGGGGCATGTCTACTCATGATGGGGAGGAGAAAGAGTGAGCCAATCAGCAGTAGGGGGCGTGTCCACTCATGATAGGGGAGGAGAGTGAGCCAATCAGCTGTAGGGGGCGTGTCCACTCATGGGGGGAGGAGAGAGAGCCATCAGCTGTAGCTCAAATGGGGAGTCAATCAGCTGTAGGGGGAGTGTCCACTCATGATGGGGGGAGAAGAGAGAGCCAATCAGCTGTAGGGGGCGTGTCCACTCATGATGGGGAGGAGAGTGAGCAGCAGGGGCATCGTAGGGGGTGTCTACTCATGAAGGGGAAGGAGAGTGAGCCAATCAAGTACACTCGTGATGGGGAGGAGAGTGAGCCAATCAGCAAGGGGCGTGTACAGGAGGAGAGTGAGCCAATCAGCAGTAGGGGGCTTGTCTACTCATGAAGGGGAAGGAGAGTGAGCCAATCAGCTGTAAGGGGCGTGTACACTCGTGATGGGGAGGAGAGTGAGCCAATCAGCAGTAGGGGGCGTGTACACTCATGATGGGGAGGAGAGGCCAATCAGCAGCAGGGGCATGTCTACTCATGAAGGGAAGAGAGTGAGCAATCAGCAGTAGGGGCTTGTCTACTCAGCCATCAGCTGTAGGGGCGTGTACACTCGTGATGGGGAGGAGAGTGAGCCAATCAGCAGTATACACTCGTGCAGGAGAGTGAGCAATCAGCAGGGGCTTGTCTACTCATGAAGGGGAAGGAGAGTGAGCCAATCAGCTGTAAGGGGCGTGTACACTCGTGATGGGGAGGAGAGTGAGCCAATCAGCAGTAGGGGGCGTGTACACTCGTGATGGGAGGAGAGTGAGGTAGCAGCTAATCCAGTAGGGGCTTGTCTACTCATGAAGGGGAAGGAGAGTGAGCCAATCAGCTGTAAGGGGCGTGTCCACTCATGATGGGGAGGAGAGTGAGCCAATCAGCAGCAGGGGGCATGTCTACTCATGAAGGGGAAGGAGATGAGCCAAAGGGGCAAGGGGGAGAGTGAGCCAATCAGCAGTAGGGGGCGTGTACACTCGTGATGGGGAGGAGAGTGAGCCAATCAGCAGTAGGGGGCGTGTACACTCGTGATGGGGGAGGAGAGTGAGCCAATCAGCAGTAGGGGCGTACACTCGTGATGGGGGAGGAGAGTGAGCCAATCAGCAGTAGGGGCGTGGGGGGAGGAGAGTGAGTCAGCAGTAGGGGGCATGTCTACTCATGAAGGGGAAGGAGAGTGAGCCAATCAGCTGTAGGGGCGTGTCCACTCATGATGGGGAGGAGAGTGAGCCAATCAGCAGCAGGGGGCATGTCTACTCATGAAGGGGAAGGAGATGAGCCAATCAGCAGTAGGGGGCAGGGGAGGAGTGAGCCAATCAGCAGTAGGGGGCGTGTACACTCGTGATGGGGAGGAGAGTGAGCCAATCAGCAGTAGATGGGGAGGAGCCAATCAGCAGTAGGGGGCGTGTACACTCGTGATGGGGGAGGAGAGTGAGCCAATCAGCAGTAGGGGGCGTGTACACTCGTGATGGGGAGGAAAGTGCAAAATGGAATGTTCCCTTAACATTCGCATAACCAAGAAAAAACATTTTAAAAACGTTTTAAAAATGTTTTGAATGCTCAGAGAACATTCAGAAATAATATTTTCATAACTTGATGGCAACGTTAGCGAAACATTTTTAGAACCTATTTTTGTTAAGTCATTGAGGAATTCAGTGGGTTTTGGAACAGATCCACACACAGACTCACGGTTTCCCTTCCACTCTTGGCCTCTTTATCAGCAACCCCTTCCATCTCATGTTTAAATTCCTTCTTTAATGCTCTAAACCCTCATAAATACAAGTGAAGCCTGGGCTGAGACTCGGATCAGTGTGTTTTTCCTAAAGACGAACCTTCACCACCAGACTGGAGAACTGGAGGTTTGGAGAATGCGTGAGATGCAGGATCGTGCCGTAAGCGTTCTCTCCTCGGTTCTCCAAACGTGCCTCCACCAGAACTTTCCTCCGGCTGGCCTCCACCACACGCTCGCTGCTCGCCCTCGCCCTCTGATGGACACACAGCGGCCACGTGGCGCGCTCGCTCCGCCCGCAGAACTGCCTGAAAGAGACAGAGACACAGTCAGGGACTGAGGTGTGTTGCAGTGTGTGAGGAAGAGCAAAAGTGTGCGTGAGGACAAACCTGCGATCTAATAAGTCAGAGCTGCTCTGCAGGATGAGGTTGGGAACACACTGATCGTCATTGTCACAACCATTCCAGAACGGAAGCTAGAGAGAGAGAGAGAGATTTTAGAAGAATGCATGACAGAGAAGTTATCAGTCTTTAAGTCTGTTTATCTGTCTGTCTCACCTCTGACTGCAGACTGGTAGGCCAGCCGTCGTCCAGCACCGGCCCTTCTTCTGCGTTTTTCAGGCCAACGTTCACAGTGAAGATCACGGGTCGTGTGTAGTCTGTCACTTCCTGTGTAAACAATCAGATTCTGTTTTAAAATACAGTGCATTCACTAAAATATTTAGGCCTTAATTTAAGATGTCCGTATTTGAATTGCATATAATCCATTTGGATTACACAAACTAATAAACTTAATGTGATGCATACTTGTCAGTCATACATAAATGAAACAGGTCAGATTTCTGTATAAGTACTAATACTTTCAAAGTGTTTTAATAAACAGCTTTATATATATTTATCATCAATAAATCCAATTTGTTTCAATTTCTTACATTTTCAATAACTGAATTTAGCTTGTTCCACTTGTTTAACCATTAAAAAAATTGAACAAATTTAAGCTGATTCTAAGTGATTTGAATAAATGCAAAATCAAATAGATCAAATAAATTAATAATAAACTATGCTATAATTGCCAGAAACCATGACTGACAAATATGCATCACATTGAGTTCATTAATTTTTTATGTTAAAACTGTAATTTTATATGCAGCCTAAATATTTTTTTTACGGTTCAGAAACATTAATATTCATAAATATTCATCAATATTCATAAATATTAATACATGCAATCATCAAATATTGACAACCATTACTCTGGTAGAAGCGGTGTGAAATATATGATGTAAATCAAGCATGACCAGAGTGGATATTTCATGAAAATCAAGCAATTTTTATAGTTCTCTGGAATAGTCATTTCTGATTGGTTAATCACAGTATTATGCGCATAAATATTTGTGTATAATGTACTGTAGCTAAACTGTTTAATTTACCAATTTTCTAAATACACCTGTGTTTGTTGGTAAGATTCTTTAATGTTTTTGAAAGAAGTCTCTTCTGCTCACTAAGGCTGAAAATTAAAGTCAAAAACAATTTACAGTTTAAAATAGCTGTTTTCTATGTAAATATATATTAAAATGTAATTTTATTCCTGTGATCAAAGCTGAATTTTCAGCATCATTACTCCAGTCTTCAGTCACATGATCCTTCAGAAATCATTCTGATATGATGATTTGCTGCACAAGAAACATTTATGATTATTATCAATGTTGAAAACAGTTCATATTTTTGTGTGACAGGTTTTCTTTCAGGATTCTTTGATAGTTCAAAAGAACAGCGTTTATATGAAATAGAAATCTTTTGTAATATTATAAATGTCCTTGCTGAATAAACATATTAATTTTTTTTTTTTTTTTTTTTAATCTTGCTAGTGTGTAGTTGCTAGTTTCATGTCTCTCATCTCACTCCACACTCTCTTTTGCTACATAAAAATGAAATGATTTCAGCTGAAATGGATAAACGCGTCTGCAACATGATTATATGCACAGAAAGTGTCTCACATGAACATGGAAATACACTTGCAGGCAGTAGTTTGAGTCCGGCCGCAGGGTGACGTCTCTGGGCTGCGGGTCCTCTGTGCTGTCTAACACGGCTCTGGGAAAATATCTGCTCTCCTCGAAACCAAAGCTGTACCTCAGTGCTGAACAGAAGGATAAAATCTCAATGTCAACATCTCTGATTATGCACTGCAAAAAATGATGTTCTTCCTCAGTATTTTTGACCTGTTTTCCAGTACAAATATCTAAACATTCTTAAATCAAGATACATTTACTTGAAAAGCAAAATAACTGAGGATATTAAGTCTTGTATACTGAAAAACTGATTAAAATTATGCGAGTTTATGCTCAAAATAAGACAAAATATCTGCCAGTGGGGTCAAAAAAATAAACTTAATATAAATTTAAAACAATATTATTTGTCTGAATCAACTGGCAGATATTTGTTCTTGTTTTAAGAGTAAAGTCACTTGATTTTGATCAATTTTTCAGAAAATAAGACTTTAAATCTTATGTAATTTTGCTTCCTTAAGTATCTTAAAGGGGTACTTCGCCACTGGCAAAATGGGCTTTCAATAAAAATTGTCTGCTTATACAGTAGAAAGGCAAAAAAAAAAAAATAATAAAAAAAATAAATAGGTGCTACCTGAGTAGAGAAAACTAAAAAAGGTTGTTATCTTCCCTTTTGTCTTACTAAATAGATAGGAAAACTCTAACAACCATAATGCACTGGGCATGTTGCCATCCAAGGCCACTCCCACCTGTCTGCTAATGCTATGAATACGCTTTCTAGAGTCAAAATACCACCTTGCTTTAGTAGGAAATACTTCTTAGCAAACTTTTAGTCATAATAGTGTCAACTTCCCGGGTGCAAGAATTCAGAGTAAACATTTGTTAGTTACTTTCGGTTTCCAGTTAAGAATCCAGTGCATTGTAGGCAGTGGCCAAAAGCTGCAAAGAATCGTAAATACGGAGAGAATGCAGTGAGGGAAAATCTGAAAAATATAATTTCAAACCGAATGACCACGAACATAGTGTTTAGGCCAAATGGAGGGAAAAAAGCAGAAAGAAACTGCAGTTTCATCAGTTCCACCTTAAGCAAAACCCTACGGCGTACAAATAAAAAAGCATTTTGTTTCATTATATCATAACGCTGTTTAAAGAGTAAAAAATATTGCCATTGGATCATGTTTAATAAAGAGCTGAATATGGTCTATGACTCTGTTTAAATGCATGCATGACCCTCTGGACCTGATCCTATAAGTTCCAGATGGGAAATGAAGGGGATGCCTGACACCATTTTACGATGGTTTCCATGGGCTCCTCTCTCTCTAAATGCCGGGATTAAAGTGTTTTCTCTCTGGCCGGAGGCTTTGTGCATTAGGAAAAACTGTTCTAATATTAAGAAGTGACCTTTCATGGTAACATCTGAAAGAGATTACACACAGACACAGGACACTGGAAAAATACAACAAATGTGCTTTTATCATTCAGGTTCGCTAATGGACATACAGTTACATACCGACTCTCTTTGGATCCGTCATCGGTGTCTGTGCCGTGACATTCAGGCAAACGTTGGCCAACATACACGACACCTCTCGGCCTCCTCGGATGCAGTCTTTATTAAAAACATTGATTTTTGAAGGCTCAAAATTAATGCTGATTCCAACACGAACAACACTGCGAGACCTGTTCGAAAACACGTGAAGAGGAGACTTAATGGAGTTCTCTTGTGTATCATCTTTGTTTCTCCTAATGTGAATGGTTCAAACTCACCAAAGCAGAACTGCGGCCCCTAAAGAGCCCACAGACAGATCTATGAGCTTATCTCCATTTAAATCCATCATCCCATGCACACTGCGGCCGAAATAACGGAGACCTGGAGAGATGTCACCCCCGGCTATTCTCTGAGGTAGAGTGAGAAACATTCATGATTAAGAAATAACCAACAAAGAATGTTTTGCTAATGTCACAGTTAATATGAAATCTTTATTTCGGAATGTTCTCTGAAAACTTCCAGTTTTTAAAACGCTTTTTCTTGGTTATGAAAATCATTCTCATTCTGCAAACATTATGGGGATGTTACTCTCTGAACATTCTAAAACAAGTAGTTACATTTACAAAAATTCCAGAAAAAAACATTCCATGCACTAACATTCCAAGAGCATTATTAAAGACCAGATAACTTTGAACAAACGTTCTTTTAACGTTACTGGAAGAATGTTTGTTCATAACCTTTGTCAGAATGTTCTGAGAACATTTCCTGTTAGCTGGGAATTGAAAAAGATCATAAATGTTATTATATTTAGTATTTTGGCATTTCAGGAATGGCGTTTAAAGGGTTGGTTCTCCCAAAAATGAAAATTCTGTCTTTTATTACTCACCCTCATGCCGTTTCACACCCGTAAGACCTTTGTTAATCTTCAGAACACAAATTAAGATATTTTTGATGAAATCCGATGACTCAGTGAGGCCTGCATAGCCAGCAATGACATTTCCTCTCTCAAGATCCATTAATGTACTAAAAACATATTTAAATCAGTTCATGTGAGTACAGTGGTTCAATATTATATTATAAAGCCACGAAAATATTTTTGGTGCACCAAAAAAACAAAGTAACGACTTATTTAGTGATGGCCAATTTCAAAACACTGCTTCAGGAAGAATCGGAGCATAATGAATCAGCGTATCGAATCATGATTCGGATCGCGTGTCAAACCGCCAAACTGCTGAAATCACGTGACTTTGGTGCTCCGAACTGCGGATTCATAACACTCCAAATCTTCCTGAAGCAGTGTTTTGAAATCGGCCATCACTAAATAAGTCGTTATTTTGTTTTTTTGGCGCACCAAAAATATTCTCGTGGCTTTATAATATTCATATTGAATCACTGTACTCACATGAACTGATTTAAATATGTTTTTAGTACATTAATGGATCTTGAGAGAGGAAATGTCATTGCTGGCTATGGAGGCCTCACTGAGCCATCGGATTTCAACTAAAATATCTTAATTTGTGTTCCGAAGATTAACGAAGGTCTTACGGGTGTGGAACGGCATGTGGGTGAGTAATTAATGACAGAATTTTCATTTTTGGGTGAACTAACCCTTTAATAAGGTAAAATCAGTGACTCTCAGCTCTTACCTGTTTGTATTTGGGTTGGATGCTTTTTTGTCGGCCATAGAAGAGATAGATAGCTCCTTTGTGATTGTCCTCCAATGGCGCGCCCACTACCAGCTCCCTGAAGCCGTCACCATTCAAGTCCGGAAGGGCGGACATAGCCGCACCAAAACGAGAATCATGGGTCTGTTCTGATGGTCCAAGAGTCCCATCTTGTATAAAAGAGCCCTGCAGAGAGAGAAAGACATGAATACATTCATTAAAATGGTTGTGTTCAGAATGGAACACTAGTATACTAGAGTGAAGTATGCACATGACCTCATAATGCTGTCACCTCACAAGTTAATTGGTATTTTTTTGATAAAAAATAATCTTTTTTTTCTGGTTCCTTCATCAAACTGCTATATATTTAGTTTATTTACCTAGTCTTGCCAATACTGTACAACATTCATGAATTATCTAACCTTTTTCAAAGCACAAAACACAAAAATTTAACATATAATAATATGTATAATATATATTAATATGTATCATATGAACGAGCAATTATACAGTTCACGAGTCGTATACACAAAACATGCATTTTCACTTGAAAATAACAACATATTACAGTAATTCACATTTTTCAGTAATCGTTCTGACGGATTGAGTTCATTCAGTAAAGGATTCGTTAATTCACTGACTGAAACTCACTGTTCAAACTAGTAATTCCTGATTTCCTGAGACATTTGAACAATTCATTAAAGAAACGACTAATAAGAGTCATTTTTTTTGTGTGTGTGTGTGAAACACACTACTGTACACTGAAATAACCGTCTCGAGAGAGTCATTTGCTGGCGAATCGGACTACGGCCTAAGGAATCGATTCACATACTTTCTAATGAATCAGATTACAGTCACGTCGCATGTTTGTTTTTACCTGCTGCTCGGAAGGACAACTCTTTTTACCTCATGATATTAAATTCAGCCTGCAAGCTCACCACTCAGGTAACAAAAACAATTACTTTGCAGTGGAGTTGTTTGCCTTAAAAAAGCGGTGTTGATTCAGCACTGACTCAAACCCACTGTTCAAACTTGTAGTTCGCGACTCGTGAGTCTGTTGAATGATTAATTAAAAGAACCGGCTCATAAGAGTAATTCGTGTGTGAATCGGATGTGCTGTAGATTGCGTTCTTGATTCACAGGAACTGGTTCTGTAATGTCTCGCAGCCCGCGCTATATGCTCATTTTTACGTGCAGCTCGGGAGGGCAACTCAAAACACGATCTTTTTACCTCATATTCGACGCAGCCTGCAAACTCACCACTCAGGTAACAAAAAAAATATAATTTATTTTGCTTTGGTGCTATAGATTTACCGTGAGGTAGGCCTACACAACCCAGATAGCACACGTACGTCTGCAAGATGTCTGTTAAAGATCACTTCATCTGGAAAGCATCTGCTGTTTACAAACATCTGATAGATGTCTGGAAGATGTCAGTTTTACATACATTCTAAATCATAAACATCTTAAAGACATCTTCTAAACGTCTAATTGACATCTGACAGGAAACGTCCTATAGACGTATTGCAGATGAGCAAACACTCTAAAAAAATGTCTTCCAGATGTAAACGCACACATCAAATAGACGTCTCCGAGATGTATGTGTGCTATCAGGGAAACAAGTCGCGTCTACTGTAAACGGTGTGTAGGATAGTCTTTCTGAGGACCAGTATTCTTTGAGATAACATTATGGTGTTGTGTAGGATGTTGTCACCTGTGAGTTTATGGAGTAGATGTAAATTCGGCCTTTCTCCCACCCTCTGTAGAAGTACATCGGAGCTCCAACAAGTAATAGATCCGTCAATCCATCATCATCCAGGTCAATTGGTGCCAACTCACTTCCATAATACGACCCGATCTACAATTCACCAAAAACACACTTTGTCAGCATTTGATATCCACATACATTAGGCCATGTAAATAATTGTTCTGTGTGGTTGCTAGGGTGGTCTATGCCAGCGGTTTTCAACGTTTTTTCTTGGCATAACTGGAATAATGTTTATTCATTACAAAAATGACCAAATAATAAGAAATATCTTGTTGTTTTAACTTATTTTAATGCTTATTTTGTCAACTTGAGGCCACCTTTTGGTCCCCGGCCCCCTTGTTGAGAACTGGTCTATGCGATATGTCCCTCCTTCAATGTAAATTTATGGGATTTATTTTTACCCTTTTTATCATTCACCTGGTGGGAATCGTAATTTTGATCACTTAGCCAAGATTAATGATCTGAGGAACCACAAAATGATGTGGTGTGATGGGAGAAGCGATGTTTTAGAAACTTCAAATCATTTGAAAATTGAATCAATTGCGTGTCGAAATGATTCACAGTTTAGATTTCAAAGTATTGCTGTATTTTTTTGTAGAAAAGGTACTTCGTCGACTTGCTCCAATCAAAAGTGATTTGAATGCGCGTGACATTGTAATGATGCTTTTTTAAAAAAAAAAGTATTTCATTTTACTGAAAGTTAAAATTTCACACTAACCAGAGAAATATTTAAGCGTATTTCAACAGCCACACAATCTGATATTGTACTTTTGCTTCAGTGATGGAACACACATTGTATGGCAGATTCTTCAGTTACCACGCTGTGCTGATCTCGCATTTCAACCTTGAAAGTTCCCGTCGGCTTTACAAATGCCAGAAAACAGGAGACGTACTTTATCACATTCCCGTCTAAGTGCTTCCCTAAGGGCTCACACTCACACACACGGTCTGGTGCATAACAGGTTGATAGCTAAATGAATGTTGTGGTCGGCGACCGGCAGCGTTTGAAACGGTAAGCGTTTATTGTGTGCATTCACTGCAGGCCATGCGTACGCAAACACACACACACGTGCAGATGAGATTCACATGGGCCGCAGAGACGCCTGCCCATCTGGAGCGGGTGACTGAGTCTAGACCTTCACACGCTGTCTCCTGTCCACACACATGGTCTGCATTAATCTACTGATGTGCCTCTCCAATCAAACACGCCACCGTTTCAGAGAGAAGAAGGTATGATGGAAAAATGCAGACAGATGGATTTGGATTTTCTACTAAGGAAGGAGTTAGTAGAAATGTTCACCATTTAGGCCAAGCACACACTACTTTTGCATGCACTATTTAATGCAAATTAGTCCTATTATAGATTATTGACAAAACAGCACTATTTCCCTGGTGCAATTAACATTACACTATTACCATCTGTGGAAAGCAGGTCGTAAATGGAATTTTGTTTAAAAGAGGCGATTATGTATGTTTTGTTCTGATAGGTGGCAGTAGTTTATCAAATGATGGAGAAGAACATTATAAATGGGCTATTTTTGCTCTGACTCTTGCACTCTTTCACTCTTTTGTACAATTCCAATATTGAATATATAACAATTCATTTTACAGCACAGCATGTAAATAAGCAAAACACATGATGCACATTCTTTATTCATGATTTTGTAGAAGTAGAGTTAAAAAATCTTGCTGTATTTTTTTGTAGAAAAGGTGCATCGCTATATTGCTTCAGCCAAAGTGATTTGAACGTTGTAATTAAGACTTTCCAACAATCCGTAAATACGAACCTTCCAAGAGCACTTTAACGAAACTTATAATACTATATTGTTGCTCATTGTTGCCGATTCATTAGTCAGGACAGTATGCACACTTGATGGCTGCTCAGCCAGATTTAAAACCAGTCTAAACAGGCAGGTGGCTACCCAGGTGGAAAAAAAAAGTACACTTCTATATGTACTTAAAAAATATATTTAGTTACCACTTGAAGTACACTATGGGTTCAAATGTACTATAAGTGGTATCTAAATACATTTTTTAAATACAGAGATAGTATATTAAAAGCACATTTTAGTTCATATTTCATGGTGTCTCAAAATAGCACAGTTGAGTACACTTAGATGTTCTTAAGATTATCTTAAGAAGTACTAAAGAAGAATTTTAAGTATATTAAGTACAAAATTAGTGCACGAAAATAGAGCACTTTAAGTACATTATAGAAATGTAATTTTTTTCACCTGGGTATGATTTGGTATCTGCATGAAGTACCAAAATGTATTGTGATACTACTGTGCATTACTCAAAAATAAGGATATTTTTGGCAGTAATTTAAATTTTTACTTCCCCCACCAACATTTTCAGTGGGCCCAACCATAAGGTTTTCAGTTTGTAGTAAGCCTTATTGTCGAGCCCTGCCATGGTTGGTGGTAGGGCTGTGTATCACCAACAATGTCACGATACGATACGCATCACGATACTAAAGCCACGATACGATACGTATCACGATATGGTTCAATTTAGAATTTAAATTTCTTTTGAGCAGAGTTTAGTAACAGTAATATGTGTTTATTGAATAACCAGTGTTATTACAGTCGTGATAACTGAAAAACTATTTTGTTTTTGTCATAAAAAAAACAATGATTTAAATTAAATATAAAAAAATTGTCACAAAAAAAGCTTCTTTTAAAAGCTTGCTTTTAAAGTCACTCCCTCAGTAACTGAACTGACAATTATAGTGACACTGAAGCATATCAACAAAGCTCAATGACCAATTTCACTTGCAACAGTAAGTTTACTGTAAGAAAACTAAGTTGGTTAATTATATCGGCTATAATATTATAATAATGTCTATACTGCCTGTTTTTTTTCCATCTGTAAAAATGATTTTTTTGGATATCAACTCAAATATGTTCTAGATCAACATACGTTTTTATTAACGTGGTCTACAAAATATGGGCTACATGAATTTACAATACACACTTAACAATAAGGTTCATTTATTAAACATCAGATAATGTATTAACATGAACTAACCATGAGCAATACATACTGTTGTTGATTGTTTGTTTATGTTTTTTTTTTAGTGCATTAACTAATGTTAACAAGATTTAAATGATGCGATGTGACCGCAAAGGGCACTTTCACTTTCACGATCAAAGTGCATGCCACTGATAAGCATTGTAAATGCAGTATTACAGACCAATTAAATGCGCAGGTCTCCTCTCGTGCGTCCTCCCCACTGGACGAGGCCAATATCACTTTCGTTTCGCTTTCAGATATCTCTATTATATATGTCATCACTGCTTTTACCTTTCTAGATGTAATTACCGAAATCAAAACAGTCCATAAACTATATCCTCACGAAAACTTCAGTCAAGCCAGCTCGCGCGTCAACCTGAGAGATCGGCCTCCAAATTTCTCGGTTTCTAAATGGACGGTTTGGCTTGATTGACAAACGCTAACGTTCGGGCATGATTTATATACCATCGACCTGTCCTAAAACGTTAGCACGCTTTGATCGATGATTTGGAGATCGCGTGTTTCTCCGTTCGAGAGCGCATTTCCTGTTCACATCCGCGACAAAACAGTTGATTATTTACGAATGAAAGCTCACAGAAACGTGAACGTCTGCTTGCGTTGCTTGCTAGCGTCAATTGACGTCACGTGATTGGCTAGATTTAAAAGCAATACAGACTCGATACGGCAGCTGCTGTATCGATACGCGCATCGTCAGGAGTTCATGACGATGTATCGTTGTATCGATATTCTGAGCACAGCCCTAGTTGGTGGTACCATGGTATTCTTGGAAGTACTTTAGTGTTGTCAAAAGTACCAACTTCGGTACCAAGTCGGTACTGAAATTTTAAAAATGTGACGACATCAGCATTTCCCCTTAGCATTTTGCGCGCCGTTGAGCGGATTCTTAAACACCTCTGAATGGCCATTGTATTCAAGCGCTCAACAGATATGTCTGTGATTGGTACAATGATCAACACTTCAGAAACATGTTGTAAATGGACATCTTTGACACTCTTCACCAAGTGCTTACACAGATACACATGGGAGCGTTTGAAAGCAGGCATCTATCAGCGGATATATTAGGGATCTGCTGATAGATGCCTTCTTTCAAATGTTCCTGTTTCCGAGCACCAAAGATGTCTATTTACGACATGTTTTTGAAGCGTTGATCATTGTAGCCAATCACAGACATATCTGTCGAGCGCGTGAATACAATGGGCAATCAGAGGTGTTTATGAGTCTGCTCAACAGCGCTCAAAATTCTAGGGGGAAATGCTGGTATCATCACATTTTTGAAATTTCAGTACCGACTTGGTACCGAAGTCTGTACTTTTGACAACACTACTTTGGAGTACCATGTAAACACCTTCCACAGTACTTCTTTAAAACATGAAAGTGTGGTGATCTTCCATCTTGTAGTATGTACTTTGCTTTACCTGCTGTCCATAGAGAGAATGCAGTATGGTGAGGTTGCCACTGTTAGTCAGGGTGAAGATGATGACCTTCCCCGTGTGGTTGAATCGAGGGGCTCCAGCAATGTACAGCTGACCATACTGATCCGAGACCACCGAGGACACCATGTACCCTAGAAACAATTGTCAAATTTTATAAATAAATACAAGCTATCTGTCAATTGAATTTTTGGGGAAAAATGCACAATGCAGATGAACATTAATAATATTTTAGAGACAAAAGACGGCATGTACAGTGCATCTGGAAAGTATTCACAGCGCTTCACTTTTTCTGTTACAGCCTTATTCCAAAATTGATTGAATTCATTATTTTCCTCAAAATTCTACAAACAATACCCCATAATGACAATGTTTAAGAAGTTTGTTTTAAATTTTCGCAAATTTATTAAAAATAAAAAATGAAAAAAAAATCACATGTACATAAGTATTCACAGCCTTTGCCATGGCACTCAAAATTGAGCTCAGGTGCATCCTGTTTCCACTGATCATCCTTGAGATGTTTCTACAACTTGATTGGAGTCCACTGGTGGTAAATTCAGTTGATTGGATATGATTTGAAAAGGCATACACCTGTCTATATAAGGTCCCACAGATAACAGTGCATGTCAGAGTACAAACCAAGCCATGAAGTCCAAGGAATTGTCTGTAGGCCTCCGAGACAGGATTGTATCGAGGCACAGATTTGGGGAAGGGTACAGAAAAATGTCTGCAGCATTAAAGGTCCCAATGAGGACAGTGGCCTCAATTATCCACAACTGGAAGAAGTTTGGAACCACCAGGACTCTTCCTAGAGCGGGCTGCCCGGCCAAACTGAGCTATCAGGGGAGAAGGGCCTTAGTCAGGGAGGTGACCAAGAACCAGATGGTCACTCTGACAGAGCTCCAGCATTTTTTTCTGTGGAGAGAGAAGAAACTTCCAGAAAAACAACCATCTCTGCAGCACTCCACTAATCAGGCCTGTATGATAGAGTGGCCAGACGGAAGCCACTCCTCAGTAAAGGCACATGACAGCCAGCCTGGAGTTTGCCAAAAGGCACCTGAAGGACTCTCAGACCATGAGAAGCAAAATTCTCTGGTCTGATGAAACAAAGATTGAACTATTTGGCCTGAATAGCAAGCGTCATGTCTGGAGGAAACCAGGCACTGCTCATCACCTGGCCAATACTATCCCTACAGGGTCACCGCGATTTTGCCAAGTAAGACATGTTCCTGGATCAACATATTTTGTTGATCCTGGAACAACATTCCTATCTGAAAATTTAGTCCTAACCTTTTCCCAACCCCTAAACCTAACCCAACCCATAACCTATCCCTAAAATCAGAGGGAAATGATAGTTGAATAACACTGCTGTGGAAGCACCTAACCTTGGTTGTAAGCCTAAACTTGACATAAACGGTAAACTTGTCCCTCAAATCTGATTGGTTGATTGGAATGTTGTTCCAGGATTAACAAAGATGTTGATCCAGGAACATATTGTACTTGGTGAAATCACGTTCACCATCCCTACAGTGAAGCATGGTGGTGGCAGCTTCATGCTGTGGGGATGTCTTTCAGCGGCAGGAACTGGGACACTAGTCAGGATCAAGGGAAAGCTGAATGCAGCAATATACAGAGACATTCTTGATGAAAACCTGTTCCAGAGCACTCTAGACCTACGGGGACAACTCTGTGAATGTCCTTGAGTGGCCCAGCCAGAGCCCAGACTTGAACCCGATTGAATATCTCTGGAGAGATCTGAAAATTGCTGTGCACTGACACTCCCCATCCAACCTGATGGAGCTTGAGAGGTCCTGCAAAGAAGAATGGGAGAAACTGCCCAAAAATAGGTGTGCCAAGCTTGTAGCATCATAATCAAAAAGACTTGAGGCTGTAATTGGTGCCAAAGGTGCTTCAACAAAGTATTGAGCGAAGGCTGTGAATACTTAAGTACATGTGATATTTTCTTTTTTTTTTTTTTTTTTTACATTTTCAAAGATTTCAAACAAACTTCTTTCATGTTATCATTATGAGCTATTGTTTGTAGAATTTTGAGGAAAATAATTAATTGAATCCATGAATGTAACATACTTTCCAGATGCACTGTATTTCCATGCTGGTTTGGTGCTGATGTCGTTTGCTGGTTAAGTTAGTTAAGTAGTTAACCTTATGTATTAAAATAGTCCATACTACACAAGTAAGACCTGATAACTTTGAAGAACAGACTGAACAGTCTTATATTCCTCTTCGTAGTAGTTAAATCTCTTACACTCCCATCTATTTAAACTTCGCAGGTCATCTTGATTTGATGGGTTTCAATATGTGTTTGCACAAATAATACTGGTAGAGAACAGAGTGAACATTCTTGACCAATTCTTTTATGTTCCACAGAAGAAAGAAAGTCATAAGGGTTTTTGAATGACTCAATGGTGAGTACATATTGATTTTTGTCCTTCATGGAATCAGATCCTCATTATGTACTAATTAAAAATGGTTAATTTTCTTACCCAGATATGCTCCATGGTTCTTCAGTTCCTCTGGAAACTCTTTCATGTAAGAGGACTTTGGTGGGATGACTTTACCGTGACGGGTCTCCTTCAGAACAGCTCCGTTCCAGTCGTATGCACCAACGGCACCAACCAGAATCCCGTCCTTTAAGAGAATGGTTTGCATTTTTGTTTGTTCGCATACAAAAATGAGTTTTACCATACACCATGGTAGTTGTTTGAAAGGGAAATATACAATCACAAGTGGTAGAGGACAAAACACACACGGTCTTGCATCAGGACTGGGTTCATGTACCTGCTGGGAGGATTCAATGAGTATTATGGGATCATGACAAACGGCCTGGCAGGGACTCCAGTGGTATAGGGAATGCAAACGGAGAGTTTGCCAAACCTCTCCCGCACAGATTCTGAGAGCCCCTGCCAAAAACTCTGCATTAACATCTGGGACTGTAGCATTCAAACCCATAATGAACCCATTTCTGACCGATACCACCACTGCACTCAAATATGCTTGGTCATAGTTCTATTCCAGTTCTGTTTCAAAGTAAGACTGAATATCCAGTACTAACTAACTAAATGAGAGTGATGCTAACCCGTTCACAACTCAATGCCACAATACTAGAAAGTTGTAGGTTGTTTCCAGGGCATTGCAATGTAGTTGCTGAAGTGTTTGCAGTATTATTTTAGTATTATTTATATTCTATAACTGTATTTGTTCATATTTTGAATGAGCTTTTATTATAGTCTTTAAGTAGTTTTAAAAAAAATGGGTTCCACAGTGGCTTAGCAAACACCACTAATAATACAACACAAACCTTCTCCAAGAGGAAGACTTGGACAGTGGTCATATCAGCGATCTGGACAACCCTTTTGTGATTAACCGGACATAAAAGTCTCCGGCTTGATGATATCCTGAATGCATGCGAGCGAGTGCAGCAGTCATCTGTGAGTCTGACTAGAGTTCTAAAACTCGCAGTGTGTTCACTGCCAAAGTTTTCCTCATGCAATGTCGACGTGGACACTTTGACAGCGTTCCATGGCACATTTGCACAATAAACTCTCTCCAATACACTCTGTGGGTTGTTCCATTCGCTTTTATTAGTGGTGCTTGCAAAGGCAAACCCCTGAACAAAACCCTAATCCTGAGTATTAAACTTCAGCTCGTAACTCGTCCCGCACACTTTGTGCAAAAGAAATTAATGATGCCTCAAATTGTGTGGGTTGATGAAGAATACACTAGCAACCACCAAGCAATGCCCTAGCAACCAAGTATAATGTTGTGATCACATCAAATCAGAAATAATGTAATTATGAGTTTCTGACAAGTAAAAAACTATTCATGTCTAAACAAAATGGCAGTGGTTTCAATAGTTAAAGGTAGTTAGATAACATTTTACCATTTAATATGTTATGATATTGTGTCTGTGCGATTATAGAGCTCTTTCTTTGTCCTTCAATACTTTGCTACAGCAAATGCTGACCAGTGACCAAGAATTTAAAGGTTCTGCTGCTGCTGCTGCTGCGCTGTTGTAATTGCTGCTGCTGTTGGTTATTGCTGCTGTTGGTTATTGCTGCGGCTGTTGTTATTGCTGCTGCTGCTGTTGGTTATTGCTGCGGCTGTTGTTATTGCTGCTGCTGCTGTTGGTTATTGCTGCTGCTGTTGTTATTGCTGCTGCTGTTATTGCTGCTGCTGCTGTTGGTTATTGCTGCGGCTGTTGTGCTGCTGCTGCTGTTATTGCTGCTGCTGCTGCTTGGTTATTGCTGCGGCTGTTGTTATTGCTGCTGCTGCTGTTATTGCTGCTGCTGTTGGTTATTGCTGCTGTTGTTGTTGTTGCTGCTGCTGCTGCTGCTGTTGCTATTGCTGCTGCTGCTGCGGCTGTTGTTATTGCTGCTGCGGCTGTTGTTGCTGCTGCTGCTGCTGCTGTTGTTATTGCTGCTGCTGCTGTTGGTTTTTGCTGCGCTGTGTTATTGCTGCTGCGTATTGCTTGCTGCTGCTGCTGCTGCTGCTGCTGCTGTTGTTATTGCTGCTGCTGCTGTTGGTTATTGCTGCGGCTGTTGTTATTGCTGCTGCTGTTATTGCTGTTGCTGCTGCTGCGCTGTTGTTATGCTGCTGGCTTGCTGCGGCTTGCTGCTGTTGTTATTGCTGCTGCTGCTGTTGGTTATTGCTGCGGCTGTTGTTACTGCTGCTGTTGTTGTTTTTGTTGCTACTGTTACTGCTGCTGCAGAGCAAGTACGGGACTTGTTACTGCCAATACATGACATGCTGCTGTAAGCAAGTAAGACATGCTGCTGCAAGCAAGTAAGACATGCTGCTGCTGTACAATATAGCGTACATGAATTACATGAATAGCAGATCTGTACAGGTGGAGCTGGGGAAGGTGGAGGGTTTCTGAAAGCACGCTGCAACTGCTACAGCAAATGCTGACCAGTGACCAAGAATTTAAAGGTTGTGCTGCTGCTGCTGCTGCTGTTGTTGTTATTGCTGCTGCTGCTGCTGTTGGTTATTGCTGCTGCTGCTGTTGGTTATTGCTGCTGCTGTTGTTGTTACTGTTGCTGCTGTTGGTTATTGTTGCTGCTGTTGTTATTGCTGCTGCTGTTGTTATTGCTGCTGTTGGTTATTGTTGCTGCTGTTGTTATTGCTGCTGCTGCTGCAGAGCAAGTACAGGACTTGCTGCTCCCAATACATAACATGCTGCTGTGAGCAAGTAAGACATGCTGCTGCTGTACATGAATAGCATACATGAATTACCCATAGTAGATCCAGGTGGAGCTGGGGAGCTGCAACTGCCACAGCAAATGCTGACCAGTGACCAAGAATTTAAAGATTGAGCAGCGAGCTCATTGGCTACCAATACAGCAGGAACCAATCAGCTGTGCCCTATAGATAATTATATGATAGCAAGCAGATTGCGTTAAGGACCTATCAGCCTATGCCAGCTAGAGTTTCATGACAGAACTTTGTATTAGTGATCAAGTATATTTTATTGTCATTATCCATTTAAGCATTTTGAGCATCACCACAGAAACTAATCATAAGCTTGGAGTAGATTAAAAGTAAAACAACCAAAAACATTGTTGCTTAATCTTTTAAATTTAAATATATTTAAATGTATCCTAATTAATTAAAATGTATTTCTTTAATGGAATCTGGTTGAAATGGTACATATATGAGACGTAGGCTATATAAGAAGGATCTTGGAAGGCAGAAGATCCTCCTTTTATCCAAAATCTAAAGCGGCATCACTTGTGGAGAATCCCACAATGCATTGTAGGCTTAGAGATGCAGACAATGTGAGGTAAAAGTTAATTATATAAATTCGTTCAATATTTGTGTGTTTTGTATTTTTATGCTTGTTGGAGTATCATGTTGTTTGCTAATGACAAAGTCTTGGAATCAATTGCAATTGCTATTCAAACAAGTTGCCTATTGAGTAAATCAGATTCTATTTGATTTTCAAATCTATTTTTGATTTTCAAATCTGAATTTTCAAATCTATTTCACCAACATAGGCAGTATAAATAGATTTTGCAGCAGAGTTTTGAGGCCTGGCACCTCTTAGGCTCTTTACAAAACAACGGCCCAAGCTAATAAACTGACTTCCAAACGTTTTATTTCCATCTGAATAAGTTGTATTTACTGCAGGCTTGATGGACACTGAACTTTTTCTTATAAAACAGAATAAAGTCATTCCTTTAAAAACATTTACAGCCACAAGCAAATAAGGCATAAGCCTTCCTTTACAAATAGAGTCACATGCACAAGCGTGCACATAAAACACAAGGGCACGTGTGTGAGTGTTTGTGTGAGGGTTCCTTGCTCAAGCAGCCTAATTCAACAAAACCATATGTGTTCTCTGGACCTCGTTCCCTTAGAGAAGGCAAGAATGAAAAAAAACTTTCCGAGACGTTATCTCCCGTCTCGAATTGCCACTGTCAAAAGCAGCTTCTGGAATCCAACAGTGAAAGTTATGAAAAAAATGTTATTTTTCTCCGGGTAAGTTGTCCTTCATCTAACACGAAAAGAGCCCCCGACCTTCAAACCCCTCTCCTCCATGAAAAATTGTCCTTCTCTCAGAAGACGGTCTGTTTTCATGCCGCTCACAGCATGTGGAACAGCTTCAAACATAAACAAGCCTTACTTAAATTGAAAGAGTGGCGTTTCATGCTTCTGTCGGGCCCTAAAAGGACGTACCTCAGGTTTGTTTTCCCATGGGCACAGAGCGGTAAACGAATCATTCTTTCAATGACTCTTTATTTTGACTGATGCCATAGTTTCTGCTCCAGGCTAATGCAAGAGCTTCAAACACAGAGTGCAAAGAGCAAAATAACAGCATTTTATGCACCTCACTGAGTACTTAATATAATTCTCCGCGCATTAGCGCTGTTGTCAATATTTATAATTCTTTTGGATGGAATGGATGCAGAAACACTCACCTCCACGATATGTGAGGAGAATCCAGCTTGAGACATCTGCAAACCAAAGGCTGTACCGTTCTGGTTGGTACCTGCAGAAAAGTCAATTTTTGAGTGTTTTGCTGTGCAAAATTCACTGTGATGATGCTAATGTGTTGTGTATGGTTGGCAGGCTGTTGCTATAGTTTGTATGTTGCTGTGCAGTTGATAGAGTTTTCTGAGTGGTTTTAAATGTGGTTTCCACAGTGTTATGAGTGGATTTTAGCATGTTGTTATGCAGTCTGTTTTGTGTGGCATTCTGGTCTCTAGATATGGCTTAAGCATGGGATTACAGGTATGCTTATGTTGAACATGTATTCACCAATTTCACAAAGTTCATACCCTCCAAGCTGAAGATCTTCTCTCCTAGAGCATCAACGATATCCTTTAGGGCTGACTCATCAGTCACGCTGAAGAAGTGCTCCTCAGGATCAGTGGCTATGAACTTGATTTCCCTCAGAAAAGCTTCAGGATTGATCCCTCGCCGATTATAGTAGCCAAGAACCTGGAACGGCATTGGAATATCTGAGCTATGTTCACCTGTTCGACCTGTGCACCTGTTTGAAAACAACTCAAGAGTTTGAGTTACATGACTGACGGACCAAAGTAAACCTGAAGAACGCATCTGGAGGATTTTACTGAAAAGAAGCAGTAACTCACCGCGATACCATACAAGGTGATATTATCCTTCTCGCTTTCTTCCACGGCTTTCTTTAGGTCTGGGCTGTCATGCGATTCTCCATCAGTGATGACAATCATGACTTTCTTAGCGTCTGGGCGACCTCCATGTTTGAATCCTTGAGTTCTGTTATAAATACATATACAATGAGTGAGTCACACACAAAAAATAAATCTTTGGCTGACTTTGATTCAAAATACCACAGTATTAGCGCCCCCCCCTTACCCACACACACACACACACAAAAAACAACAACATAAAAGAACATTAACTAATCTCCCCATTTTCGCATCTTACTAAAAATGCATAAAATAACACTTTATTTCAACATTTACTGTCCCTATCCAGCCCCATGAAAAGCAGATGCGAAATAGAAATCGTGTTTTCATTATTTCATTGAGCTACTTGATTGAAACATGTTCTTTTAACATGAAAACATTGAGTTAAGCCAAAGAGTAACATGAAGCACAAAGAGTTCAGACATCACGTTCACATGTTGACCACATGATGTTGCCACGACAGAACGAGAGCATATTGTGTTTATGGCAAAAACAGAATAAAAAACAACAAAATCGCTATGAAAACAGATGACGAGAAGCAAAAACAAAGGTATTATTACATAAACTTGATATGTAATGTTAAAGTTTGTTTTAGGTTCATGCTCATTGGAATCAGGACTTGCCGACTTCTTGGAAGTAATGTCAAATGACGGTATGAAGGGATTTAAATTATAAATAAATTTGCCAGTTTAATATTATTTATATTAGCTGATCCAAAATAATGCTCCGATTTATTGTGATTTTATGCAGTTGCAAATCACCTTGACTCATTTGTTTTGCCTTATTTCCATTGTAAATAATGATGCACATACGTTTATGAATGGCAGACAGACAAACACAAATATGCCAGTTTACCGAGCCGCATTAATCCCGAGAGCCGTGCGCGTCTCCTCTCCGCCTCGCTGGTTGATATTCTTAGCTGCCGCTACAACCTCCTCAACTGTACGGAAATCATCCAGCCGAAACTCGTTCACTACTCGTTCACCGTACTGCACCACACCTACCTGGACAACAGGACACAACACCAGGTGAGATGGCATAATTTACAATATACTTGCTTTTACATGTCATCAAATTCTGTTGTTCAACTGGAATACGCTGCATGATTTTGGCCCAGATTCTGTGCTAGTTTGCAGATTTGAGTTGAATTGCATAGTGTATCATTAGCACAGACTATGTTTTCTTTTAGCTCTAAAATATGATTCCATTCATTCGTCGGAGATCAGACATGTTTGAATTTTTGAGCCGATTTTAGAACACATAGGCTGTATCAGAAAATCGAATACTTCCCCCACTATATAGTATGTGAAAAACAGTATGCCAAAAGAGTAGTATGTCCGAGTACTGTGGCTTTGTCCCAAATCGCAATCTCTCTTGAGTAGGTACTTCTTTTGAATAAGTAATTACTTCACGACCAAACAAAAGTATGTTCTATATAGCATAAACATACTACATTCGTCATGTTGTCATTATCATGTGACCTCAGTTGCATCGCTTCACTGCCATTCACAATGCCCGGTGTTCTTTGAATGCACACTTCAGAATCTTGCTGGAAGTAGTAGGTTATCCGGGTATTTTTGCCTGCTCTCTTATGAGTACTGTGAATTCGGACATACTTCTTTTGTCACAAACTGTTTTTCGCCTACTATATAGTAGGGAAGTATGCGATTTCAGATGCAGCCATATTGTTTACGTTTGTCATGTGTCTCCTAGCAAAAAGGTCCACATTTTTGCATGTTTGTTGCGTTCAGAATGACATTAAAGGTAGTGTGGGATCCGATGCCTAGTGTTTTAAAATTTGTTCAGATTTGAAAAGTCTTGTAATGTTGTCCAGCCTTTAAAAACTAATGCATGAAACAGAAATTTAGCTTTAAAATATTAAAAATATATCTAGATATTTCCATAATGCATCATAATTACCATTTAATAAAATTATGTATATTTTCTTGAATTATCAGATTTGTTTGCACAAGTTTGGCTGAAGTTCCTGCGCCTCACGAGTACAGTGGTAAGTGCTGTTTTTGTACAACCCAAAGCAAAGTCAAAACAGTCCAAACTGATTTTCCAGGTCATAATTCAGACGCACCTGGATCTGTCCTGGACCGATGTAAAACTTCTGTAGGACGTTTATCAGGAAATCTTGAACCTCATACCAGGGGTAGATGGAGTTGGATCCATCTAACACAATCACTATGTCCATGTAGGTCTCGCATCCTGTGGAGAAACTGATGCTGTCAGAATGCATGTGATGAAAGCAGATTCCATAAGAAGCTTCATCAATAAAGAGTTTGACATTACTTTGAAAGGCCGGAGCGATGCTGTAGGTGAAGTTGAAGCTGCTATTGACTCTTGAACAGATGCCCGTGCTGTAGTAGGAACTTCCACACTCGTACGACCACAGCGGCCCACATGCCTAAAACACAGCCAGCATGAAACAGTGTTCACAAACCATTTGTGCATTCAGCATTTTGATGAAAAATTATGACATTTCTTTAGAATAACATGCACTGATGAATAGTTCTTAGATCTTTGAGAAAGTAAAATAGTTAATGCATTAAAGTGAACATAATTATTACCACAAAGCTGTTATCCTTGGGGTTAGAGGTGAGACTCATTCCCAACCTCATTTTCTCTTTGCGTTCAGACACATTGTTTAGGGATATCTTTCCTTGAAAGTCCAAAGGAAAAATATTACAAAATGTTGGTACAATACGCCTTAATATTAAGGTGTCAAATGGGAGAGATATAATACCTAAATGCAATCGTGTGCAGTTTGTGGCAGGTTTGCGATCTAGTGGACATCTGTAGACGTCACCTGTCTGATGTTCGCCGCTCCTCTCAAAGGGAGCTCCTACTAGGAGCCTGAAATACAAGAATATACTTTCTTAAATACTTATACAACATGCTTTATTTGATCATGTTTAATTGTTTGATGTATTCTGTAAATATGTATATTTGTAAAAACTTGGCACCCAAGTCTTTTGACTTAGGCCAGTAAGCAACCACCTTGAAACCACTCCAAATATACCTGGAAACGTCGTAGGAAACAACAAAAATACAATTGCAACTTTAGCAAAGCTCTAGCATCATGGAGGTAAGTTTTGCGCAGGAAAGCAGCACTCAAGATTATCTCCAGGAAAAGTAACGGTAGCAGATCAGTCCAAACAGCCATTTTATGAGAAACGCAAATAGGATCACAAGTTCAACATTCCAGCAGTGTTCCAGAGTTCCAGTCAGTCATTCACTCCCTGATAGGAAGAAAACGCTACGAGCCCAGCAGTAGGGGAATCGCTAAGCAGATTTTTCCAGCTTCTGAGGTACGTTTGAGACCGAGCCAATACCAGAAACCAACAGCAAAACTCAGTAATTCTGTTCACGTTGAGATCAAGACATTTAGAACTACGATGACAAACCGCATCCCAGAGTTTGGCCTGTGAAATCCATCCATGTCAGTGTTTACATTCCTCTACTGCCACTGTGACCTGCAGTGCGGCTGTGTGTTTTGGATCACAAAAAACACTGCTGTCAATCAATCTGCAGTCTTGTCATATTGTCAATATGAAACCCCCCCAAGATAAACCAGTCTGAGTTGGTTATAACTGGCCACCTTTCACTAATCGGGATGGTCTAGTTTGATTTTATAGAGGTTTTTGGCAGTTAAGACCAGCTGAAAACCAACTTCAATAGGTTCAGAAACCAACTAAATCTATGAATACCAGCAAACTAAGAGTGGTTTAAACTAGTCTTTTCAGAAGGGAAATTATTTTGCTGTATTACCATGTTGAATAAATATGGTAATCTTTCAGTATTATGCTATAAAGCAGTGGTTCTCAACTCCAGTCCTCGGGACCCACTGCTCTGCACATTTTGTATGTCTCTCTTATCTGACACACTCAATTCAGTTTATGCAGACTCTCCTAATGAGCTGATGATCTAAATCAGGTGTGTTAAATAAGGGATACATACAAAATGTGCAGAGCAGTGGGTCCCGAGGACTGGAGTTGAGAAACACTGCTATAAAGTACCATAGTAGGGGTTGTTTTTGCTTTAAGGCACATGATAGATTGCAATTGTTTTCGGGGTGTCCAGCACTGTCCGTTCCCACAATGCACCGCTCTCTGAACATCAGTCATTATTGGAATGTACTGTTACTCTTTGGCACCCGTAGTGAAGGTTTAGTCTATCCTGAGGCAAAGTTATTTGAAGAACGTCTGGTTAAACCCAGTCTTTTTTCCAGTCCATCCAATGCTAATACAACATGTCAGGGTTTTCACAATAAATTGCAGCTCAACATCTGAAAAGATGATGGTTCATCTTACCCTAAACAAGTATTCAAGCATGCACTTAAATAAATAGATTTGCCATTATATATTTTGTCATTGCATGTCAAACTAATTGCTCTGTGAATCCATACCGTTTGAATGAGCTATATGTATTCTGTTTGGAAATGGAATGTGTATCTAGGTTGGCAGTTTGTTTGGATTTTGCCATGATAGAGTCTGATATTACATCCTATAATGATGTTTTGGGTTAGCAGCAAACTATATGATTGTAATATGGTGGCGAATCAGTGCAAAGGCTTCTATTCACTCTGATTAGATTTCATAGCACTAAATTAACATGCAATTTACATTTTCGTGAAATAAACCATCATTTCAAGATATATAAAGCATACATACAGTATATAAAACCTATAGTGGTTAAACATTGGGACTGTTAACTGGAAAGCTCTAGGTTCAACCTCAGTCAAGGTTGACTGATAAACTACAACTTTACAACAATTCACTAAACAGTTGTGATTGAAACGTGGTATCTACTGTACAAGGTTACTGTAAAGTAAGTCATTCTCTTTTTTCGAGCACAAACATGCAAATGAGACTTATTATAGAATGCACCATTCACAAGTTTGCCCTGTTTGCATTTAGATTTATGCATTTTATCCAATGCAACTTGCATTGCATTTCAAGTTCACGCATTTACTGAAAGATATTTGTACTGGAAAACCAAGACAAAATACTGAGGAAGAACATCATTTTTTACAGTATAGTGGTAATGCTTCTTTTTAACTTTAATACCTATTTGATATTATTGCCAAAAATTGTATTATGTTAACATTAAATTTACATTGTGAAATTCCTGTCAACTGTTAGAATAATCTTTTATTTTTCATGAAATATTATGAAGACAAATGTGCACTGATAAATCATTCACAATAAAACCAGGAGCATTTATTAAAAATTAATATGTTGAATTTAAAAAAACAACATGTAAACAACAGGATGCACTCAAACTTTGACTAGATAATTTTAGATGCATTAAATATTTTATATCCATTAGTGCATAAAGCAAAACAGTCCTTTGACTTCATTTAAGGGACATTCTACAAAAATTAAAAAACAACATTCCTCTTGGTTCCTGCACAGTAAATCACATTCCATAAGGAAAAGCGCGCCACACGGTTTGTCTTGATGCACAGGAGGGGGTTTGGGAATTACAAGCCACAAAACACATACTTTCCAAAGCTCACAAGTGGCGCGCGAACGCTCGTAGACAGGTCGAGACAAGTGCAAATACTTTCCACTTATTTACCTGTGCACATCAAAGGCCCCCGGATTTCTCAATGCTGGGGGACCACGAGTTATTCATCAGTGATGACAAACCTCAGGATTAAAAAACAGGAAGTTGACGTCCGGATTTGGAGGATTTAGTGCAGTGGGAGTTTGGTTTATGGTGTGTATTTTTTTGTGTCTGGGCTTTTACGAGTCTAAAACAATACCCTGTGTTTTAAAGGCTGTAAACTGTGACCGTGTAATGGTTTAGGACTAATTGATTAGCTTTAACACAGTCGGCTGGGTTACAGTAAATGCCATTATTTGCTCATGACGCAAGTAGGATTCTGGAAGGATCAGCAGGCTGCAATTTTGCATGCACCTGGTTTTAAAATTTATGCTATATAAAATATATTTATGATCATGGTCTACCTAAACCTGCTGTATTTTTTGTATATTAAACACAATGTTCAGAATCCCTGTTAGTCATTCTTAGTTTGACTTCCTGGCTGCGTCCGAAATTGCATATACTCTCTTGAGTAGGTACTTAGTTTGAATAGGTAATTGTATAGTTTGAATAGTAATTACATCACGACAGCTAAAAAAAGCATGTTCTAAATAGTATGAATGTAATCCAGATGTACTACATTCACCATGTTGTCATTATCATGTGACCTACCAGCGTCAGTTGCATCACTTCACTGCCATTCATAAATCCTCTCCAGTGTCAATCATATGCACACTTCAGAATCTTGCCAGAAGTAGTAGGTCATCCGGGTATGAGAGTGTTGGGGGTAAAACATTACAAGTAACTTGAGTTATGAAATCAGATGACTTTTTTCAAGTAGCTAATAAAGTAACACATTTTAAATGTACAACAAATTATCCGAGTTACTTTTTCAAATAAGTAACGCTCATTACTGTTTTCCCATTTATTGACTGACGGCTCTCCTGTCCTCATGTTGAGAGAATGTTAAATGTGTTTGTGTGTGTGTATATATATTTATATATATCAATTTTTACTTATTTATTTATTTATTTCTGCCCCTGTCTCTTTCAAAACATTTATTTGTCAACTTCTGACTCAACCAATGATGTGAGTTTGGGGTGAGACTATTGATTCTCTGACCAATGACAAATGAGGTGTAAAAATAATGAAAAAAATTGTTTTTGTTTGTTTGTTTTAAATACTATAAAAACACCGTACACTGTAAAAAATTTCCACTTATTTCAACTTTAAATCTTCCATTCACTTGCTGCCTTAAATTAAGTATAATCAAATTGGTCATTAATCAAAGTAATTTCAAATTAAAGTAAATTATATTAAATTGACTTTAAAAAAATCAAGTTGACTTAAAAAGTTAAAAATGGCTAATTATTTTGACGAGTTCATCGGATTTCAACAAAAATATCTTAATTTGTGTTCTGAAGATGAATGAAGGTCTTACGGGTGTAGAACGACATGAGGGTGAGTAATTAATGACAATATTTTCATTTTTGGGTGAACTAACCCTTTAAAGTAATGTAAAAACCTAAGCAGTGTTGGGTTAGGTACTCTAAAAAGTAATTAATTACTTTTTACATAATTACATCTTCAGCTGTGTAAACAGATTTCTGTACTAATTACTCTCTAATAAGTATTGCATTACTTGCATACAATGTGCAGAACCACCACTGCATTATTGCATCTGTAAACGTACTTGACTCTCTAAGAATTTTAATACTTAATACTGTAATATTTCTAAGACTAAGACGATCTGCAATGACTCACTTGCTACTAGATGCATAAAACTTGTGTCATTGTTTTTCATTGTGAACGGTTTTGTTTATCGCTTCTATAATTTCCCATGAATCTGATCCTTGCAGAAATCTGCAGCTGAATTACGTGGCGTCAGGAGAACCACAGTTTGATTTACTTCAGTGAGAGCGATTCGTCTTTCTGCTGGGAGAGTTTCAAGGTCGATTCTGAGACTGCGTGTTTGCCAGCAGACAGCAGAACGTTGATGTGTGATCGCATTTCGCAACACTATTTCACGGAAAAAAATGATGGATGGAAGTATTCCTAAAGAGAAAATGATTGCTGCAGTTCTGCATTTCCCAATAATATCTTGATTGTTTCTTATAGACAGCAATAGAGTGCAACAGTTGGGTTCTGGAAGTAAAAACTCCATTCATTTCCTCCATAGGAAAATTGATTTTTAACAATAACTCAATGTCAGACATACTGTGAGCTATGAGGTTGTTAATCAAAGGTATTTGCTTCTGTTGAATATGTCATTGGATTATTTCAACTAAATAATCACGTTTAACAGTGGTGAAAAACTACATTACCCATAATGCTATACAGAAAATTCCACCAATCAGAGAGTCAAAACTATTAGCTCCACCCACTCCCATGAAGCACTGAGAATGACGTAATTAAGTCGGTCTCCCTATGCTCTCTAAGTGCTTAAGTATTTGAATATATATGCCTATTTTGCAATAAACTTACAGTACATTTTTAAATTAGTAGTTTTTAATTTGATTATGCTGTTCCCAATGCTTCGTGAAAACGTTTTCTCAGGCCTATGAAACTGAGACTGGGAATAAAAATTCAAGGATTCCATACAGAACTGGTTTTCTCTTTGCTCTATATGGATTGGCTGACAAAAGAAATCTTTTCAAATCAGTTCCTGAAGATGCAGTCTTACCATTTCCGCCCATCGGCCTCATGTTGCTGAACCGTATATCCAAACTGAGCTTCTTTCGAACCCTTGATGATTCTTTGCATGTCTTGTGTCAATATTAAAGCAAGTCCGCGGCCCTGAAATAAACACAAACAGCTTTTCAATTGGATTCAATTCATGTTAAATACTTTACCATTTGTAGACCATTCCCAAGATTATTAGAAGTGACTTGAGGAATCGTTCATGACTTGAGCGCAAATGATACGGGATGCTTAAATTGCTGAAGTTAAAAACTTATTGTTAGACTTTATGCTTAAAAAAAGAGCAAACATCCACCAACTGGGTAAGAAAAATAAAGTTGTTTTCACTTCGAATCAAGTTTATTTTCCTGACCCCATTGGCAGATTTATTTATTTTTTCCTTATTTCATGTACAAACTCACCTTTTTTAAATTCATTTTGCTTTTTCCATAAAGAATCTTGATTTGAGAATGTTTAGATATTTGTACTGGAAAACAAGATAATTCTGAGGAAGAAAATTGCTTTTTGCAGTGTAGTGATGCTTGTCTTAGCTAATTATTTTTGGCATGAATACTGCATTCACAAGAGTCACTGATAAAAGGTCTAAATGTTACAGTATGTCTAAGAAAATGCTCTTACTCTTTTGTTGTTTTTAAAGAGGCAAAATTTATCTCACATGGTGCACAAAGATGATAAACAGTCAATAAGAGCAGGAGGGAAAAATCAAGCTAAGCACCATCGACAGCACAAATCAAAGGGAATTTTTCTTTTGTCCTGTGATGGTCTGTTCTCACTTCCCTCGGGTTTTGGATGGACATTGGCAGCGACTCTCAACAGTAAGTGCCTCTGGATTTCATTTAAATGTTTATCGGGGTAGGTCACTAGAATATGGTATTGTAGAAGTGATGTCACATTGCCTTTCAAGTTTAATTTCCTGGGGAAACGTTTCCCCTGACAGGGAAAAAAGAAAAAGGGTCAATCACATTTCATCTGTATTCTTCTCTTTTTCTCAGCAGGATGAAAAGTCCCACAAAGAAAGAGGTTCAGGATGAAAAATCAACACAGTGGTGATATTTGATATTAAATTTGGTGATATTTGTTAAATGACATTTTTCTATATATGAAACTAAAACCTCTAGTAGGTGGCTTAATACGAGAGTCAAAGAATCATTCATTCATGATTCATTCAAACCGACTTATTTATTTATGAATGATACTGGGCGTTTGGAACTATTATTATTGGTCAAATAGAGCAAAAACAGTCAAAATTGTTTACAAATTTTAATGAATATCAACCTATTGAACTGTTGTATTAAAATGAATATTATATTTGCAATCCCGCTGATATTCGGGAAAACAGCACTTTTCCTTGTCATATTGCTTAACTATATAATATGATATATAAAAGACAAAATCTCAGACATACAGTGACAGTTCATATCTTGAATTTTGTGGGCATTTTTATTCATTTTGGTGGCATTTCCGACACTGCACAACGCTATTTTACGCCAACGCCAGACTTGCTTGTTGTTAAGCTTAAAGGATTAGTTCACTTCAGAATTAAAATTTCCTGATAATTTACTCTCCTCCATGTCATCCAAGATGTCCATGTCTTTCTTTCTTAAGTCAAAAAGAAATTAAGGTTTTTGATGAAAACATTCCAGGATTTTTCTCCTTATAGTGGACTTCAATGGCCTCCAAACTGGTTGAAGGTCAAAATGTCAGTTTCAGTGGAGCTTCAAGGAGCTTTAAACGATACCAGACGAGGAATAAGAGTCTTATCTAGAGAAACCATCACTCATTTTCGAAAAAAAAAAAAAAAAAAAAAAGTTTTATACGTTTTAACCATAAATGCTCAAGTGTATTACTGCCCTCCACAGGTCAAAGTTTGAACTAGTTGTTATATACTTGCACTAGCATATTGTATATGACAATTTAGTTTAAACTTTTATGGTTAAAACCTATAAAATTTTTATTTTTTTTAGAAAATGAGTGATGGTTTCTCTAGATAAGACCCTTATTCCTCATCTCGTATCGTTTAAAGCTCTTTGAAGCTGCACTGAAACTGTAATTTTGACCTTCAACCATTTGGAGTCCATTGAAGTCCACTATATATGGAGAAAATCCTGGAATGTTTTCATCAAAAACCTTAATTTCCTTAATTTCTTTTCAACTGAAGAAAGAAGGACATGAACATTTTGGATGACATGAGGGTGAGTAAATTATCAGGAAATTTTAATTTGAAAGTGAACTAATCCTTTAATGGAGGACTATTGCCTAAGTTAGACTGGCTCTATGTTGATATTTTAATCATGTGATATACTGAAATGTCTTGCAAAAAGGGCACTTGAGTTGGAGACGAAAAGGTCAGGTCCTTGAGCATCACAAAATTACGTCATGCGGACAGCTGAAGTATACCCGGGGCTTTAGGGTTTGTCTGTGCATGTGCCTGTTAAATATTAGTAATTTCAATACTTTAAATTACTTATTTCAGTTAATAAAAACAGTGGTTTTATTGAACCCAAAACACTCCTTTAATACACCATCTCTTGGAATATGAGGCGAAGCGTTAGCCAATCGCTACTTGTTATTGTGAAATCAGCCAAGATCTGTGGCAAAATTACAGCCACTTTACAATAGTAATGACTATAACGAATGTTATGTGCTCAGATGCTCTGCATTCTTGAGGGGATCTGGTGACATTTCATTTTTCATGTGTGATTGACCATGTGTTCCAAATCCTAGTGAGAAACCTTATTGCGCACTGCATACAAATATATATATTGGCTAAAATGCATATATTTTAATCAGATTGAGACAAAAATCTCCAGTTGGGTCGCCAGAATTGGATTTATCGCAGTGCTTTCAGACCGGTTCTGGCTCAGATGAGAAATGAACGACCAACACTTTGGGCCAGAAATGATCCTAACCAGACATTACACTCACATGGCAAGTGACTGCGTAAGATTCCAGGATGGTAAAGTCTTCACAAAAGGATTCTGGGAAAGTGCTCTTAATTTTGAGTTATTGAGCAGGTGGCTCTTCTGACTCATCCAAGTCTCTAGATATGGCTCAGGTCCCTCTTTCAGTGTTTTTTCACCTGTTTTACTGTCCATCAGGTGAAAATCACAAGTAGGATCACTTAATAAAGAAACAGCACACCTCTCCTCAACAGGACACATGATTTTGACATCAACACTGCAAAAAATGTAGTATTTTTGTCTTCCAGGACAAATATCTGAACATTCTTAAATCAAGAGAGCAAAAGAGAAGCAAAATAACTTAAGATATTAAGTCATGTATACTGAAAAATGGATCAAAATTGACCGTTCGCAAAGACCCGCCTGCATTAGTTATGTTGCTACGTCCGACAAGCCATGATGCCGATCTCACGCCACACATCATGTTCTCACGCAGTGAAAAATACATCGCGGAGCAAAGAGGAGATTCACAACGCGTCGACAGACAAGACAGAGCAGGTTACTTTTGATATGAAACAAAGTCTCAAATTTCAAATTTTGTCATTTTTAAAGAAATTTAAACAATAAATACAATTTGTGGCTCTTTAATGTGTCGTGACAGATCGCAGTAGCGCCTCAGCTCAAGTGAACTTCAGAGAACTGATCATCTCTTCCTACTAGTTCATTTATAGCATCAAATAAACATGAATGAACATCAGAAGGAATGTTGTTTCAATCGCGGAAAGACGTAAATACACGCCATTTTGTCAAGTTCAAGTCCACCTGCGTTAATCTACTAACTCCCCTGACTGCTTTGTCGGCATTATGATTGGTTAGATCGCCTGTCAATCAAACTCCTGGCGAAGGGTCAATTAAGTGAGGTTTTGCTTAAAACAAAAACAAATATCTATTGGCAAAGTAAGAAAAAAAAGTCTTGTTTTCCCTTTAAGGTAATTTTTCTGACCACAATGGCAGATATTTTTTCATATTTAAAGAATAAAATCAATTTAGATCTTTTTTTTTTTTTCAGAAAACAAGACTTAATATCTTAAGTCATTTAACATCTCAAGTAAATATCTTGATTTGAGAATTTTTAGATATTTGTACTGGAAAACAAGACCAAGTAAGACATCTGTGTCCCAAAAGTGAATATTTGAAACCCGTAGGCCTATCTGAGGTTTTGATTAAGCTAAAAGTAGGTTAAAATCTGTCAGACGGATGGTATTTTCTCATTACTGGCAATTATCAGCGTATCAGAACTCCCGCCAGAATTCCAGGCCGAGACACTTCCCGTGTCATCATCAGCCAATCAGAGCGCTCTCCAAGAGCGTAAACATCTCCGTGAGTATTCAAATTTAATGCATCACAGTGACAACAATTATGGTCCTTCTTTCACATGTGTTTTGACTCTAAAGTTTGCCCCAATTGTTTTTAATGGGAGTTAGCCATGAATTAGGTCCTTTTTCCAAAGCATTCCTTAAAAATATCTCGCCTCAGACGTACTTTTTCCATTTTGAGACGTCTATTGTTTTTAAATGACCGTATTTAAGAGCTCCCGTAACTGCTCCTCAGAGACGCACGTAAACAGTGTAGGCTAATAAATCTGCGCCCTCTGCTGGAGGCCACATGCAAACGCAGCGCTTAATTCCATGCTTTTATGTTTCCTAAACGTTTCAGAACAGTTTTTTTATTATTTGAATGCAGGCAAATGAGGTCAGTTTTATTCTTCTCATTAGAAATCGTTCAGTAAATCTTTTCAGACTTAGCTTTTTGACTAGTTGCATCCCCTAAAATAACAAATATTTGACCAAATGTTTAAAATACTATAATGATTATTAAATATTATGCATATTGTCTTGTGCATGCCAGTTTGGGAGCTGCTACTCTTGGAAATCCAGTCAGTTGAGCTGTAGGACTGAAGTTCTGGCACCTCGTTTGGATCGGTCTAGATTCATGAGCTAATACTTGAGGTAACCACTTCTCAGCTCGTAAAAAATCTCTGGGAAGTCAGTCCACCAGAATACATCTTCTGTGCATATATTTATTATAATCGAACCTATGTATAACATGTGCCCTCTTGTGTAGGTCCATTAGATGAGTGAGTGTGTAAGTGGGTCCAGATTGTGTGTTTGATCCTGATCATAAAAGTCCATCTGGATGTTCTGGTTGAAGGTCACACAGTAATTCCTCCTCCTTTATCAACCTGTCGTTCCCAGAGCAGTAAAGGATCACTTTAATGAACTTGAGATCAACTTGTTAAACCCCAAGCACTCACAAAAATATCTAAAGTACTTAATTTCTCAGAACTTAGAAAGCACACAACTATTATGACTGTTTTATCACACTTGTTAATGAAAAAGTCTCTTTAATATCTCAATTTTGTGTCAATGAGAGTAAAATAAAGAGCTTTTGCCCAAGTATTCACAGGTTTCTCCTAAGAAAAAGATACTTTTACTTGAGATGCTAAATGACATAAGATATTAAGTCTTAAAATGAAATGAGTTTATGCATAAAACTAGCAAATATCTGCAAGTGGGGTCAGAAAAAAACACTTGTTTTCCCTTTGAATTAAGTTTATTTATCTGACCCCACTGGCAGAAATTTGTTCTAAGCATAAACTCACTTAATATCTGAAATCATTTTGCTTTTCCAGTAAATGTATCTTGATTTAATAATGTTTGTACTGGAAAAGACTAAATTAAGTTTTGCAGTGTACGCTCTCTCAAACACCTGTCAATCATGCTTACATAAGCTCACTCACCTGGCAGCAGAGCGCCGATCCACATCAGCCAGAAGTAAGTGTACTCCATAAGTTCATGCGTGAATCAGTCAGTGCGTGTGCATGAGGTCCTCCCAGCGAGAGCAGACGGTCGGGTCTGATTGAGTCCTGAACCGCAGCAGAACTACATCTGAGAAGGAGGAGCTGACAGCTGACACGAGTAGGAGGAAAACGGGTCGACCATCCTCAAACTCTCAACACTGAGAGAGAGTTTGGAGCAGGTACCCTGTGAGGTGCGTTTATTAGACCAGACTGACCTTTCTAGCCGCTTCCCGCATGCTTTTTTACTGCTCTTAAAGCTGCTTCATGTCCCTCTCCAGATGTTCAGCTCTCCAGCTACATCTGTCGGGTAACAGCACAGAGCTCAAGGGACTTCCATAATATGGTGATTTATACACTCTTTAAAGACCTCAAGAAATCAAAATTGCGGCTATAGTTCACCCAAAAATGAACATTTTGTCATCATTTACTCACCCTTGTGTTGTTCTAAACCTGTATGAGTTTCTTTCTTCTGTTGAACACAAAAGATGATATTTCTGAAGAATGTTGGTATCCAGACAGTTGACGGTAGCCATAGTATTTTTTCTTACTAAGGAAGTCAATGGCTACCGTCAACTGTCAATGTTCATTTTTGGGAGAACTATCCCTTTAAGTTCATTCTTGTGTGGCATGAAGCTTTAAAATCCATTTATTTTGAATCTATACACTTCATCTCATGCTAAAACCTCTGGACAAAAACAGTACAATGATGATTTGATGTGTAATGTAATCGCTGCACTATAAAAAAATATTTCAAAGTTTATTCATTTTACAAGAAAATACTATTCCAGTCTTTCTACAATGCTAAAAAAAATTCTAAAAAAAAAAAAATTACTTTATAAAATAAACTAATTATTTACTCAGCATTGTATGGAAACTTGTTTCCACCACTGAATAAGAAAAAAAATTATAATTGCGACTTTTTATCCCACAATTCTGACTTTTTTCTCAGAATTGGGTGATATAAACTTGCAATTGTGTGATATAAAGTCAGAATTGCGTGATATAAAGTCAGAATTGCGAGATATAAAGTCAAAATTGCGTGATATAAAGTCGGAATTGCGAGATATAAAGTCGAATTGAGTATATAAGTCGGAATTGAGATAAAGTCGAATTGAGAGATATAAAGTCGGAATTGAGTGAATTGTGAGATATAAAGTCGGAATTGAGATATAAAGTCGAATTGAGATATAAAGTCGGAATGATAAAAGTCGAATTGCGTGATATAAAGTCGGAATTGGGATATAAAGTCGGAATTGAGAGATATAAAGTCGGAATTGCGATATAAAGTCGAGTGATATAAATCGGAATTGCATATAAAGTCGAATTGAGAGAATAAAGAATTGAGTGATATAAAGTCAGAATTGCGAGATATAAAGTCGGAATTGCGAGATATAAAGTCAGAATTGCGAGATATAAAGTCGGAATTGCGTGATATAAAGTCGGAATTGCGTGATAAAGTCGAAAAGTCGAATTGCGTGATATAGTCGGAATGCGAAATATAAAGTCCGAATATAAAATTGCGAGATATAAATCGGAAATATAAAGTCAGTCGGAATTGCGATAAAATGCGTGAGTGGTCAGAATTGCGGGTCGATATAAAGTCGGAATGCAGTCGTTATAAAGTGAGTCAATAAAGTCGGAAGAAATATAAAGTCTAAAGAATTGCGAGGAATTGCGAGATATAAAGTCAGAATTGTGAGATATAAAGTCGGAATTGAGAAATATAAAGTCAGAATTACTTTTTTTTTTTTTTTTAATGGTGGAAACAAGCTTCCATAGCATTTTCATATTTTTCTGAAAACAAGACTATATCTTCTCCAGTAAATATATCTTGATTTAAGAATGTTTAGATATTTGTACTAGAAAACAAGACAAAATTACTGAGAAAAAGCATTCTTCAATTTTCTTCAAAATTTCATGTGTAGTTTAGTGCGTTATTTGCTGTTTGGTATTTGTGAAATTTTCTAGTGATTTCTGAGAGAAAATAGTTTCAAAGGAAATACTACTCCAATTAGTTTTTTCAGCGTGCGGTTTAGTTTGTGAAATGTGGGCGTCACACTCTGGAAACCAAAGTAAACAGATGAATATCCTGGAAGCTGGTGAGGGGGATATACAACTACAAACCCCCAACCACAACAGAGACACTGCTGATTAAACCTTCACCTTCATGACTCAGTGTGTTTAAGAGACTCCAGACGTGAAGAGATGTTGATATACGCTAGAAAAACACAGCAGGAGCTGATTAATGCTCTTTACCGTAAGTCACAGAAAAAAAAATGAAAGTTCAGTCATCATTGTGTCATTTCAAAGCCATATAAATTTCTTCCATAGAACACAAAAGATGTAGGTGTCAAGATCCCAAAGGGACATAACGGCACCATATGAGTATTCAGGAAGTCATATAAGATTAATGTGAGGAACAGACCCAAATATAAGTCATAATTCACATAATTCAAGCTTTCTGTGCTATTTTTGTTCTTTTATTTTTGTGTAACTAAAGTTAAAAAAGTGAAATCATAATCAACCACCCCTTTAAAATATCTAAAAATCTTTAAAAATGATAATAAAAAATTACTTGAGAAGCAACACTGCATAAGATATTAAGACTTGTCTTCAGAGAATATATCTTTAACATGAGCTTTTATCACTTGTTTTAAGTATAAAGAAGTTAAAAATCTACCAGTGCAGGTAGACAAAAACAATTACATTCAAGATATAATCAATGAAACCATGCACTAATATCTAAGTGTTGCTTTTAAGATATTTTAAAAGGAAAACAATTCATTTTAAAAAAGTATTTTTTTGCAGAGTGTGTATTTTGTCGAGGAGCAAGTGATTAAGAAATCGGTGCACAAATTCAAAAAGAAAAGCCATGGAAATAATCTGGAATATGGATCAGCAGACATCAGACCGCTATAAACCTTTAAATACAGACTTTGTGGGTGTGTTTCAACTAATAATGTTCACAGCCAAAAACGGCTACAATTAAACCTGCATCAAATTAACCTCAAAATGAATCAGATGTGCTAAAATAACATCTGACAGCCACATCAAACAGAAGTGAAGTCAGTCTAAAACATGAGGTCATCTGTGTCTTTATTAAATCCTGTGACAGGATGGAAGGGCGTCATGGAGTAAATCTGTGCAAAGTTGGCCGTGGATTTTGTTCATCTGGACCAGACGGAGCAGCATGAAGACGGTGTTGTGTCTGCCAGATCAGGTCTGTTTCAGAGTTAACCCTGAAAATGCATGTGTGTGTGCTTATGAATGTGTGTGTGCATGTGTTTCACAGACGCGTGTGTGTTTGTGCAATATGGAATCCATTATGAACAGGATGTTCCTGCCAGGTTGAACTTTTTCAAATAGATTTAATGCGGGCGCTAGGGTGTTGCCATGCCGTTTCAAAAATGTGTTACATTGTTTTCTGCATGTTGCTAAGGAGTTGCTATGGTGTTCTGGATGGTTGCTAGGTGTTTTTCCTCCCCTTTGGCATGAAAAGAGCCTCTTCTGGCTCGGCTCCAGATATATATATATATATTTAATTTGTAAACTATTTATGCATCTTGGTAGTATTTGTTGAACTGGATTGTGTCCAGACAGTCAGTAGTCACAAAAAAACTGTTCCTGCTTAAGCAGTGTGTTTTTAAATAGATCTGAATGGAGCTTATTTTGTCCAGATTTAGCTCTCAGAAGTTATTGTTTCTCAGAAATAGAAATCACTCTGACAGAGTGATGGGGTAAATCATTGGTTTAGTCATGTGATGTAATTCTGTCTCCTGGGAAATGATTTCTGAAGCCAAAAGAAATCTGAACGTTCCCACCAGCTCACAGACACTGCTGCAAAATCATTTACTCTTATAAATAGTGTTTATAACAATGAAGTGATACAGCTGAGATAATGACGATGGCATTCGCTTTCATTTTCATATAGAGAAATATTAAATTCACCAAAGTGGTTTAAAACCCAATTTCACCTATTTCCAGACTTTTTAACCATTGTCTATGAATATAAATAGTAAAGCAAGAACTTGACATACACAAACCAAAAGTTTTATGTCAAATTACTGAATCAGTCTGACATCGGTATAAAACGGCTTCACAAAATCAAACACTTGGGTTCAAACTAGACTCAAAAGTGCTAAATTAATATTAAATAAACTCTAAATTCAGACTGGATGAGAAACAGTCAATGCTGATGTAAAATTGCAGTGTTTCTAAGTTGGCACATGTAAATTAAACTCTACATCATAGCAAACTGCCCATATGACACATCCCTTACATACTGCATACTGGAGAATTATTAGTATGCTCAGTCCAGGACTGATGAGCTGAATGATGTGGGTTGGGCTGATTATTTACAGCAAATGTGTCTGGTCACTGAGAGACTTAAAAAGCCATTGGTGGCTTTTCATGATGGATATGTGAGTGAAAATGAGTGTGTGGATTGTTTGTTTGGTGCAACACTGACAAAAGAAAATGCTTGTGATGAGTAATAAGAGTGTGAGGACATGTGCTGGGCTGAAAAAAAAGGAAAATACTTAAATTAGATGATTTTTTTAATTAAAGGCACAATATGTAACTTTTCGCCACTAGAGGTCGCCTATTCAAAACAAAGGCGAGGGAGTTGTCGTCTTCACGTCTACACTGGTAGAAAAGAATCGGGACGGGACTTGGGCATCATTGATAGATGACGCACAGACACGGTCCGTGTCCTGGTTAAACTTGCTTATTTCTCTGGATTTAAACATTCTTGGAAACATTTGGGATAATGTAAGTACACAAGTCAACAAAATATATAACACTGTTCTAGTGGTTTTTGGATATTTTAATCTAAAAAGTTTACATATTGTGTCTTAGAATTTCTATCAGCAAAGATTTTCAAGTAACAGTAACACAGCTGAAGATTTTTGTAATTGCAATCTGTGACAACCAGCCCCCATCTCCTTTATTTTCCGAAAACTCCAAAACATTAATTTTTATTCACCAAATACATTTAAAGGTGCCCTAGAATCAAAAAATTGAATTTACCTGAATAACAAGAGTTCAGTACATGGAAATGACATACAGTGAGTCTCAAACTCCATTGTTTCCTCCTTCTTGTGTAAATCTCATTTGTTTAAAAGACCTCCAAAAAACAGGCGAATCCGTAACGTAACAGTCGGGATCATTAATATGTACGCCCCCAATATTTGCATATGCCAGCCCATGTTCAAGGCATTACACAAGGGCAGCCAGTATTAACGTCTGGATCTGTGCACAGCTGAATCATCAGACTAGGTAAGCAAGCAAGAACAACAGCGAAAATGGCAGATGGAGCAATAACTGACATGATCCATGATATCATGAATTTTAGTGATATTTGTAAACTTTCTAATGTTTCGTTAGCATGTTGCTAATGTACTGTTAAATGTGGTTAAAGTTACCATCGTTTCTTACTGTATTCACGGAGACAAGAGCCGTCGCTATTTTCATTTTTAAACACTTGCAGTCTGTATAATTCATAAACACAACTTCATTCTTTATAAATCTCTCCAACAGTGTGTAATGTTAGCTTTAGCCACGGAGCACTATCAAACTCATTCAGAATCAAATGTAAACATCCAAATAAATACAATACTCACATGATCCGACGCATGCATGCAGCATGCATGACGAACATCTTGTAAAGATCCATTTGAGGGTTATATTAGCTGTGTGAACTTTGTTTATGCACTGTATTATAGAGCGAGCTCGATGGGCAGGGAGCGCGTGATTTAAAGGGGACGCAGCCTGAATCGGTGCATAGTTAATGATGCCCCAAAATAGGCAGTTAAAAAAATGAATTAAAAAAAATCTATGGGGTATTTTGAGCTGAAACTTCACAGACACATTCAGGGGACACCTTAGACTTATATTACATCTTGTAAAAACTGGTTCTAGGGCACCTTTAATTCCATTTTAATGCCCAGGGTTTTTATAACTAACTGAAACTAAAATTAAACGTAAAACCATAAAAAAGGTGCTTGAAATGAAATAAATTGAACTGAAATAAAATAAAATTAAAACAAACTTATTTTATTTCAGCAAGTTTCATTTTGATGTTCTAAACTTGAAACTGAAATAAATATTAATAAAACCTATATAGACATTAAAAAATTACTAAATCACTAAAACAAACTAAAATTTAAATTAAATGTAACATTCAAATAAAAATATTAGTGAAAACTATAATAGTATTTCAATAAAACTAAAATATCAGCTGCTGAATTCAGGGGACCTTTAGTTATTACTTAAATATATATATTGTTGTGAAATAAAAAATCAAGTTCTGAAATGCTGTTAGACTTTTTACTTGTAATTGTTATTTTATTGAGCTTGGATGACACACAATTATGCCTATTGATTCGATATACTATCATGACTTGTCATAGTTTAACATTTTCAGTTAATCAAAAATGTATTTAATTTTAAGTTCTGTTAATGTAAAATACAATCTGATGACGTGTAAACGTGTTTCATTGTTTTGAGTTGTATGAACACTTCTTTTAATTTAGACGAACTTAAGTTAAGTGAAACTGGGCTGGGATTTATATTTCCCATCATGCTTTGCCCATGGCACTTGAAAGGGAGAGTAAATGCTAAAATTAAGTGTTATATAATGTTTTTTGCACAAGATTAATGGTAAGGGAGATTTAGCAGTAATTAGTGTTTTGTTATGCTAATTTAGAAGAGTTTCTGTTAATGTGGGTTTTTGGGAGATTTACCATCATGGTGACGAGCGGTGCTTGGTAAGTTCATGTTACAAATGCGTTTTATTGTGTCCAAAAAGCGTCTTCACCTTACTTAAAACATTATGTTGGATCAACTTAAATAGTTGCATTCATGTTGACAATTATTAAGTTCATGTTACTTAAAAATGTGTTTTTATTGTGGCAAAAAAACGTCTTCACCTTACTTAAAACATTATGTTGGATCAACTCAAAATATTGCTTTGAATTAATGTAATTCTCCCAATTGACTTAAGTTAAAAATTCTAGTGGAAAACGTTAACATATTTTTTTTTTTGTTGAACCAATGTTTTATTTTTTAGAGTGTACTAGCATACTAAACAATTTTTTACATATAAGATATGGTAAAATTAATACAAGTACACTCTAAAAAAATGTTGGGTTGTTTTAACCCATGCTTTGGTAAAATATGGACAAACCAAACCGTTGGGTTTAAAAATTTAAATTGTAAATTTAAACCAATGGTTGGGTTTGTCCATGTTTGGCTCAAAACAACCCAACATTTTTAGAGTGTAGTATACGAGTGTGTGGTTTTGAATTCAGCAAGGCTGCATCCGAAATCACATACATACTTCCTTACTATATAGCTGCCGAAAAACAGTATGTGACAAAAGAGGCATGTCTGAATTCACAGAGTAGACAAAAAGTACCTGTAGGTCACATGATAATGACAACATGACAGATGCCGTACATTCATACTATATAGAACATACTTTTTTAGCAGTCACAAAGCAATAACATATTCAAAATAAATACCTACTCAAGAGTATGTGATTTCGGACCTTCACCTGCTCAGTGGCTGATCGGAAGTTGTTGTGTTTCATCTCACAGCCACATGAGGGCGTCAGACCACTTTTGGCTTGTGTCCTGATGACACAAAACATTGACATTTACTCATTCAGCAGCCTTCATTCAATCAAAGAGAACATACACGAGGCAGATGTTTGAACATTATATTGTCTGTAAATGAAAATGAATGCATTTCCAAAATGAAGTAAACTGACCTCAGCAGGGTTTAATCTTCAGATCATTGAGTTGAACACAGTAAAACTGGACTGGACTGTTCCTGCCCTGAAATGAGTTCATGATTCACAACACATGGCCTTTACATGCAGGACTTTAGAATGAAGCTTTCTTGTGAGATTCACCTGTGAACTGAACAGGCAGATTTATTCAGCACATGTTGAAGAGGGATCAGAGCCGATTCCAGCATGACAGTCAGACACGGCCTGTGTTATATAATCACTGGAGAGAGAGAGAGATGCAGGAGGGAGGAGTCGTGTTTCCAGCATGTGTGTTTGTGTTTGAATCACAGACTCAACAGCAGCAGCAGATGTGTGTCATTTACTCTCTTTAGCTTCCCTGCAGTAGATCAGCAGCAGAAGAGCATTCTGGGATCATTTGGAGCTCCAAAAGAGCAGATCTTCATGACCAAAGTTAAGGTAAGAAGACTGACACAAGAGTTTGAATGAAGATGCCGGACATAAACGGTCAGGAAATAGTTAAGTCGATGGCTGAGAGGGCTGAATTAATAAAAATATTTTTATAGTAAAAATTTTTTTTCCAGTTATGCTAGAAATGCATATATATGAGCTGTCAAATCGATTAATCACATCTAATATAAAAGTTTGTGTTTATATAATATATGTGTGTACGTGTGTGTGTGTGTGTGTGTGTGTGTGTGTGTGTGTCTGTGTGTCTGTGTATAATATATGTATAATATAATAAATATATATATAATATATATATATATATATATAATATACACACACACACACACAGACACACACACACACACACACACACACAATATGGGCTGTCAAATCGATTAATCGCGATTAATCACATCTAATATAAAAGTTTGTGTTTATATAGTATATGTGTGTACGTGTGTGTGTGTCTGTATATATGTGTGTATATATATATATATATATATATATATATTTGTGTGTGTATGTATATATATATATATATATATATACACACATAAATATATATACACATATTATTTAAACAAACTTTTATGTTAGATGCAATTAATCAATTTGACAGCACTAATATATATATTATATATATATATATATATATGTATATGTGGTGTGTATATATATATATTAATTTACTGCAAAATACTGAAAATTAAATCCTTATTTTAAATTGACAAATTATATATAATATCTAAGAAAGCTTCAAATAGTTTGTTTATTTTGTTTTATCCAATGCAAAATCACTTTCATATCTTATTTTGTAGTAAAAATATATTTGACTACCAACATTTTTTGTTGTTTTAAGCATATAACTTGCTAAATAGTGTCATATTAATGCTTAAAACAAGTAAAAACTATTTTCCAGTGCGGCAGGAAAAATAAACTCAATTCGATTCTTAATATTTTGTAAAATAAAATTCATCTTGTTTTAAAGACATTTTTCTCGTTTGTTTGTTTATTACGTTTTTTTTACATGCCAAACACAAGGTCAAAATCACAATCCATAAAATGTAATTTATTATGTAAAAACATTTCAACTTGACATAGGATAAAAAAATCTAAACTACATTTGGGCAATACATTCCGAAATATTCCATGTTTCTGAATAAAAATGTTTTCTAGCAGTATCCAAAAAAGTTTTTCATAAATAAATGAGAAAAAAAATACTGATTAAAAAGTGTTTTTTGCCCTTAAAAATTATCCAATAAAAACAGGGAATGTGTGGGAATCTTGCAGGATCTTTCTTCATTTCTAGAGCTCTAGCTTCAAATGCAATCACACAAGTGAGTTCAATTGTGATGGTTTGTGAATTCAGCAGAGCTCATGTTGTCTTTATATGAAGATATTAATATAATTCACTTCCTGTCTTGATCAGAGGGTGCGGATGGATCCCCATTGTGTTTGAATCCCTAAAGATTCGGTTCAAGTCTGAGTGCGTGTGTGTTTGAGAGCAAAAGAAGGAAACGCACGGGGGCAAAGCAGGAATTGAGCTGAAACAATAGCAAACAATGAAATGCAACTCCCTAAAACACAAACCACAGGACGAGAAGATCACGCAAGAATGTTTTACTAGTCAGTCACTTCGACATTTTGCATTTTAACATCCATGCCATCTTTTTTAGTGACTATTGTTCATAGCTGTTAAAGTTTTTGACCTATAGTGGACAATAAAATGGGTGAGAAACATTCATTCTGCATTTCTCTTCATCCACTATATAGGGTGCATAAGGCTGTAGAAGATTATGTGTAGCACATCCTTCTTCTGCAAATCCTCCAACTCATTAAATGGAGTTACACAATCTTGGTCGTCTGTGTGAACACAGCATCACCCGCTAGATCAGAGAGAGAGAGCGAGAGCGGCGCGAGGGAAAATAGGTCATGTTCTCTGTGTGATTGTGACGTTTGAACATGTGGGAGGCGGCAGCTGTCAAACTCTGCATCGTATTATAAACCTCAGACAGAGTCACAAAACAGAAACCTGTGAAACTGTTAACCTGATTGCTTCCCCATGAGGGGAAATAATAATTCTCTTGGATTAATCAACGTGAAAGGGTGTCACTATAAATAGATTGTATGAATATTAAAAGTGTGTGTGTGATCAGAATTGGTGCATCATTATTATATCATAATTCATTACTATTATTGTTATTATTTTTTTTTATGGCTGCTGTTTTTGCTTTCACTGTATGTACTCCTTTTATTATTTGATTTTGAACTTTTTTTAATCAAGAATGTTTTATTAATAAGAGAGGCAGAATACATATCAATGGTGAGTGATGTGTTATTAAACTGCTGGGTTTGTCTGATTAGTGTTTGCACTCCATTTCTCACTGTGTTGTTCTTCTCTAGATGTCGTGGCACTCCACGTACAGAAGCTCAAAGTTCCGGCATGTTTATGGAAAGGCGGGAAGCAGGGAGCAGTGTTATGAGGGAATTCCCATCACACACAGCGTCCATGACAACCACTTCTGTGCCGTTAACCCCAAATTCCTCGCCGTGGTCACTGAGAGCGCGGGAGGAGGAGCGTTCCTCGTTATCCCACTTCATAAGGTAGAGAACTGAACTGATCGATCACCTGAAGCTGTGCATACTAAAACTATCTAGTTTAACCAATCAAGAAGCATAATTGCACTGTTCATACTAAAACTAACTAGTTTAACCAACCAAGAAGCATAATCACACTGTGCATACTTAAAACTAAGTAGTTTAACCAACCAAGTGAAGCATAATCACACTGAGCATACTAAAACTAACTAGTTTAACCAACAAAGTGAAGCATAATCATACTATGCATACTAAAACTAACTAGTTTAACCAATCAAGAAGCATAATTGCACTGTTCATACAAAAACTAACTAGTTTAACCAACCAAGAAGCATAATCACACTGTGCATACTAAAACTAACTAGTTTAACCAAGTGAAGCAGAACTGTACTGTTCATACTAAAACTAACTAGTTTAACCAACAAAGTGAAGCATAATCATACTATGCATACTAAAACTAACTAGTTTAACTAGTAAAGCATAACTCTGCATACTAAAACTAACTAGTTTAACTAACCAAGTAAAGCATAATTGCACTGTGCATACTAAAACTAACTAGTTTAACCAACCAAGTGAAGCATAATCGCACTATGCATACTAAAACTAACTAGTTTAAAACCAGTGAAGCAAACCATACTGTTCTACTAAAACTAACTAGTTTAACCAACCAAGTGAAGCATAATCACACTGTGCATACTAACAGTAATTAGTTTTACCAACCAAGTGAAACAATCATACTGTGCATACTAAAACTAACTAGTTTAACCAATTGAGAAGCATAATCGCACTGTGCATACTAAAACTAACTAGTTTAACCAACATAATCGCACTGTGCATACTAATTGAGAAGCATAACTGTGCATACTAAAACTAACTAGTTTAACCAATTGAGAAGCATAATCGCACTGTGCATACTAAAACTAACTAGTTTAACCAATTGAGAAGCATAACATACTGTGCATACTAAAACTAACTAGTTTTACCAACCAAGTGAAGCATAATCATACTGTGCATACTAAAACTAGTTTAACCAACCAAGTGAAGCATAATCGCACTGTGCATACTAAAAGCCGTACTAGTTTAACTATCCAATCAGTAATCATAAACATATTTTAGATACTAATACAAACTAATTTAACCATCCAGCAAACTACAGCATAACCATATACAGTGTTTACTGAAACAAAATGATTTAACCAACCAACTGAAACCTGTATATACTAAAAAATTAGTTTAACCATGCAACCAGTTAAAGCACAAACAAGTTTTATATACTAAGATATAAAAGTACAAGCTAAAACTAGTTTAACCATCCAGCCAATGCAAGCATATCTGTACTGTGCATTCTAAAACAAACTATTTTTTGTCAACTTTACACAGTGATGTTGTTTAACCAGAGATCATGTGCAAATCAGAGACTATAGTGATACATAAGCGTGTGTGTTCAGACACGTGTGCTCAGTGATTGGAGGATGTACTGATATCAATGTCAGGCTGGGAGTGAGAGATGGAGACACATGTGACTGGTACAGATGCTCAGTCAGCCCTCTGTTACAGTTCTGATACTAGTTAGTTCAGTCCTCAAGCGTACACAAACTCTACTGAATCAAAATCACATCAGAAATGTGTTTTATTGAACTAAAGAGGGAGTAGTGAATTAAATGTTTTACTGCTCAACAAATTCATGGTATTTTGGGTAATGTGGCTGCTCAGATTTCTGTGGAACCACAATGGATAGTTTGTTTGTAGCGCCACTTTCTGGTAGACATAAGAACTGCAGCCACGAGAATTTTAATTATAATGGAAGTTGCTATACTTTTACTGTAGTGAATACATATATATTTATTGTTTGTTGTTTTATGTTCACTTTTAACCCAACAGATAAAAAATTGCATATGATGATATTGAGTTTGGAGGATAAAATTCACAAAAATATTCTAATTTAAGCCAGCTGGGCTTCACTAGATGTTACCAACTTACAAAACCACTGCTAGACAAAACATTTGACTCAATATGTCATACCTACTAAGAGATTTAGACAATTTTCTCATGTGACAACTTGCCCCTGTCTAAATACGAGCTCATTCTCTCTCAGCCAGGGCGAATAGACCCTCATCACCCAAAGGTCTGCGGCCACCAGGGCAGCGTGATGGACATCAAATGGAGTCCGTTCATGGACAACATCATCGCGTCCAGCTCAGAGGACTGTACGGTGAGAAATAACCTGGTTAACCATGATGATAGATGATGATGATAACATTGATGCCAATGCAGCCTTGACCAGGGATGAATATAATAGTATCTAAATAATACTAAAATAAAACTTGCCTTGACCTTTGAACTCCAGGTGAGAATCTGGCAGATTCCTGATGGCGGTTTGAGAAGAAACATGACAGAAGCTCTGATGATCCTGATTGGCCACAGCCGGAGGGCGGGGCTTATTGAGTGGCATCCCACCTGCAGCGGAATCCTGCTCAGCGCCGGATACGACTGCAAGGTAACCAAGACAACCAGAACTAGATCTGAATGACAAAACAATGGTGATATTTTGTTGTTTACGGAACAGATTCTGATTTGGAATCTGGAAGAGGGTGGCTGTGAAGATGATTGACAGCCATCCAGACGTCGTCCTCTGTATGTCCTTCAACACTGATGGAAGTTTACTGGCCACCAGCTGTAAGGATAAAAAACTGCGGATTATTGATCCACGTTCAGGAAAAGTTCTTCAGGTGCGTGCAGACGTCATATACCGGCACAAGCCAAGTAATGTTAATTTTGTATTATTCCAATATATATATATTTAAATAAAATATTTTATTTTTAGATTTATATTTTAACTGTACACTATATTTATCTGAAAATGTTTGTTTCATTAAATATATTTCGTCAAAAATAAATGTTGTGTTTGCATTTTTCTGATTTGGTGTCACTGAAATATTATATATTATTCTTTATAATAAATACAAAATATTCAATATCTATATTTTTCATTTAAATAAAAGAAAAATTGCATTTTATATTAATTTTTATATATATTTATTTATATTTTACAAAAAAATATATATTATTTTTTCTTGTTTTATTTATAATTGAATTGGTTTATTTAATATTGAAATGTTTCAGGTTTTTTGAGTTATTATTCAAGTAAAAAGAAATTGCAATAAAAATCTACAAGAAATGGAACACATAAAAACAATAGAAGCATTTTGATTTTAATTTTTGTGTTTTTTAAGAGCAGAACAATTTAAAATAAAATACAAAACTAGCCAAATAAAATAAATTTACCAAAGAAATTGATACAATTATATTTATATTTTAACTGAACCTGTTTGTTTAATTATATAATTTGTACGTCCAAACAGGAAGCAGACTGTAAAAACACCAGAGTGAACCGCGTCGTGTTTCTGGGTAATCTGAAATGTGTCCTCACCACGGGCGTCTCCAGGTGGAACACCAGACAGATTGCATTATGGGATCAGGTAGGGTCCAAACATTTTAATGTCATTAGGTGGACTAGAATAAGTCAACAAATTCATCTAGACATTTGTTTAAATATGTAGGACGACCTGTCTGCACCTGTTATGGAGGAAGAAATCGATGGACTGTCGGGCGTCCTCTTCCCGTTCTATGATGCCGACACACACATGGTTTATCTGGCCGGGAAGGTGAGTGAGCCTCTTTTAAAAAAACGCAGTGTCTGTTTACACTAAGTGCAAATAGGCCGCCTTGTTGGCAGAAGTTATTTACACTAACTCCGCCCACCATTGTATGGAAGCCCGTTTCCGCCACTGAAAAAAAAAAAAAAAAAAAAAACCACAAAAAAAGCCACTAAAAAAAAAAGATTAATTGCGACTTTTTATCTCAAAATTCTGACTTTTTAACTCACAATTGCGAGATATAAAGTCAGAATTCTGAGATAAAAAGTCGCAATTGTGTGATGAAAAGTCAGAATTCTGAGATATAAAGTCGCAATTGCAAAATAAAGTCGCAAGATAAAAAGTCAATTGCGAGATTGATAAAAAGTCGCAATTGCAAGTCGCATATAAAGTCAGTCAAGATAAAAGTCGTGCAAAAAGCAATTGCGAGATATAAAGTCAGAATTCTGAGAGTATTTAAAATTGCTAAAGTCAATTCAAAAAGTCGCAATTGCGTGATAAAATTCGTGAAAAGTCGCAATTGCGTGATATAAAGTCAGAATTTGAGATAAAGTCGCAATTGCGAGATATAAAGTCAGAATTCTGAGATAAAAAGTCGCAATTGCGTGATAAAAAGTCGCAATTGCGAGATGAAAAGTCAGAATTCTGAGATAAAAGTCGCAATTGCGTGATAAAAAGTCGCTATAAAGTCAGATTCTGAGATATAAGTCGCAATTGCGAGATAAAAGTCAGAATTCTGAGATATAAAAATTGCGTTCTAAAAGTGCGATAAAAAGTCGCAATTGCGTGATAAAGTCAGAATTCTGAGGATTGCGAAGTCAGAATTCTGAGTCAATTGCGAGAGTCTCAATTGCAGTCTGAGAATAAAAAGTCGCAATTGCGCAAGTTGCAAGTCAGAATTCTGAGATAAAAAGTCGCGATAAAAAGTTGCAATTGCGAGTTATAAAGTCAGAATTCTGAGATAAAAAGTCACAATTAATCTTTTTTTTTTTTTTTTTTTAGTGGCGGAAACGGGCTTCCATACCATTGTCTGATTAAGCCAGAATTTATAAAGCCAAAAATGATAAAAGAAACCTGCCTAATAACAGGATCAGTGGTGTGGAGAGTAAGGCGAGAATCCGCTTTTTACCAAACTCATTCTTTTCCCATCGCATATCAGCTCAGAGAGGGGTTTATTTTAAATGAAAATTAAGAACATTTTCGAAAAGTGGAAATAAAGTGCCTAAAAGTGTTAACGGGTAGGATTAATGACGGGCTTTAGGGACAGGCACAAGTAATGTCCCAATAAAGCAGCATCCATGAATGATTTTAATAAATATCATATACACGGAGTATGTTGTTATTATTGCAAACTGTTTTATAATGTTCTACAATACACCAACTATAAATGGAATCTAACAACCATTTACATTTAGTGCAAAGAAAATGATTGAACGTGCAGAACTGTGTGTGTAATCTTACCGTCGAGATCATCTGACGTCCACAGGGTGACGGAAACATCAGGTATTATGAGGTCAGTCCTGAGAAACCCTTCCTGCAGTTGCTGATGGAGTTCAGGTCTCCGGCTCCTCAGAAGGGTCTGGGTGAGTTACTGCATCACCAAACGCATGATAGGAGGATCATAGAGCTGCACGATTCTTGTTTAATTGAGAAACGAGATTTTTTGTTTCAAACAGATATCACGACTCTGAACAGACAACTAAACAAGATAACATGTAATTTCTGACAAAATGTTAATTGCTGCAGTCTATTTAAAATGTTAATTAATCTGAATTTATTATTAAAAAACCGGGTTGAATGAATGATTCAATGACTCATAAATACTTCACTTGTTTAATTACTGGATGAATCAGCGTTTTTTGAATGAATCTTTTGAATGAATGATTAATTTTTTAACAGTCGCTTGTCGCCACCTAGTGGCATAATGATGTAATGACACAATCATTATTTGAAGCACCAAGTTACTTTCAAAAGGTGATTTGCTCTATCATAGACATCAGTGTTTATATCCGAACTATAAACTTTTATCCCAGTACTTTTGTGATAATATTAAGGTGGAGGTGAACAAGTCTGATCTGGTGACGTTTGCATGCAGGTTTGATGCCCAAACGCGGCGTCGATGTGGGCGAGTGCGAGATCTTCAGGTTTTATAAGCTGGTGACTCTGAAAAATCTGGTGGAGCCCATTTCCATGATTGTCCCGCGCAGGGTGAGAGAAACCAAGATTTTATAACATGGGTTTACCTTTGAGCTTTAAAGACAAGATGAAATCAGATGCTTCTCTGAGTGAAGTTTAACTCTTTCCCTGCCATTTAGGGAATTCTCTGACCATCCATGTTTTCACTGTTATACAGTAGGGGGCGCTATTATGCATTTTCTGAAATAGTACAGAATCTCCGGATCAAAACACAGGCGAAGAAGAAGCAGAAACATTGCTGAGGCATATGTAAAATAACGTGATAATCAAATATTAAACAGCATATAAAGCAAAACTGCCTAACATGAAATGTTGAACCCAAAAAGAGAAAATGACTGTGAAGCTTTTGCGGTGTTGCTGGACCCAATCTTGATCCCTGAAGCCGTTCCAGAGGAAGTCTTTGACAAAAAATGTGATTTTCTCAGCTTTTATATTCAAAATGTTCATGTTGATAAAAAAAGAATGCATGAAGCTAGAATTTTTGTTGTTGTTTGTTTGTTTAAAAGCAACAAGAAAATGTTCAAAAATGCTGGCAGTGGCTGGCAACTTTTTTAAATAAACGCTGGCGGGGAAAGAGTTAATTTTACTTATATTCCAAGTCTTCTGAAGTCATATAATGGTTTGTGTGCATAACATACTGAAATGAAGCCATTATCCACAGAAAAATCTTCCCTTCTGTAATGTTCTCCACTGTTATGTGTGTTTAACTATCATCTATCAGTCCGAGTCATTTCAGGAGGATCTTTTTCCGATGACGGCGGGCACAGAATCGGCCCTGTCAGCTGCGGAGTGGCTCAGTGGGATTGACAGAGGTGACATCTGCATCTTCATACATATCAGGGAATAAATGCATAAATAAACATGATTTGAATTTATTAATGCTGCCGTGTCTAAATGCATCTGTGTTTGTACAGGGCCAGTGCTGATTTCTCTTAAAGAAGCATATAAACGTCCAAATCCAGCAGGTCTCAGAGCATCGAAACGGGACAGACGGACAGTGAAGGGCATTGACTTACTGGAGAACATTTCTCCAAACACAGACAAAGAGGTGTGTGTGTGTGTATTGTTTGGAGTTTATCTTTCAAAGCTCATGAGGAGCTCTCATTTACAGTATGATTCATGTAAAGACAGAAAGCAGCATTCACAACCCATTTTACTAAAGTAATGTGATGTGATTCTGCTCAGAGTAAAAAGAATGAGAACAAGATTGGATTAAGATTTTTCAATGTTTGTGAAAGAAGAAGTCTCTTACGCTCACCAAGGCTTCATTTACTTGATCAAAAATACAGAAAAAACAGCAATATTGTGAAATATTTTTACTGGGGTGCTTTTGAGAAACATCTGTGATCTTCTCCATTTAAGCTTTTGATGTCTAGGAGGAAAAAATGAGACATCCTAGAGATCACATGTGTGTTTTTTCAGCTGCTGAAGATGGTCTACAGGCAGCAGGACGAGCTGAGGAAACTCAAAGATGAACTTGGAGAAAAAGACGAGAGAATCCGTCAACTGGAGCTGGAGCTCAAGAACCTGAGAAACACGTGACGACAAAACAGCTGACGGACCATGTTATTAAGAGCACACGGAGGAAATAATTGTTTTATTATGATTTTATGGATGTATTTTTAAATTTAATAACGTTATTTAAGATGGATGTGATTTTTGAAGTGTTAGTTCTCACAAAAAATGAAATTTCAGTCATTAGTTACTCACTCCCATGCTGATATTTTTACTGTGGAATTGATGTGTTGGAGCTTTGCAGTATTATTTAGCATCCACATTTTCTAACATTCTGCTGAACATCCACAGAAGAAAGAAACCCATACAGGTTTAACATGGCATGTTGGTGAGTAAATGATGAATTTTCAGATTTTGGTGAACTGTTCCTTTAAGATACAGATGTACAAATGAGGTCTTGATGTGTCCTTTTACAAACAATTGTTAAGAAACAGATTTGCTTATGAAGTTCTTCAGGCTGTCTGCCAGAAGATGGCGCTACAGGAGAGCGAAAAAAGCAAAGACCCTCATCTCAAACTCTCAATCTGCTCTACAAATACATTCATGTTCATAATGATTGTGTTCGTCATTAATGCTGGCATGTACATATATATTTGTAAGTATGACATGTTTACCATAAAAATTAAATATTGCTCAACCACATTAAAATGGATTTTTTTTCATATTCCACAAGATCCACTTTTTACTTGTTACTAAGTAATCTAATTACTTTTCCCTTGAAAAAGTAAAGTAAGGAATTAGGCTACTCTTAATTTTTCTGTGATTTAATTACAGTTACTTCTGATGTAATTGCATTAAATACTGTACTAGAACAATTCTATATAAAACAATAGTGGATTTAACATCAAAATGCAATGAAACTTTTTTCATTTACCCATTTTGGTCAGTTCAACAGTAATTTTGCAATTGTATATTGTTCATTTGAAAGAATTAAAAGAGCAATTTCATGTCTATCCTTGTATTGTTCAACTGGTCAAGGTTGATATGAGATTTAGAAAGTAGTAATTAAAGTAATCCAATACTTCTTAGAGATAGTAGTTTAATTACACTGTTGAAGATGTATTAGCTAGTAGCCTAATAGGCTAATTACTTGCTTTTTTGAAGCATTAAAGTGTTAGTTCACCCAAAAATGAAAATAATGTAATTTATTACTCACACCCGTAAGACCTTCATTCATCTTCAGAACATAAATTAAGTTATTTTTGTTGAAATCCGATGGCTCAGTGAGGCCTCCATAGCCAGCAATGGCATTTCCTCTCTCAAGATCCATAAAGGTACTAAAAACATATTTAAATCAGTTCATGTGAGTACAGTGGTGCAATATTAATATTATAAAGCGACGAGAATATTTTTGGTGCGCCAAAAAAACAAAATAATGACTTATATTGTGATAGCGGATTTCAAAACACTGCTTCAGGAAGCTTCAGAGCATGAATCAGTGTATCGAATCATGATTCGGATCGCGTGTCAAACCGCCAAACTGCTGAAATCACGTGACTTTGGCGCTCGAACCGCTGATTCATAACGGTCCGAATCTTCCTAAAGCAGTGTTTTGAAATCGGCCGTCATTAAATAAGTCGTTATTTTGCTTTTTTGGCGCACCAAAAATATTCTTGTGGCTTTATAATATTAATATTGAACCACTGTACTCACATGAACTGATTTAAATATGTTTTTAGTACATTAATGGCTCTTGAGAGAGGAAATGTCATTGCTCCCTATGCAGGCCTCACTGAGCCATCGGATTTCATCAGAAATATCTTAATTTGTGTTCTGAAGATGAACGGGTGTGGAACAACATGAGGGTAAGTAATAAATGACAGAATTTTCATTTTTGGGTGAACTAACCCTTTTAGTTTCTTAAATACAAACAGTGACTTATTCATCTTTACTACAAATGAGTTCAGGAGCATTTGTACTGCAGGTGGGGAATTTATAAGGTTTTTATCTATTTAAGAAAGAAATATCTGTCTTAGTTTCAGCGTTAAACCACGAACAGATTGTTAAAGCTGAGAAGAGAAAGTCACTCGCGGGGTTCAAAGGAAGATCCAAAACCGCTCATTATTTGCCTCCAGGATTCGTGGCCTGAATGTGGATCTCTCACCTCATTTAGAATGAATGACAGATCCTTGTAAACAGTCGTGCAGCGTCTGCAGCCTCCCACAGCATGTGTCCTGAAACACAACCAAAAAGCTTTGATAGCGTCCGCCAAGGATCCGCAGAAAATGTCAACGATAGCGCTCCGGTTTCACATAAAATGTAGAGATTTCTGACATTTGTCTCTCTGTGGCCAGAATGAAATCACCTCCAGCTGGATATTTGAGGAGCAGGAATCCAATATCAGAAGATGAAGATCAGCAATATCTTTTATTCTCAGCTACCACGATTAAGCCACGATCATTAAGAAAAGCTACGAGTGCCTTGGGATACAAAATAAGTAATGTTTAAATGTAAAACATTTTTCTAACCCTTTCTCTTTATAACACAAAAAGGATTTGCGTGCTTAACCCGTCAAAGTAACTGGTAATGGTAATTTACTGAAGAATCTGGTGTTTTTTGGGTGAATCATTTCTAATTGTGGTGTTATTTTAGCATGTAAACAACCTGAGCCCCCCCCCCCCCCCCCCGTGAAATATTAGCCTAGCATACGGATGAATCCATGTCTGACGGTGGAGACGATCAAGAATATATTTTTTTCTGATAATATGTCACAGTTAATTTTCTATCAGTTGTTTAGCATTTAATGCCAGATCGCGAATAAATCACTCATTGGATCTAATCCGGCAAACGGTTCGCGATTCAGTTTGATTCATTTGACGCATTGATTCGTTTGCAGCGGTTTCCTCACAGCGTAACGTACGTTAGAATACAAAATGGAGGCGCAGGTGGATAACAAAGTCCCTTTAAAGGTGCCCTAGAATCAAAAATTGAATTTACCTTGGCATAGTTGAATAACAAGAGTTCAGTACATGGAAAAGACATACACTGAGTTTCAAATTCCATTGTTTCCTCCTTCTTATGTAAATCTCATTTGTTTAAAAGACCTCCGAAGAACAGGCGAATCTCAACATAACACCGACTGTTAAGTAACAGTCGGGATCATTAATATGTACGCCCCAATATTTGCATATGCCCGCCCATGTTCAAGGCATTAGACAAGGGCAGCCAGTATTAACGTCTGGATGTGCACAGCTGAATCATCAGACTAGGTAAGCAAGCAAGAACAATAGTGAAAAATGGCAGATGGAGAGATAATAACTGACATGATCAATGATATCATGATATTTTTAGTGATATTTGTGAATTGTCTTTCTAAATGTTTAGTTAACATGTTGCTAATGATAGGGAGTGAGAGATTTAAAGGGGCCGCAGCCTGAATCGGTGCATCATTAATGATGCCCCAAAATAGGCAGTTAAAAAATTAAATTAAAAAAAAAAACTATGGGGTATTTTGAGCTGAAACTTCACAGACACATTCAGGGGAGACCTTAGACTTGTATTACATCTTGTAAAAGCTGGTTCTAGGGCACCTTTAAGACAAGTCATTTCACTCTGCGGCCATCTTTGAAACGCCTTTTCGGGCATCCAAGTGCAGCTCCTATCTATTTGAATGGGGGAACATCAAATTTTCCAAATCTGTTTGCCGAACTTTCAATTAAATTTCATATTTGAAATAACCAATAAAATCTGACAACAAATGTCTCATAAATTTTGTTTCTAAATGCTCGAATCATGACAAAAAAATGGTATTTTTCAAGCTGGATCAGCATGCACAGTCCTAAATACGCATCTCTTCTGCCTCATTTCGGAGGCGCGCGTCTGACTGTTTCTATAGAAACCGGAGCTTCTAACGGCCGCTGCAGTGACGGGATGACTTTATCAATCGGTGATTGGCTCTTATTTAGAAGGTGGGACTTATTCCGCCATATTGCGCGTTTCACTTTCTCCCATTCATAATAATACGAGTGACGCGTCTTGTGTTATTCTGTAGTCTTTGATATTAATCTATGATCTGTTCAGAAAACAAATCTCTCTAATATCTATCAGGTTGTCAGCGATTTGAGCAGTTTATTAACCAATCTACTGTGTTTTTACAGAGCCCCTAAAGAGACACAGTAATGGAAAAATTTGAAATGGGAAGATGCTTTTTGTGTTCGCACTCAGCTATTTAGCATTAGAATTAGCAATGCCAGATCGCAAATAAATCACTTTTTGGATCTAATCGGTCAAACGGTTCGCAAAACTGATATTTTTTGTGATTCAGTTCGATTCATCTAGTTCGAGTTCACTCACGTGACGCGCTGATTAGTTTGCAGCAGTTTCCTCTCAGCGTAACGTACATTAGAAAACTAAATGAAGGCGCTAGAACAGGTGGATATTAATCTATGATCTGTTCAGAAAACAACACTTTCAAATGTCTATTAGGTTTATTAACCAATCTACTACATTTTTACAGAGCCCCTAAAGGGACATGGTGATGGAAAAATGTGAGATGCTTTTTGCGTTCGCACTCAAAAGTTTTACGTTCCCCTGATAAACTTTGCAAATTGAGTTTCTCGGTGAACACAAAACATTGAAATCATTTTTCCTCCCATATTTTTTTTCCTTTACCCCCCTTCACTCTACTTTTAAGGCTATATCCTATATACTTTTTTGATGGGGTAATGATTAAAGTCTCGAATCTGTAAGTGTCCTAGCCGCTTTAATGTCGCTCTGACATACTCGGCACACATTGTTCTGCTTTCCAGAGTTAATATGATCATTGTCCGCCAAGAAAAAGACAATTACATTGGTGTAATCGATCTTTGTGACTGCAGAAGAGCTTTTAGTTATGAGATGTGCTGGATAATGGCTTCTTCTGCTCTGAGGGACAAAATGAAGCCATATTGTTCATGCATTAATGTAGGCAGAGCACTTAATTTTGTGTTGAAAATGGATTGAAAATACGCAATGGCCAGGGTTAGCGTGATTGTCGGTGACTTGATCTGCTTACATTTGGCCGGTTTGAAGATTATGAGAATGTTATCAATGTCATTAGACGTCTGGTAATGGCAGAAATAATGACCAGAGTGACTGACGCATTGCATCATGGGAAATTGTTCATACCCAGCTAGACAGCATAATTGAAGTAATAAGCTTAAGCAACATCAATCTCAGTGATTGTAGAAGGCGCTGGAGGAAAGATTAATGTCATCTCAGTCTTGGGAATAGAAATGTGCCTCATCTATCTAATGCAAAAACAATACATTAAACATAATAATAATAAGTATTATTTTCTGTAGTATTTTTTACCTATTGTCGACTATTTTCTTCAAGTTGTTTTAAAGGTCCGTTCCTTTAAAGTGTATTGCATAAACATTCTTTACCACAGACTTTCACATTCATTATCAAGTTTTTCCTTCTGATTGTGGCTTTTGTCTCACTATTTCACATTCATCCTAAGAATATGCTAATTATGAGCCTATCAAGATCATCTCACCGCCTTCAAATTACAAGCTGATGAAATAATAATGGTTGCACGGCATTTAATTTGATTGTAGATTGACTCGGATGTTCTCAGAGCAGTCTGATTTGATTTGCCATGCCATTTCTGATGCATACGAGCTGAGACGTTGAGTTATAAAATGTCTTGCATTTGTTCAACTTCCATTTAAAATGTATATACTTTCTCGTAATCCCTTGCGTTAACAGCAAACAATTTTTAGGTTTATTTGAAGACCGTTCAGCAGACCTTTCCTAAAAGTGAATATGAGGTGCTTGACACCGATATAAAACAGTTTATGAGGTGCAAAAAGGTTTTATTGGGAATATTTTCAACAGCCAAGGAAGAATGAGAGGGTAAGTCGAGTTCAGCAGGGCCGTTTGAGGAATTTCTCAGTGGGTTGATACTTTAGAGAAGTGTTTTGAATTTTATGCTTCTTGGCAACCATCTCACAACATTTGGTGATGGACATCAGTCAGATTTTTATGTTGTCCACCAAGTTTATGTGTTGATTCTTGGTTTGTTTTTTATAAAGCTGAAGTACCAAGTTGCATAAGCCATAAGTGCATACTAGGAAAGTATTCATAAACACAAGTCCAAAGGGAAGAGAGATCTCCATGTTTAAACATATAGGTCAACATTTCCAGTTTCTAGTTTTCCTGTTTATTTGACGGTTTTGAAGCTGTGCATTTAAAAAATTTTTTGACATTTTAATTTTTTATTAAGTCACTCATAATGCAAACTTCACCAGTTTATTTACAGAAGTGAATTCTCTCACTGGAATTTAACTTTCTACTCAAGAGGAAATCAGATTCCAAATGGAACTCTTGAAGGTCGGGTCGATTCCGCAGCCATCTTCAGTACTGGATTAAAGGTCGCAGCATCGACCTCATCATGATGACATCGGATGAAGAGGACGTGAGTCCTGAAATATCCTTTTTCCAGGCATTGTACTTGGCAGCGTTTTCTTTGAATTAAAGAATGTGTGGAAGGATGTACCTTTAACCACAAATATACATTCCAAGGTTTCAGATGAGGACCGACATTGTTGTCCAGTAGCCACTATTGTGTCTTCTACGGTTTACGCTGTTGAATCGATATGGTCTGTCCTAACTAACCTCTCTGAACTTCATTAAGTCCTGAACTGCTGTTAGGTGCTTTCATAACTTCGTAAGATCTCTTTTGTGGCTGGTAGCTCGCTCCTGGATGTGCCATTGATTTTAATCGATTTCCGAGGTATAAAATGGCAAAACTCTTTCGGAATGTAATATTGCATCATGAGCTGGGGAAGTTTTGGGGAACATTTCAGAAGGTCTATGTCAATCTATTTTATATCTATAATTAAATACTAATTTTTAATAAAAAGGGGTTTTGGCTGCTGCCAGTGCCAGTTCATTTCATTTCACTGAACATGTCAAGGCTTATTCATTCCAATAATGAAGCAATCCATTCTGATGTTCCTGTTCTTACTGTACCAGGGACGAGTTGGATTTCATTAAAATATTCAATAATTCATTAATTAAAAACCTGCCAGCCAATATTTTATTATTTATTTATTAAACTTGTCAAGGCTTATTCTTTCCAAAAATGAAGCAATCCATCCTGATGTTCCTGTTCTTACTGTACCAGGGATGAGTTTCATTAAAACATTCAATAATTCAATCATTTAAAACAGTATTTATTTATTTTAAGAGGATTAGCAAATGTATTCAATGTATAATTTTATTTTATTTTATTCCACAACCAGTCTTAATTTAATGGGAAGGAAGTTTGAAAGTTTTGAAAACTTACAATAAACTCTACGTCAAGAGATTAAGCAAAAATTAATCCTTGTTATATTGGGGTGAAAAATGCAATTTCTATTCATGTTAACTTATGTAAGTGCCATTGAAAATTCACACTTTGCTTTTACATCAGACTCATTTATATATCACGCCACAACAGGACGACATAATATGATTAGGTGCGGTTTATTCCTGCAAAATGAAATAAAGGAAGCCTGGAGCTGTAGCTGTGAGTTACGGAGGTGAGGGAGCCTGTGATTTATTATGGAGTCCACGGTGGAGAAAAGATCATGCTTTACATGCAGATGCTGTTTTGCAGGGGAGGAAAATGACGCTGGGCATTGCAGACGGGTCTATCCATCACCGTTGTGCCAAAACACAGATGAGATTGAGTCTGAAGTGTCCACAGAAACAGCTGTTATTGCAAAATGCCATGTTTGCATTATAATACAGAATCAGCTTCTGAGGTGAGACATGCACCCTAGTGAGTCAACAAACACAAGCAATTAAAAATGGATTGAAATATTGATCATTTTGATACTCTTACTGGTGGCAGATGTGATTTCAGCGGCTTCTTCAGCATTAGTAAAGTGATGCACAATGTGTGTTTAAATGAAGGAGGACTAGAGAGCTGCCTACATAGGCCGTATCTTAAGGCAATGTATTTAGTCAAATTTCTGGTTTTGGAGTTTTCTGGTGCCACTACGGCTATAAACACTAGTGCATTTCATGGAACTAAAGCACACAAAGCTATTTTGCAACAATAAAACAGTCATTTTGTGATTCACTTTTATTGTTTGAATTTGGTTTACATTTTTATTACTATTTTTTTATTAGGGTTGGAAAATTTATTGAATGTCTAATTAAATATTATTTATTTACTTTAGGTCTTAATTTACAGAGAAGGTTCTGAAAGTTATTGAAGTCTGGTCTCAAAAGATCTTGATGGAGGATGAAGCGAGAGAAATGTTTTGCACTGGGTTCACAAATGTCATTGTAATTGATTGGCATTTAATTCATTATTTTAATGTGTATTTTGTAGAGTTCGCAACATAAAATGGAGGGAAGCATTTTGACCAGCATTGTTTGAGGATTTATGTCTTCATTCATGCATTACATATTGAAAATAAAGGTGTTTTGTTTTAGCATAAGTCTCATAAAATCTGGGGCAAAATATCAATGCAGCATTTTTAACATGTACTGTGAGCTTCGGCAGAGGGAAAATTGCCATTGAAAATGACTTTGAGTCTGGATATATGAATCCACTTTGAACTTTAATTCTGTGAAAATGAAAAAAAAATCGGTATAAAGATTCTTCAGAAATTCCACAAAAATATTTAAATAAGATAATAAATTACAATTGAGGTTGGAAGAGCGAGTAAATGATCATTTTTGGGTGAACTATGAAGATGAAGGTTTATGAAAAACCCTGAAAACAAGACAGATTTCGAGTCTTGCGTTGGATCTCAGAGAAGGCCAAAACACAGAGATGATGCAGACTCAACCCAAAAGTTATAAACACTGACAAATTGTGAGAGACAGAAAGCTGATATCACGTGTCCTCTCTCAGTCAAGCATGAAATCACACAATAAACACTCGTTTCCTCACTCTCGCCTTGTTTTTCTTCTCTGTTTGTGTTCGCTGGCCTCAATAATGACCATTGTAAGCACGAACCACCAATCCACTGTGAGGTCAATGTTCCTCAAAGAGGCCATTAACGTCAGCGGCATGCTGGGATACAGTACGTTTGCAGTGAATATTAATGGCTGTGTCTGCTGTACATGTGGAGTTCTGAGAATGAGGGGCAACAGTCTTGAGTTGAGTACACCAACATTTGCAGATGCTTAGAAATCTGGAAATCGGCCACAGATGAGTAATCACAAACCATGTGACCGACAGGATGGCAGCAAGGTGAGACGGCCAAAGAAAATTAAAGAAAACAATACAAGGGCCACTCACATAGAACACAACAGCAACCACCCAGAATACCATAGCAGCCTGGCAACCATCCACAACACTCTTGCATAATGATGGTAGAGTTACATACCTTTAACCATTTAAAGCTGCTTGTACGTTCAAAATGACGTTTCTATAAGCAGATGGGCTTATTGAATAAAACAGGTTGCAGTTGTTCAGGAGAAAGAGAGTTGTGCAGATGTTCTCATACAGGCTGAATGAAATGTGCAGCACATTGACTCATAAATCATGCAGTTCTTATACAGCTGCTCGTGTTCTCTGGGAAATGTTGCACAGGATCATTTTTTAACACGGACTTTAGGTTTGTTTGTCAAGGTAGTGAGAGGACGTAATATATTACACTGTGAGAAAAATGTGTGTGTGTTTCTTTGAGCATAAGCGTATAAGTAGGTATAACCAAGTTTTCTGCCTCAAGGTGGACTTCATCATGAGCTTTCACCCATTGCTTTATGAGACAGCGCATGATAAACGAGAGCTTTCCAAGGGAAACAGAAATCAAATTATCCCCGACAGGCAATCCGAATGACCGCGAGCACTTCCGCTGAGTCAGCAACGTATTAGACGCGTCTATTGCTCGCAGATTATCAGTCAGGTAATAGATTCCCATTCTTCAGAAATACACAGCTGTCTATTTGACCCTCTCCATGTCTCAAAAGCAGACATCTGCTATAGCCTATTACATAACCTTCTCAATGAAGTTTCAGGATTTGCACATTAACATGTTCACCTTTGCCTGATTTCTGAGGCTTCAGACTCTCTCAGTTCTTCACATACTAATGACAGATTTTTTTTTATGCATTGTGATGGAAGCGACCAAACCCAGTGACCTCAGAAGCTTGTTTTTGTTTTTTGGTCCTTAACTCAATCTGCTTGCAATCACATCTTTCTCTATAGAACACAGCTGATTGATTCCTGCTGTATCAGTTGCCTTTGAGTTCGCTACTCAACCTTCAAATATTTGGTCAGCATTTGCTGTAGCACTTGCAGCGCGCTTTCAGAAACCATCCATCTGTTCCAGCCCTTCCCAGCTCCATCCCCAGCTCCACCCTAGCTCCACCTGTATAGATCTGCTACGGGTAATTCATGTACACTACATTTTACAACAGCAGCATGTCTTACTTGCTCACAGCTGCATGTTGTGTGTGTATTGGGAGTAGCAAGTCCCGTACTTACTCTGCAGCAGAAGTAGCAATAACCAACAGCAGCAGCAATAACTGCAGCACCAGCAATAACCAACAGCAGCGATTACAACAGAAATAACCAACAGCAGCAGCGTAGCAGATCTATTCAGCCAAGACACCAATGACCAACAGCAGCAGTATGGAGAAATAGCAGCAGCAGCAGCAATAACCAACAGCAGCAGCGTAGCAGATCTATTCCACCAAGACACCAATAACCAACAGTAACAATAACCAACAGCAGCAGCAATAACAGCATCAGCAATAACCAACAGTAACAATAACAAACAGCAGCAGCAGCAGCAGCAGCAATAACCAACAGTAACAATAACCACCAGCAGCAGCAATAACAGCATCAGCAATAACCAACAGTAACAATAACCAACAGCAGCAGCAATAACAGCATCAGACAATAACCAACATAACAAACCAACAGCAGCAGCAGCAGCAGCAGCAATAACCAACAGCAGCAGCAGCAGCGTAGCAGATCTATTCCACCAAGACACCAATAACCAACAGTAACAATAACCAGCAGCAGCAATAACAGCAGCAGCAATAACAGCAGCAGCCAATAACAACAGTAACAATAACCAGCAGCAGCAGCAGCAGCAGCAGCAGCAGCAATAACAACAGTAACAATAACCAGCAGCAGCAGCAATAACCAGCAGCAGCAGCAGCAGCACAATAACCAACAGTAACAATAACACAGCAGCAGCAATAACCAACAGCAGCACAGCAGCAGCAGCAGCCACCAGCAATAACCAACAGTAACAATAACCAGCAGCAGCAATAACCAACAGTAACAATAACCAGCAGCAGCAGCAGCAGCGCACATAACAGCAGCAGCAATAACCAACAGCAGCAGCATAACTAACAGCAGCAGCAGCGCAATAACAGCAGCAGCGTAGCAGATCTATTCCGCCAAGACCAAACATATCAATATTGTCTCACCCATTACCATGCCAAACACTCCAAGAGTTGTCATGACAGAAATTATGAATAATCAGATTTTTTGTTTGCATCCATCAAGCTCCTTAAAATAACCAAATAAAAATATAAATAAATATTAAACAGAAAATAAACACATTCAAAATAAAGTATAAATAATAGTAAAATAAAATAATGAAATAAACAATATAATAATAAAATCAAATTCACTAAATTATTCATTTCCAATATCCAGCGAAAAAAGCTTTAATGTAATTTACTTACTGTTTTCATAGAATATCACAAACCCCTTTCTCTCATAAACACACCTAACCTCAATGTGTGTCTAAAACACACTAGTGCATATGAAGAACTCATCAAGCACCAGAGCTTGACGTCCCTGGACACCCAGCAGACATTTCATATGAGATTGTTTGCAATTTGTCTGCGTGACATAGTGCTAATGGTTGAGCATTTAGGGCTAATAGGATGAGGGCAGGTGAAGATGTTCTGAACAAGCAGGTGGATGAAACGTTCTCTGATCACCAAAACAAACCCGGAGCAGATGGCTAATGCCAGACAGTAACAATAACCAGCAGCAGCAATAACAGCAGCAAATAACCAACAGCAATACCCAGCACAGCAGCAGCAATAACCAACAGTGCAGCAAACACAGTCAGCATTCCACCAAGCAGTAACAATAACCAACAGCAGCAGCAGCAATAACAGCAGCAGCAATAACCAACAGTAACAATAACCAGCAGCAGCAATAACCAACAGCAGCAGCAGCAATAACAGCAGCCAATACAACAACAGCAGCGCAATAACCAACAGTAACAATAACCAGCAGCAGCAGCAGCAGCAATAAGCAACAGCAGCAGCACAATAACACAGCAGCCAGCAGCAATAACAGCACAATAACCAACAGCAGCAGCAAGCAATAACCAACAGTAACAATAACCAGCAGCAGCAGCAGCAGCAATAACCACAGTAACAATAACCAGCAGCAGCAGCAGCAGCATAACAGCAGCAGCAATAACCAACAGCAGCAGCAGCAATAACAAAAGCAGCAGCAGCAATAACAGAAGCAGTCGTCTGCTCTCTGACACCAAACAAAACCCGGAGCAGTGGCTAATGCCAACAGTAACAATAACAGCAGCAGCAATAGCAACAGTAACACATAACCAAGCAGCAGCAGCAGCAGCAGCAATAACCAACAGTAACAATAACCAGCAGCCAGCAGCAGCACAGCAATAACCAGCAGCAGCAATAACCAGCAGCAGCAATAACAGCAGCAGCAATAACCAACAGCAGCAGCAGCCAATAAAGAGCAGCAATAACAACAGACAGCAGCAGCAGCAGCAGCAATAACAGCAGCAATAACAACAGTAAAATAACCAGCAGCAGCAGCAATAACAGCAGCAGCAATTAACCAAAGCAGCAAGCAGATCTATTCCACCAAGACACCAATACCAACAGTAACATAACCAGCAGCAGCAGCAATAACCAACAGTGAACAAAACCAACAGCAGCAGCCAGCCAGCAAAACCAACAGTAACAATAACAAGCAGCAGCGCAGCACCCAGCAAATAACCAGAAAGTAACAATAACCAGCCAGCAGCAGCAGCAATAACAGCAGCAGCAATAACCAAGCAGCAGCAGCAGCGTAGCAGATCTATTCCACCAAGACACCAATAACCAACAGTAACAATAACCAGCAGCAGCCAGCAATACAATAACAATAACCAACAGCAGCAGCAGCAATAACCAACAGTAACAATAACCAGCAGCAGCAGCAGCAGCAATAACCAACAGTAACAATAACCAGCAGCAGCAGCAGCAGCAATAACAGCAGCAGCAATAACCAACAGCAGCCAGCACGCAGCAATCTTTCCACCAGACACCAATAACCAACAGCAGAGCAGCAATAAACAACAGTAACAATAACCAACAGCAGCAGCAGCAATAACCAACAGTAACAATAACCAACAGCAGCAGCAGCAGCAGCAATAACCAACAGTAACAATAGCAGCAATAACAGCAGCCAGAATAACCAACAGTAACAATAACCAAGCAGCAGCACAGAAGCAATAAGCAGCAGCAATAACCCAACAGCAGCAGCGTAGCAGATCTATTCCACAAGACACAATAACAACAGTAACATAACACAGCAGCAGCAGCAGCAATAACCAACAGTCAATTAACCAACAACAGCAGCAGCATCAGCAGCAATAACCAACAGCAATAACCAGCAGCAAGCAGCAATAACAGCAGCAGCAGCAATAACCAACAGCCAGCAGAGTCAGCAGAAGACACCAATAAACAACAGTAACAATAACCAGCAGCAGCAGCAGCAATAACCAACAGTAACAATAACCAGCAGCAGCAGCAGCAATAACCAACAGTATAACATACAGCAGCAGCAATAACCAACAGTAACAATAACCAGCAGCAGCAGCAGCAATAACCAACAGCAACAATAACCAGCAGCAGCAGCAGCAGCAGCAATAACAGCAGCAGCAATAACCAACAGCATCCAATAACCAGCAGCAGCAACAGCAGCAACCACCAGCAAACCAAACAATAACCAACAGTAATACAGCAATGCAGCAGCAGCAGCAGCAATCAGCAGATCAGCGCAGCAGCAATAACCAACAGTAACAATCAGCAGCAGCATACAGGCAATAACCAACAGCAGCAGCAGCAGCAGTAACCAACAGTAACAATACAGCAGCAATAACCAAGCAGCAGCAGCAGCAGCAGCAATAACAGCAGCAGCAATAACAACAGTAACAATAACCAGCAGCAGCAATAACCAACAGTAACAATAACCAGCAGCAGCAGCAATCAGCAGCACAGCGGCAGTAACAATAACAACAGCAGCAGCAATCAGCAATAACCAGCAGCAGCAGCAGCAGCAGCAATAACAGCAGCAGCAGCAGCAGCAATAACAGCAGCAGCAATAACCAACAGTGGCAGCAGCAGCAGCGGCAATAACAGCAGCAGCGTAGCAGATCTATTCTGCCAAGACCAAACATATCAATATTGTCTCATCCATTACCATGCCAAACACTCCAAGAGTTGTCATGACAGAAATTATGAATAATCAGATTTTTTGTTTGCATCCATCAAGCTCCTTAAAATAACCAAATAAAAATATAAATAAATATTAAACAGAAAATAAACACATTCAAAATAAAGTATAAATAATAGTAAAATAAAATAATGAAATAAACAATATAATAATAAAATCAAATTCACTAAATTATTCATTTCCAATATCCAGCGAAAAAAGCTTTAATGTAATTTACTTACTGTTTTCATAGAATATCACAAACCCCTTGCTCTCATAAACACACCTAACCTCAATGTGTGTCTAAAACACACTAGTGCATATGAAAAACTCATCAAGCACCAGAGCTTGACGTCCCTGGACACCCAGCAGACATTTCATATGAGATTGTTTGCAATTTGTCTGCGTGACATAGTGCTAATGGTTGAGCATTTAGGGCTAATAGGATGAGGGCAGGTGAAGATGTTCTGAACAAGCAGGTGGATGAAACGTTCTGCTCTCTGATCACCAAAACAAACCCAGAGCAGATGGCTAATGCCAGACAGAATGAGATTGACATACACAAGTTAACTGAGAGTGAAAAAACCAGCACACCATGTTGTGCCATTACTCTGCTGTTGTTAAGGTGCAATAGTGTTTATATTTTCAAAATATCATTAATTGACCTGACGTCTCCCTCGCATGGTTGCCAAACACCGGGGAGACATTTTCACCATTTCCACATGGAAAGGAACATAAAAGAGGAGCCATCACATGAGCAAGACACGCAGATGGATGAACAGATGGAAAAAGGCAAAAACGTGTAAAACTGACTGGGAACTGACAGTGTCCCATGGAGCCATTCACTGCGTCTGAACTTCAAAGAAGCATCTGGATCGGCCCAAACCTCCTTGGAGAAACACATCCTCAGTGGACACAGAGGGATTTGACTTATTACACAATTTCAATGTCCAACGTCATGTCCACTGTGCAAAATAAAGCATCAGTTTACCAGGGAATGAATAGTTCGGGTCAATCTAATGAAGCCTGTCAGGCACATGTTTTAAGTTATAGTTCAACCCAAGATGAGATATATTTTGCATGAAGAAATTGCAAAATATACAGTATATGACAATCACATGAAACTGCATATTTCTCTTTGATGGTAATTAATGCAATGATCAAACAGGCACAAGCCCTCCAGAGCAGTTTTAGTTTCCCCAAAAACAGTAAATCTGAAGTGCTCATAATCTCAGAGAGCATCACTGCTGAACTTAAATTTAGACATTTGTTTGGTTTATCAAGCATTACCGCCAGCCTAGTTTAGCATCTCATGAGGCCCTCAGGGCTGATCCTCCAGACTGACATTCAGAGAAAGCATTCTGTCAGAGGAGCTTCTGTTTGGGCTCAGATAGGAAAATAAAACATGGAATGTGTTTACATAAAAGTTCTGCCTTGTCAATCACAATAATGAAACCTGAGTCTCATTTTCTATAATGCATTATTTTTAGAGTCAACGCACATTTATGCATCGTTTCATCATTGCATGTTATTCCAGATAAAGTCACGTTTCGTTCCGTACCTCGGTTTTGGAGTCACAGTTCGATTCGAGTGTGTGATAAAGAGTTAGTTCACCCAAAAATGAAAATTCTGTCATTAATTACTCACCCTCATGTCGTTCCACACCCGTAAGACCTTTGTTCATCTTCGGATCATCTTAAAATATATTTTTGATGAAATCCGAGAGGTTTCTGATCCCCCATAGAAAGCAATTTAAGTACCACATTCAAGGTCCAGGAAGGTAGTTAAAATAGTCCACTTGACTACAGTGGTTCAACCTTAATGTTATGAAGCGACGAGAATACTTTTTGTGCGCAAAAACAAAACAAGGATGAGCAAGAATGGGAAAAGAGAAGCAAAAAACTTAAACTTTTATGGTCATACAGATAAGAGTAATACATCATTCAAAACTGTAAAAATACTGTAAAAAACAGTATTTTTATTTGTGTACACTCGGAATAACAACAAAACATTGTGCTTTTGTAAAATAAAGAAAACAAACAGGATGTCGCTTTCTGCTGTTCCAGTTTTCTTTCCGCAAAATTTGTGGAGCGCATCACAAAAATTAATCGATACTCAGCATATTTTCTAGCAATATCATGTGTGCCACTCTTGTTTTGGGTTGGTCCATAGATCATCTCTTCTTCTGCTCTTTTTCCTGTTGTGGCGGTTAGCAAACAGCATTGCATTACCACACCGCCCCCTTCTGGTTTGGAGTGTGGATCTCCTGTGACTGACTTATTCGTCGTCTGACTGTATGCTCCGAACCGCCATGTCCATACCGAAATGATTCGGGATGAATACATGTACTGTTACACCCCTATATTTTAATAATTGAAATATGTAAACTGCACGTCATGTTTTGCTTTTTATTGGAACGTTTATATCCTAATGGTGGTTATGTGCAAGAAACATATAGTAAAACAGGTTGCATCGCTTCCAGTTCAGGTCTTTTATATGAGCAAAGATGAGCATAACTGATGTCTGTCGCATTTGCAGATTTTATATATTTAAATAATAAAATAAAATGGCAACAATAAAAAAAATACTAGCTAGGTTAGCTGATTAACTAAATATCCATAGATATAGTCATCAGAACATAGGACATCTCAAACTGACTTTAGAGTAAACAACATGGCAGGCACAGGCAAGAAGGAATGGTGATAATGGAAATAGCGTTTGGACTTCTTTTTACAGAAAGTTTGTCAGAAAAAAGAGCAAAGGTTTGGATGAAGTAGTGACGATGTGAACGTGGACTTTACATTATACAGCGTGAGCTCTTGAATGTCACATGTCAGCTCACTTCCTGATTGGGTATTGTTTTGTTCCACATGACCAATCTACAGAGTGGGTGTGCGTTTGTCCTCTGGGTCAGTATTGCTAAGTCAGAGGTCAATTCCCGTGGAATTAAACTACTTTTACATTGTTGCCGCGGGTTGTTTTTTAGTGAACATCATTTTTACCCGGGAACCAGCACCGGAACGCGACTGGGCTAGTTTTCAGAAGGGATGAACTGGGCCCAAAATGGGCTGATTATCTTGTAGTGTGTGGGTGCCTTAAACTGATGAAAGGTTGCATCAAGTTCTCTGAACCATTAAACAGAATTACAGCCCATGTCATTCAGAGGAATGACCGTAAGGTGCTTTGATTTGTGCAGGAACCTGGAAAGAATTTCGGAGGGAGAGATTGGAAGAAGCTGCCATATAAAGCAACACGAGAGCTCGGGCTTCAGCCATGTGTGTGAACATTTGAAGGAAATTCAGAGGGCAATGATACGTTAAACAGGGTTTTGCAGAGTAATCCACCTCGGCATGATGTTCTCAAAGACTTCACATGAGGAGACAATTAGCAGGACGTGGTTATCCTGCATGGATGGAAAACCCAAAGGAATGTTATTCCCCATCCAATACTGTGCAAACTAACAAAAACTGTTTCTTATTACAAGCTACTCATACTTTTAAGTTCTGTAGGTAAAGTACAGTCATTTATATAAGGCCTACATATAAAATTTATATTAACTATTAATATATTGTTTTTCTGCCAGAGAACATCTCAGTTAAGCTGTTAGCATTCGACTTTAGTAGATAGATTTAACTACAACTAATATAATCGTGAATACAACGGCTCGTGCACAGCTCGTGTTTGAATCGCTGTGTAAGCCCAAAGCTATGATTTCCCGCCGTTCTTCTGCTGAGGGGCTAGAACTAAAGCCCAAAATAAATATAAACACTAGATCAGACTGTGAACAAGCGAAAGCCTGTTGAGGAAAAACTTGTCAAGAGGTCAAATAAATCATGACCAGCTGCTGCCGAGTCAAAACCTCTCGAGAGTCATGTGGTTCAATTTCACAAATAAACACCAGCGTCACGCCAAGATATTGCTAATTAAATTAATTTGCCCAACACGTTAAAGGATTAGTTCACTTTCAAATGAAAATTTCCTGATCATTTTCTCACCCTCGTGTCATCCAAGATGTTCATGTCCTTCTTTCTTCAGTCAAAAAAGAAATTAAGGTTTTTGATGAAAACATTCCAGGATTTTCCTCCTTATAGTGGACTTCAATGGAGCCCAAACGGTTGAAGGTCAAAATTACAGTTTCAGTGCAGCTTCAAAGAGCTTTAAACGATACCAGACGAGGAATAAGAGTATTATCTAGTGAAACAATCGCTCATTTTCTAAAAAAAAATTTAAATTTTACATATGTTTTAACCATAAATGCTCATCTTGAACTAGCTCTCTTCTTCTTCTTCTCTATTTGAATTCCGGCAGTGTAGACGCTGCTAAGTGTATTACTGCCCTCCACAGGTCAAAGTTTGAACTAGTTGTTATATACTTGGACTAGCATATTGTATATGACAATTTAGTTCAAACTTTGACCTGTGGAGGGCAGTAATACACTTAGCCGCATCTACACTGCTGGAATTCTAATAGAGAAGAAGAAGAAGAAGAAGAAGAAGAAGAGAGCTAGTTCAAGATGAGCATTTGTGGTTAAAACGTATTTAAAATTTTACATTTTTTTTAGAAAATGAGCGATGGTTTCTCTAGATAAGACCCTTATTTCTCATCTGGGATCACGTAGAATGCTTTGAAGCTGCACTGAAACTGTAATTTTGACCTTCAACCGTTTGGAGGCCAGTGAAGTCCACTATAAGGAGAAAAAATCCTGGAATGGACATCTTGGATGACATGGGGGTGAGTAAATTATCAGGAAATTTTAATTTGAAAGTGAACTAATCCTTTAATGTACAACAATACATGTTATGACAGTTACATTGTTGACTAAATGTGCGGTCACATTTACCATTGCTCAGCAAAATTTAGTCATTCCATTAGAAATCCACATGATCTGAAGTTTCGCATGATGGCAAAAAAGTTCAGAATCAGATTTCACTCATATTCAAGTTCATGAATTCACCACATTGACCAACAGAAAGCTGCTTCATTTGAAAGCGACTTATGTGTGAGCTGGGCTTAATTTATTGTTACACAATGGACCTTTTTTGCACGCAGTTTCACTGAAATTTCGCTAATGTGACCGCACCTTAAAAACCAAAATAAACAGAAGAATTAGTAGCCTAAATAAATGTGTCGATAAATGTATAGGTGGGTGCACAACGCCTGTACATTCTGCTTGTGTTGTTTATTAATACATTTAAATTGCAAACCTCTTTTTATTATAACATGAGATCACACCATATTGTAAAAAACAATAAAATATTGATAAAATAAAAGCAGAAAGTAAAATCATTAAATGACAAACACAGATATGAGCAATCAGCCTATGAACCTCAACATTGGTGACAACAAAATATTCCAACAATCAGATGAACTCTGGACATCACAAAAAACTACTGAAAGACAGAACAAAAACCACTGCAAAAAATAAACGCAAATAGTTCGAATTAAAGTAAACAATAGGACTAATAATAGGAATTCAGCTGCATAACTTATTCATGCTGTGATGCATGCTGGGAGTTTTTGTACTATTGTTCCCAGCATGCATTGTGGCATGACACTTTTGATTGTCACCATAGTTGAGATTCATGTTCTGACTCTTGATGTCTTTGTGTGTCGCCTTCAAATTTTTTTGTGTGTGTGTTTTTTAAGTCATCTGATTGGTTTTGTTCCATTATAACATTTCAGTGGTGGTCAATTTTATTTTGCTGCGAGATTTCAAAGACAGTCAATTTTGTTTGGTTATGAGATTTCAATGATGGTCGGTTTTTGTTCCTTTACAAGATTTCAATGGCAATCAGTTTTGTTCCTTTATGAGATTTTAGTGACAGTCGAATTTGTTCTGTTACAAGATTTCAATGATGGTTGCTTTTGTTTCTTTACAAAATTTCAGTGACAGCCTGTTTTGTTTCATTGTGACATTTTAATAATGGTCGGTTTTGTTCCGTTCAAAGATTTTAATGACGGTCGGTTTTCAGTGTCAGTCAGTTTAATTTGGCTACGAGATTGTCAGTTGGTCAGTTTTGTTTCGTTACGAGAGTTAAATGATGGTTGGTTTTATTTCTTTACGAGATCTCAATTATGGCAGGTTTTGTTTCTTTGTTCCTTTATGAGATTTCAAAGACTGTCGGTTTTGTTCCTTTTAGAGATCTCAGTGATGGTTAGTTTTATTTTGTTATGAGATTTCAATGAAGGTTGAATTTGAAACAGTTTTGTTTAATTACGAATTTTCAATGATGGTCAGTTTTGTTCAGTTACAAGAATTCAACAATGGTCGATTTCATTTCGTTACGGTTGATTTTGTTCCTTTGTGAGATTTCAAAGGTGGTCTGTTTTGTACCATTACGAAATTTTAATGATGGTCACTTTTCATTGTCAGTCAGTCACATTTTCAGTTGTTCAGTTATGAAATCTCAATACGTTGTAATATGTTTTGTTCTTTCATGAAACTTTAATGATAGTTGTTTTTGTTCCATTATGAGATTTCAATGACAGTCGGTTTTGTTCCGTTACGAGATTTCAATGACGGCCGGTTTTGTTCCGTTACGAGATTTCAATGATAGTCAGTTTTGTTTCGTTTCGTTACGTTACAATATTTCAGTGATGATTACAAGATTTCAATGATGGTCGGTTTTGCTGGGTTATGAGATTTCTACGACGGTCGGTTTCTTTATGAGATTCCAGTGATGGTCGGTTTTGTTCTTTTGCGAAATTTCAGTAATGGTCGGTTTTATTCCATTACGAGATCTCAATGACGGTTCATTTTCAGTGTCAGTTGGTTTTGTTCTTTTATGAGATTTCAAAGACAGTTGGTTTTGTTTCGTTACGAGATTTCAATGATGGTCGGTTTTGTTCCGTTACGAGATTTCAATGACGGTTAGTTTTTTCCTTTACAAGATTTCAGTGACAGTCGGTTTTCATTATTGTCAGTCAGTTTTGTTCAGTTACGAGATCTCAATACAGTTTGTTTTGTTCTTTTACAAGATTTTAATGACAGTTAGTTTTGTTCCATTATGAGATTTCAATGACTGATGGTTTTATTCGGTTGTGAAATTTCACTGACGGTTGGTTTTGCTAGGTTACGAGATTCCCAGTGACGACTGGTTTTGTTCCTCTACGAGATTTCAGTAACAGCTGTTTTTTGCCATTACGAGATTTAAAGGTCACACGGTTTTGTTCCCTAACGAGGTTTTACTGACGGTTGGCTTTGTTCCTTAACAAGAGTCTTTGGTGTTCTTGTTAGTGGGCCCACCTCCCATACCAGCGACCCAGGTTTGAGTCCCGCTTGGAGCAGTTCAGACTGCACAAGTTATAGACAATTAAATCATGATGCGTACTGAAATCTTTCTGTGGTTAGAAATTTGTGATGTGAAACTAACTAAATCATGTAATGTAGGGATTATTTTGGCCCCAGGGTTATACCCCTTATTATTTGAGGTTTATTTTAACCCTTTATTCAGTACAGTTTATGGCGACTGTACTGGGGCATTGGGCAGTATGTGATGTGTTGTAGGGACTATTTTACACCAGGGTGACACCCTTTATGCAGTACAGCTTATGGCAACTGTACTGGGGCATTAGGACCCACTAAGGCTATAGGTTGATCAGACTCATTAGCCTCTCTAACACCTCTTCCCGCAGCCACCCAGTCTCTCATCCAGATAAAGACTGGGCTCAACCTTTCTCAGCTTCAGTGGGTGTGCAGGTGAAAGCTTCAGGTTGATCACTGCAAGGCTACTCAAGCATCTTTCCAACAATAGCCCCTTTTATGTAGAAACATTCATCTCAACAATGGTGACATGCTTCATGATTCAACACAATTTCAGCAGCAAGAGAAAAACTAACACTAAAGGTATGTTTACACGACAACGATGTACTAAAAAAGGAAATGTTTTTCTTTGTATAGATGACAACATTACTAAAATCCATGCCGCAATGCATGCTGGGAGCCATTGATGAAATTTGATTGGTGCACCCAGGATGCACTGCAGCATTAAGCTTTTTGTTTATTGTCACCATTACTGAGATTCATAAGCTGATTGTTTATGTCAGTGTGTGTCTGAATGATAGTGAAGTTTGAAATTTTTGTCCAACATGTTTTTTTTTTTTTTTTTTAATCTTCAAATCAGATTGTCATGACACTGCTGGAGCAAATGCTGCAGTATCACAAGACCAGCAGAAAATTTAGAGACACTAATAACACTAAAATCTAACAATCAGTAATGAGGTTTTTCGATAACATCCATGAAGTAACCCTATGATGCTTACATTATTAAGTAGCAAGCATGTTTTTTAAACAGTATTGAAGCCAAAAAGAAAAGTTAATTTGAAAAGTCAAGGAGCAAGAGCATTACTAAAGGAAACGCTATTCACCAAAATTGTGACTTATATTAAAAAATATGTATTATTTTCAATTATAAATAAGTGAATCTGGCAAAGCTGTTTTTTATTTGTTTAATCATTCCCTGTTGAGATCTAGAGAGATTTAATTCTTTGATTTTCTGAGGAATTGATTGGATGGTGAAAGTGTCTCATCTTCTTCAGCTCCATCTGTTGAAGATTACAATGGATGCGCCCGGGTATAGTCATAATTTAGAGCAGCGATGTCTGTGGCTAAACAGTCTGATTTGTGAGTGGCAGGCTTTAGGGCATTTTGCTCACCCATACAGTAGGGTGATGATGTTGGTTGGGTTGGTGCTGTCATAACCTTCCTTTTCAGATGTTTCAGATCATTGTCTTCCTCTGCCATGGCTAAACCCTTGTGTATATTCTCTTGCCAAGCATTACAGCTGGATATAAGAGTATGCATACTTGATATTTTGCTTGGTTCAAGATGATTGTATTTGGAACACGGTTTATCCAGCACACCCCTTAATTTCTTTGCATACACTGTAGGTGGAAACTATTGAGACGGTGTTTCTGGTTCATGTAGGTTGTCTAGCTCTTGCTGCCATAAAGGAGAGTGCTTAAAGGGGTCCTATAATGCCCCTTTCACAAGACGTAATATAAGTCTCTGTGAAGTGTCTGTGAAGTTTCAGCTCAAAATCCCCCACAGATCATTTATTATAGCTTGTCAAATTTGCCCCTATTTGGGTGTGAGCAAAAACACGCGTGTGTGTGTCCCTTTAAATGCAAACGAGCTGCTGCTCCCGCCCCCTTTCAAGAAGAGGGCGGGGCTTTAACAGCTCGCGCTTTGGTTATGTTAATGTTTTTGGGGGATTACCGTTGTGGTGAAGTGTAGAGCTTGTGCTTGGTTTGTGGACATGCTAAACAGAATTGTCTTTTTTATACAACGAAGCAATCTATGATAGTGTTTCGGATCAAACCAGAATCATTTCTAGACTGCCAACTAGTGATGGCGAGATGAAGCATTGAAGCTTTTCAGCCAAGTGGTTCACAAAAGGGTTCATTTCTCGAGGCTTCATTTGCTCACAATACCACCTGGTGGTCAAAGAGTGTAAAACAAGCAGATACATTACAGATGACCTGATGTGATCTGTGATACGCTTTATTTTGTGGCAATTATGGCTTAGAAATAACGGTGAATAAAAAAAATCAATTTCCACAAAGACTTATATATGTATTTGAATGTACTGTGTATTTTCTGGTTGTATGATTGTATAACATAATTGTGTAATAAACGTATTGGTTTTTAAAAAATGGGGCTATAAATGTGTGTAATAAATTATTTGATCATAACAGCAGGAGGGGCGATATTATTGTTCTAAAACCAAACATTCTGAGGGGATCCGATGGGTTTATATATCTGTCAAAATGTCGCGCCAAGATTCGAACCGCATCCATTCGAACCATTCGAACCAGTCAGGCAGAAGCGAGGCTTCGAACGTCATCAATGACGTCACTGATCTAAAGCGATACAAGCTCGATACGCGCTTCACTGAAAGCTTCCGGGATTTCTCGACACACGCTCCGAAGCCTCGACACAGACCGTAACATCACTACTGCCAACACCAATTATCACATGTGTAAATAGTTACGTTTAGTTTGTTGCTATGTAAAGGACAAAACAAAAGCATTAATAATCATGTGATTATTATATATATAGAATTCATCTATTTAAAAGGAGTTCATTACAAACAGATTTCCAGGCATCTCTTTTTTTTTCACAGCTGATGTATTTTGCTTGCTTTAAAATAAATGTCTCTTGTTTGGTTCAGTTTTTATATTGGAGTTATTTTGCTGCCATTGTTTTCCTTGGATTTGCTTCTCATTTCCATGCAATTTTAAGCTTTTCTTGGTTCATTCCATGTTTTACAGGCAACCTCTCTCATGCTAATTCAGATTTGCACAGTTGGTTTTAAATTAATCTAGTTTATTTTAATTCAAGACTCCATAGTCCAGGTTTTAGTAATCTGTACTGTAAAGTTAAAAAAGTGAAATCATAATCAACCACCCCTTTAAAACACAAGCTCTGTACACTGTCATTTTGATTGCTGCTGTGAGTTTTTTGTTCACCCTCACCCTCTTGGACAGCCTGTCCTTGACAGAAGCTGCTTTCCCAATCTGCCTGTTTACCTCTGGATCTAGTGACAAGGTGTTACACACTGTAGATCCTAACTAGGTAAATTCTTCCACAACCTGCAGTTTGTGGTCGTCAATGCAGATGTTTGTATTCCACTGACGTCCTGGCCTAAGATCTCAGTCTTCTTAAGATGGTAAGACCAAATTCTTTGCAGGCATTTGAGAAGCGTCTGATTAGTCTCTGTAGTGTCCGTCCTGCGTGTGAGACGTCAATGCGGCGTCATCAACAAAAATGATCTCCCGTATTAGGACGTGGTGCACTTTGGTGTCTCACTGGAGGGATTGATGGCACACATCACACAATGTTTTGCTAAAAGATTATGGAATATCGTGCACTGGTGAGTCATTCACAATAAGACCAGGAACATGAGTAGCATAAATATTACATTTATTCAACAAATACTCAATAAAGAATGTTCTCTGTGAGCTTTTGGTCTGGGTTCAGGTCCCTCAATCTCTAGGATCCTGTGAAAATCAAACAGAACAATCCATTGCATCTCTTTAAATAATAATGCATCCTGTGGGAAAGAGTGAATAACGCTATTAAACCCAAAGTAAACATGCAGGAGCTTTGGCACGCCAATAAAAGCTTACATCAACAGTTAGCTTAATTTGAATATGAGGCTTGACGCTGCAGCGAAAGATGGATTCCAGATGGAGACTGATGTTGAGCGTAAGCTCATGGAATATTATTACTCCCCGGAACGGAGACGAACAGATATGTAAACATGCTGAGATGCTTAACACATTTCCAGCTGTGGTTGTGTGGCCTTATTCACACCATCCCAATGGTGTTTCCAGAGCTGCTGGCAGCTTCCCGTATGCATTGTTTAGATGAATTCCACACAGATGGAATTCCGAACCCCCTCCCGTCCTGAAGTGTTTGCGATGTTATGCAATTCCCAGAACTATGACTTCAAAGAAAGGCGTAAACTGAAATACACATAATGAAGAATTCCAAAATCTCACACATCTCACTTTAAAAGGCTGAAGTTCAAAGGAATTTGACCCAGGTTTCCCAAATACTTCACAGTATCCAGACACATATCACATCTCAAACTAAATAAGACATTCAGATGTGCTTTAAAATCAGGAAAAAGAAACAAAAAGAGTTTTGAATCTGGCTTTATCCAATGTTCAGATTTTGGTTCTGGAAAATTATGCAAAAGAGTGCATATTTAATTAGATGCATAATTTGCATATTTAAACAATATTTCAGAAAACTTGTAATAGAAAAAAATGTGTGCAATATTTAATCTAATCAATCAACTGTAGAAATATATGATATTTATTAGTTAAAATTTTCACCCTATTGACCTTAAAAAGCAAAATTAAACTTTTATTCTAAATTTTGGTTCTAAGCAGCAATGTGCATAATTTAAAAGGCACACTAACTTCAGAGAGCTTTTTATCTCCATTAATACTCGCTAAATGTCTGACTGTATTTCTAGTCGCATTTGTCTTTATGGAATTAAGCTAATCCTGAAGTTTATTTGATTTATCCGTAATCTTGGAGTCTGTCAGTGAGAGTTCTAGCCACGGTCATCCCGTGTTTCTGTTTTTAATAATCAGAAGTTTCTGGCTCTGGAAGTGGAATAAATTCTGTGCCAAAAGGAACGCAGCAGATTTTAACGAAACCCAGATAGGTAAGCAAAGTTACACATCTGCTGCTTAAAGACCTCCACAAAGATCATCATTTGTTTTTTTGTTTTTGTTTTTTCCCCCCATACATAAGCACATTTTTGCACAATTAGTGTCCCAAAAAATATTCAATCAGAATGCTATTTTTAAATGGAGAAAAAGCTTTTTACCTGCATGATAGTGTAGTTATGACATTGACCAGCAGGGGCTAAGAAAGGCACAGATCTTCAGCTCTAATCTGTCTTGAAACTCTCAAGCAAACTGTTCTGAGTCATTTCTGTCAGCATGAATCACATGAGATGAAATGATGGAGAAAGATGATGCTGAAACTAACATCTAACACCCATTTGCTATGTTTATCTGTTATGACAGTTGGTGTTTAATGATCAGGCTGGTTTAGTGCTTAGCACAGACAAACCCAGTTACGCTGGATGATCAAACACCTGCGGATCAGCTTGAAAAAAAGCTGATCTGAAGTTTCCACAGATGCCGCTGAGATGTTAAACGGTTGAAAATGGAGTCTGAAAATCAAGATCAGATCAAGAAAATCAGATCAGAAGTTTCTGTAAATGTGGGAAAGCTTGTTTCTGGGAGAAAAAAGTTTTGTTGTAGCTGTTCTTTACACAAAAAAAAATCCAATTCTACATAATGGAAACCTCTCAAAACTTTGGCTAATGTTCTTGCTTGAAGTTATCTGGTCATTAATAATGTTCTAGCAAAAAAAAACATTGTTCATGGAACATGTTTTTAAAATGTTACTTTTTTTTTAGAATGTTTTTAGAACATTAAAAGTAACATTCCCATAATCTTTGCAAAATAATAAAATGGAATGTTTTCTTAAAGGGCCGTTATGTAAGAATTTTCATGTATTAATCACTTTGTTGCCAGTGTGTGAACAGCTTGTAATGAAACTTAAAACTTAAAAAACAAGACCTTCCCTGACTTCCTATGAAAGCCTGTAGGCTGATTGTTATGTGAAGGACTGAGGACGTTTTTGCCGGGAAAATCAAAATGATGTGACATTAACGAGACATCCTCCATTCAATGACACATGAAATGAATGCTTATACAATGTTCAGGATAAAACCCAAAGAGCCGTTATTTACCGTAATGTCAGTGTGTCATGCAAAAAAAAGGGATTAATTCAAACTCTCACACAGCCAGATCTATATAGTCTACAGTCTCAAATATACTTTATAATAAAACTATCATGACAGTGTAATTTTAATTACCTCATCATCTGTCGACATGATGCCGGTGAATCACAGAGCTGGTGCAAACATATCCACATCGCTATGATGCTTTCTGAACTCCTGTTTTCTCAATTTTATTGTGTTTATTTTGTTATTGAGAGGAAAGCGCACAGCACATATTCATCTAAATGTCGCTCTCAGCAGCGTGGACAGCGTCGGGATGTTCGTTAACAAAAGTATTTCCAACTTCTAGGCAAATAATGAAAAAGAACTTTTCCATAAGTATATCAGGGCATCGAATCACGTTCAGTTTCTTGTGCGTTACGAGTGTGAGCATGAGCAATAAGTTTCTGGCTGCAGTTCACTTAACGGCCACCGGTGTCGCTCACAACAAGGGTTTCTCAATTCTACATATAGCCGTTTTAAGGTTCGTATAACCAAGAAATTTTATTTTTTTTACACAGAAATACCATTTTCATAACTTAACAGGAGCAAAACGTTCTTAAGAAAAGTTATTATGATTTCCATATTCATATGGGAATTTTACTCTAAGGTACTTCCAAAAAACAACAGTTTCATAAAATATACCTTAAAATTCACTGTATTTGTATTCCATATACAATAATAATAATAAGAACAAAGAACATGAAAGAAGACATTTGTTTTAACAACTTTATGTAGCTTTATAACTCCAATCTGTTTTGCTGCACTGTTGCTCTGGGCTCCGAATGTTACTTTAATGAGTCATTATAAACATCTCTAATATTTTAAATCTCCAATATTAAAAACGCCTGAAGCACTCGAGACAAAGGAAGAAATAATCTCAATGTTCTTGGATCACAGGGTGAAAATACTTTGCAGCTCACCTCTGAATATTGATTTTTGCACCGTCTCTACTTCCTCGATAATATTGTGGTTTGACAGTTTTTGCTTTCTTTCAAAGCGACCTCTCGACCTCAGCGTCTCTACAGGAAACGGCCCCTGTATGTGAGAAGAAGTGGGGAGGCCAGTTGTCTGTTTTACGTGTCTCTCGGGAGCTGCTGCGAATGAGTGTTTTATAAAAGCCATCAATCTTATACGTCCTCCGTAAATCACAGCTTATATTTAGCGTTCAGCTCAGAGATCTGTGTCAAAACACAAGCACGTGTACAAAGCAAACAGGTCGTAAAAAGATGATTGTGCAACAGTTTCCAACTTCCTATTTGGACAAGGTTAATTGAGCTCTTGAGAAAAACAGATTAAACCAGACTAAAGTGCTTTGCTGGTCTGAAGTGCTAAACCTCTCTAAAACAACAGAACACACTCGCTTAATCAGAATTACCAGGCAGGGAGACCAGCTAAACACTTTAGACTTTTTCTCTTTTTTTACCACAAAAGATCACTATTAGTTCATAAACAAGACTTTCTTCTACTTCAACTATGACATTTTCCCTTCAAAAAAACTATGGTTTTAACCATAGCTCTGTTGTTCAAATGTTTGGGGTTGGTAATATTCGTTTCTAAAAGACTTCTGCTCACCAAGGCTGCATTTATTTGATCAAAAATACAGTAAAAATAGTAAAAATTGTGAAAAATTATTACAATTTAAAATAGCTGATTTCTATGTGAATATATAGTAAAATGTAATTTATATCCAGTGATCAAAGCTGAATTTTCAGCATCATTACTCCAGTCTTCAGTGTCACATGATCCTTCATAAATCATTCTATAATTTGATTATATTTTTGTGAAAACCTTGATACAATTTATTTTTCTGGATTCTTTGATGAATAAAAAGTTCAAAAGAACTTTTAATCAATTTAATGTGGTCTTGCTGAATAAAAATATTTTTAAAAAACCATACTGACAGTGCAGTAAAGATGTCAAGCACCATAAAATCCCCTCTATAACCATCAAACACAACAACTGACCAGAGAGAAAAGGAGGGGGAATTCTTTTGTCTTATTAAAGTTACAAAGAAAATTGCCAAATATAATGTATATTCATGAAATATAGTAAAATACTAAATATTAAAGTAGTAGTTATGATTTCCCTTTTGTAACTTTAGTTAGCATGTGTAACATCTCCAAAGTTACGATGCTCAAAGTTCAATGCGAAGGGAGATATTTTCTTTTAAAGAATTCTCTGTTTAAAAGGTTAGTTCACCCAAAAATGAAATTTCTGTAATTAATTACTCACCCTCATGTCGTTCCAAACCCGCAAGACCTTCGTTCATCTGTCAGTCTCGTACACAGTTGGTGCAGTGAGCCGGTGTAAAACACGGGACACTGCGTTCACTGCACCAACTGTAAATATCTAAATATGTGTTCTGAAGATGCACTCTTAGCCCGGATTTTATATTTACTTAAACATATAATTACAATATACTTAAAATATTTAAGTTTGATTGCATTACTTATAAAATGTAAGTATATTCTACTAATTTGTGGAGGGTAATTTGAATGTGTTAATAAATTTAAGTTAAATGCACTTAAATTATTAAGTTCACATTACTTAATCATTACTTAATTTTTTTAGGGCAACCAGTTTCCTCAAATTTTTTAAGTAAATTCAACTTATCCGGGTTTGGAACGACATAAGGGTGAGTAATAAATGACAGAAATTTCATTTTTTGGGTGAACTAACCCTTTAATGATTAAAACGAGCTTCTTCCTGGGTTTGTGACATCACTAACCCTTACATTTACATAAACCCCGCCCCCGAGAACACGCAACAAAGGGGACGGGGCTATGTTGGGCTGTTTTAGAGAAGAGGAAGAGTTGTTGTAGTAGAGTGTTGGTCATTTTACGCTGGACTGCTTCACAAACGAGGGTCAATTCAACACAAAAGATGAACATGACGGCTCATGCTAGTGGATGAGTTGAATCAACTCCACAGCAACTACATCAATTTATCCACTAACCATTCAGAAACGTCCAGTTTCATTCTAAAAGTTGTAACTTCTACCTGAGTCTCTCCATCCAGCCTGGTCTCATTGTTAATACGTAGTTATTAACTTTAAAAGACACAAAACGTACTGGTGGATCCAAAATGGTCGATATTCATATTCATGCATTTGATTCATATTTATGTTAATAATTGATGGCTTATGATTTATCAATTTTACTTTTGATTTCATATATTTATGTATTCCTACTTTATATATTAATTCTCATCATATTTTCAAGTATTTACACTTTATTGTACCCTTATGGTCATTATTCTTTTATATTTTAAGAGTATGTATGCTTGTTATGTTCAGTTGTTCTTAAAGTGTTCCAATGTGACAGGTCACGCTGACACGATTGTCTGTTTCTATTTCTGCTGACATGTGATAATGTAAGATTTGCAAAATTCCCTAAGGGGGTCAAAACAACCCCTATATCTATTTTTGACATCTGACCAGTCTGTGACATAATATGAGTAAATCTCATATTGACCTTTTCTGATTAGAACAAAACATGAGTTTGAGTGGGACGTAAAATATTTAAATAAAATATTTACGAATCTTTCATGTCATAAAAATATATGTATATTTTCCCTTTTTATCATTTTTTAGATAAATGTAAGATTCCTAAACCCCACCCCGAACCTAAACCTACCAATTTTATACAGAATGTTAAAAGAATAAAACAGAAATGTGTAGGAAAATGACAATTTTAGTAAAAATATAACATTAAAACGATATTTTGAGCCACTATAATCCTACTACACCTACCCCTAAACCTACCCAGAACCATTTCTTAAAACTACATACTTATATAAATAAAAAAATAACAGACAAACAAGTGTAATCACAATCATTTATTTTTTGCGAAAATGTCAAAAGTGGTACCAAAAGTAGTTCAAATGATGAGTTGCAGTCGCAGTCCTCTCTGGCGGTAATAGTTTTTATAGGGTACATATAGAGCAGAATTTAATTTATTAATCCGTGAAATTATGAATCCGGTTTCTCTCCGTGAAGGCGCGCACTCGTTTCAAATGTCAATCCAGTGAAACATGGCATGTCGCAATCTGTGACGAAGCAGGTGAGAACCAATGAGCGCTCGATATCAGTGCCGTAAACCATGTCGTAACGTTTCTCGAGGGTGGCGCTACTTTCAAATGTGAATCATAACAAGCGCGGGCTTTGATTGGGACGGTCGCTATTGAGAATGAAGATGAAGATCGATAGATAAAGGGCTGAATTTGGATATGTTCCTTACAAACGGATTCTAAAGATATGGAGTACAGCAAACAAATGGATGTGATTTGTGAATTTATGTTGTGCTTATGGTTGTATTGTCAGTCGCTGCATAGGAGAAAATCGCACAGCAAACAAACTAAATATTACAAAATGGTTAAACAATTATAGAAATTTTATTCATTTTAAGGTTTCAAAGTGTAGTCTCGTTTAACATTTTGTAATCCCCTGAAACGAGTTTGCAGCACGAACAGAAATGTCACTTCATATTAAGTAGATGAGTAAACTGCTTTCAATAAATTTAACTAAAACTAAATATATTGATACGACAATTGAATACAACAGATTTAAATCATTAAAACCACGATTTTAATATTAATACATGGGAATTCATATACATTCACACTTTACATAAGATGATTTACGGTTATTTTTTTTACGTTTGAGTGCTATAAATCGCCAATGTTGTACGTTTTTGTGTGTATGAAAACGTGTGGTAGAACCACACTTAACGTAAAAATACACGCGTATTCTCATCAGATCACGTTGGGATTTCCCATCAGCCTTAAAGTGCCCAACAGTAATGCTGGATAAAACAAGTATGAACCCAGCAGGTATTCTATACATACTATAAGAAAACTCAACAACATCTCTAACATCAGAACAGCTGAACCAATAAACACACAACCACATGGGAAAAACACTAAAGCTGAAAGTAACCCAATGACATTATTCTGCTTTCTTGTATCTAAACTGGAAAATGCAATTACACTCATGATTATTATCAAAATTATAGTGAGCGTCACTCCAAACAGAGCGGTGATCACAATCACACACAACATGGTGAGTTCTGCACCAACTGCACAGAACATGAATAACAAGAATAACTCTCTGATGTTCATTTTTTTCAGATCAAATGATAACTTTAAATATGCAAAAGCACCGATTATGACTCCTAAAGCAGCAAAGCATGCTACGAAAATATCAGAGAAAGTTCTTATGCTAGCGATTGATCCAAGGGTCACTCCTAAACCCACTGTAAATAAAAACTCTGTTTGGATTTTTCTCATGTTTTTTAACTTGCGCATTGGTAGATCCTTAATAAAGACAGCTGTGACTGTGGAGCTCAGAGCCAAATTTAGCGCAAAAGCAACATGTGGACCCAAAGCATTTCTGATGGATGCCATAAATGTCACAAGTGCAGCTAAAGTTGCCTGAAAAATTAACATTTTGACCTTCCTTTCAGTAGCCAGAACAACTGCAATCAGTGAAATTATCAAACTCCATCCAACCACACCTAAAGTGTTAGATGAAACCTGATTTTCTTCAAATTTTCCACCTATTTCTTTTAGTCTTTTCAAAAGCTCCAGCTTTTCAGCTTCTAACTGTTGTTTCTCATTCAGTTTCTCATTCACTGAGTGAAATTTTGCTCCATTGAGCCAAACTAGCTTGTCTATTTCCGCTACGAGAGCTGCTGTTTGAGCAGGTTCAGAGTCTCTTATCATGTGAAATCTGCCTCCACATGCGTCGATCATTTCTCCAGCGATCCCTCTGGACGCTCCTGTGAAACGTTCCTGGTGCAGAAGAACAATGCAGTACTGCAGAACTTCTGCTCCCAGCAGCTCCTGGGCTCGTTTCACAACATCACACTGTTCTGATTCTTCATCTTCCAGATTCAGGACCATTAAAACGGCGTGAGGTCCAGGAGACGAGAGGAACAGCGCTGTTGTGTGAAGCTCTGTCTCGCTGTGTCCTCCTCACAGAGGTTTGGTCCAGTGACCAGCATCATTCTACGACCCTCGTCTGTAATTACTGGAGTCTTTACAATCTCTCTGTCCTCCTGTCCACCGTCTGTCCTTCCTGACAGAATATCTGCAGCGCTGAATCTGGAGTCACCTCGGATTCCCACAATCAGGATTCTCACGTCATCATCACGAGAAGCTGGAGGAGAAAGTAAATTATGAAAATATCAGAAAACATTAAAAGTGAACTGTTTGGACTTTAATATAATTGCTCATGTAAAACATTTTTGGTTTAACCCTCTGATGCATGGTAATTTATTACAATATGTTTATTTTTTAAAAGGAAATATTTGCTTACCTACACATTTCCATTGACTTACATCACATTACAACCCTAAATGCGTGGTGTCCACTACAGTGGTCAGATTTATTTTTAGAAAGTACAATAACAACAAATATGATTTTAAAAACATGCACAAGACTAATTATATTGTTGTTTTTAAGTAAAAAGAGAGTATTGCATGCATCAGAACAGTATAGAGAGCAGATACACATTTGCATGACATTTATACATTACCTTCAACCTGTATAGATGTGTTGTGAAATGCAAGAATCAGTGTGAAGAGCCATTTTGGTTCTGTCCAGTTTAGTTTCATTTTTCAAACTGGAGAGTAAAGCCACCGTGAATATCTGTGAATTTAAATCATCTTACGATATAACCAAAACTATAAACATATTTACTTACAGTACGATCGTTTCATTTAACGGTACTGACAGTGAATCCGCTTTCTTTGCTTTCACTTTGTAAAGTGAAAGTTTCACTTTTGATTATGCTCGTGTGATTCTCCAGCTACAGCCATATTTATCAGGGATCGTGTGTCCACTCATAATGAATAATGAATGTAACTCAAAGGTCGAACAGCTTGAGAGAGCTGAAGTTTGAGCCAGCACTTTTCAGTCAGTTTAATATGCAACACATACCAGAACTGAAGGCACGGGCAGAATAGACAAGTTTTAAACCAATCAGAACTTTCATTTCAGCCGCGCGGCATATTTCCTAACCATTCACATCTTCTGTTTCAGCTCAAGGGGCGGGGCTTGAGTGTCGTTGTCAATCACTGGTTCAACTGAACTTTTGACGTTTGAGCGCCTCAGCAAAATACTGCTCTACCCTGGTAAAATATTTCGGAAATATCCTTGTTTGCCTATAAATATTATAGTATACTGACTGAGAAACACTGTCACTGACAACATTTTTAGCAGTCTTGTCGTGTGTCTCATATTTTTGACGCATGTTTATCATCAGAACTAGCGATAAAGATTCATGAATGAATCACTCTGAATCGGTTCTTGTTGAATAGCATAACAGTCTGATTCGGTGATTCAGTCTTAATCGTTCGGATAGCTCACTCACTCACTAACCGAATCGTTTGTAAGTTTCACATTCTGGACATCGCCACCTTAAAGAGAGTAAAAAAAAACCACATTTATTGTTTGTATTTCATGAAAGAATTTGTAAGCAGTGACTTGTTTTATATTAAAAGTAACAACGCACAAAGATTGTGATTATGGTAGATAGGTGAGCTACAAATGGCTAATGTTTAACCCTTTCCCTGCCCACATTTTTTAAAAAAAAACGTTGCCAGCCACTGCTAGCGTTTTTGATCATTTTCGCAAAAATTTAATGGCTTCCAGAATATTTTGTTGAATGAATATCTGAACATGCATCAATATATCAAAAGAAAGAACAGGGCCTCTGCTTTTAAATTAAAAATCCATTTTATTGTAGATTCATGCATTCTTTTTTTCTAAATACTTAGGTAAGATTCATGAAAAAGCAACATTTTTAACACTTAGCTGAGAAATAAGGCATTTTTTACTAAGACTACAACATGCATACGCAATGCTTTTATCACTTTTTTCGGCTCCTTTTTTGCCTGTTTTGATCCGGAGATTCAGTACTCATTCAAGAGATGCGTAATAGCGCCCCCTACCATATAACAGTGAAAACGTAGAAAGACCAAAAATTCCGTCAATGGCGGAGAAAGAGTTAATGTTCATGCATCAACAGAAAACAGCATAGACTAATGCTACCTTCATGTGCTCTCTGAATTATCGTAAATACAAGTTTCCTATGTAAAAATTGCACATGGAACGCCTTCCCATTTCGAAACGATTAGCTCGTAATCACGACTTCAGAAGTGGGAATTATCAAATTTCCGATAACACGTGAAGGTAGCATAAAATTTTGTGATTTAAAAAACCATCAATATTGATTCAAATTGGAGAAGCTCTACTTAAACTTCACTGTTTTGGGCAATGATTTTGGCCCTCCAAAACCATTTCGGCCCAAACCGAAAATTGCTGATACGGCCAAAATTGTTTGGTTTCTGAAAATTTGGTGCATTACTACTATTAACAGTAATCCTACATAAAATAAGTAAGAACTGACCAAGCTTTGTATTAGTACTTTGAGAAAACTCATCATCAGCCCAAAGAAAAGAAAGACTGAACCAATGAGCACACAGCCACATGAAAAAAACAGTGTAAGAACAGTTGAACCGATCACATCCTTTAGAGTTTCACTCTTTAAATGCCAACATACCATTGTAAATCCAAACATTAGCAGAATTATTGTCATCTTCACATCAAGCAGAGCAAACACAGTCACAAACCCCATTGAGAGTGTCGCCCCAATGGTACAACACAGAAATGACCAGAGCGCAAAGACAGGAGATCAGTCTAATATTTTTGGAAAATGAGATTCAAAGCCCCCTATGTGACTCCAGGAGCAGCGTGACACGCTATGAGCACATCTGACCATGACCTGACACTGATAATTGTCCCAAAGACCAGAGCTGAACCCACCAGAAAAGGGAAACAGATTGATTTGCGGTCTGTTGTAAGTACTGTTGATAGTGATGTTATCAAAGCCAAATTTATCGGTACAGCAACATCTGGACTCGAACATATCTAGATAGACCATAAGCAATACAAGTACTGCAAATTTTGCCCCAAATCAAAGGTTTTATTCCTTTAGTGTAATAACAAGTACGGCAAGTGAAATGAGGAAAATCCATCCTACAATTCCAACTGCTCCTCCTGAAATATATAGATAAGAACAGAGCTTCTTTGATCTTTCTTTAAATTTTTCTATCTCTTGTGTTTTTCAAAAACTTTTTACTGTAACTGTTGTAATCAATTGAATCCATTGAGCCAAACTAGCTTGTCTATTTCCACTACGAGAGCTGCTGTTTGATCAGGTTAGAGTCTCTTATCATGTGAAATCTCCTCCATGCGTCGATCATTTCTCCAGCATCCCTCTGGACGCTCCTGTGAAACGTTCCTGGTGCAGAAGAACAATGCAGTACTGCAGAACTTCTGCTCCCAGCAGCTCCTGGGCTCGTTTCACAACATCACACTGTTCTGATTCTTCATCTTCCAGATTCAGGACCATTAAAACGGCGTGAGGTCCAGGAGACGAGAGGAACAGCGCTGTTGTGAAGCTCTGTCTCGCTGTGTCCTCCTCACAGAGGTTTGGTCCAGTGACCAGCATCATTCTACGACCCGTCTGTAATTACTGGAGTCTTTACAATCTCTCTGTCCTCCTGTCCACCGTCTGTCCTTCCTGACAGAATATCTGCAGCGCTGAATCTGGAGTCCTCGGATTCCCACAATCAGGATTCTCACATCATCATCATCATGAGAAGCTGAAGGAGAAAGTAAATGATGAAAATATCAGAAACATTTTTTGAATTAAATCTGTTAACTATACAGTGTTTGATATAATCGCTCAAGTAAAACATTTTTGGTTTAACCTTCTGATGCATGGTAATTTATGACAATGTTTTTTTTTAAAAGGATATATTTGCTTACCTACAAATCCCTTGACTTACATCACACTACAACCCTAAATGTGGTGGCCATTACAGTGGTCAGATTTATTTTTAGTCACCAAAAGTATAAACACAAATATAATAATAATTTAAAAGTATAGAGAGCAGATACACATTTGCATGATATTATACATTACCTTCAACCTGTATAGATGTGTTGTGAAATGCAAGAATCAGTGTGAAGAGCCATTTTGGTTCTGTCCAGTTTAGTTTCATGTTTCAAACTGGAGAGTAAAGCCACGGTTAAAATGTGAACTTAAAATGTAATCTTATATAACCAAAACTATAAACATATTTACTTACAGTACGATCGTTTCATTTAACGGCACTGACAGTGAATCCGCTTTCTTTGCTTTCACTTTGTAAAGTGAAAGTTTCACTTTTGATTTGCTCGTGTGATTCTCCAGCTACAGCCATATTTATCAGGGATCGTGTGTCCACTCATAATGAATAATGAATGTAACTCAAAGGTCGAACAGCTTGAGAGAGCTGAAGTTTGAGCCAGCACTTTTCAGTCAGTTTAATATGCAACACATACCAGAACTGAAGGCACGGGCAGAATAGACAAGTTTTAAATCCTCAAAAACCAATCAGAACTTTCATTTCAGCCGCATTTCCTAACCAATCATATCTTCTGTTTCAGCTCAAGGGGCGGGGCTTGAAAGTGTAGCTGTCAGTCACGGCCGTCCTACTGAACTTTGGACCGTTGAGCGCCTCAGGAAAATACTGCTGTATCCCGGTAAAATATTACGGTAATATCCTTGTTTGACGATAAATATTACTGTATACTGAATGAGAAACACTGTCACTTACAATATTTCACCAGGGTGTATTGCGTATTTTCTGACGTAGCTACGTGTATAATCAGAACTAGCGAACGAATCGCTATTTTGAATCGGTTCTTTTTGAATAGCAAAATGGTCTGATTCGGTTGGCGATTCAGTCTGAATCATTCGGATAGCAGCTCACTCACGAACTGAATCGTTTGTAACAGGTTCACACTCGGTACATTAGCAGATTACTGTAGGGCACAAATATCCCTGGATGAAGTGGAATATTTACTCAGAATCCATTACAATCAATGCCAGTGAAGAAGGTCTTTATTAAGTTCAACATCTGCATGACTCTATGAATGAATCCTGCAGGTAAAGACATTTTCAAACAAAACACACAAAACAAGCATTTAAAATACCATGATATTACCATGTTTTGGACACATACATACCATGCAATCAATTACCTAGATAGACCACAGTATTGCCACCTCTGTATGTAGACATTAGTCACATCATCACTATTAGCCATTTTGTGGTCAATTGCTTTTTTACTGTTAAATTTATACAAATGTAAAATATATATGTATTTGTGTATATTATATATAAACACACACACACAGACTATATATACTGTCATCTGGTGTTGTTGCCGTTTCCTCTCCAAATTACTATTAATGATCCTAAAAATAGTGCTACATAAAATAAGTAAGAACTGACCAAGTTTTGTATAATTACTTTGAGAAAACTCATCACCAACCCTAAAATAAGAAAGACTGAACCAATGAGCACACAACCACATGGAAAAACCAGTGTAGTAACAATTAGGATCTTTACAGTCTCTAGCGTTTCGTTTTTTAAATAGAAATATGCCATTGTAAATCCTAATGTTAGCAGAATTATTGTCATCTTCACATTAAGCAGAGTAAATAACACATTCACCAAACCCCATTGAGAGTGTCGCCCCAATGATACAACACAGAAATGACCCGAGTGTAAAGACTGGAGATTCATGATCAGTATTCTTATTGCAAAATGAAGAGAACACAAAAGCCCCGACTGTGACTCCAGGAGCAGCGTAACACGCTATGAGCACATCTGACCACGTCCTGACGCTGATAATTGTCCCAAAGACCAGAGCTGACCCCAGAAGAAATGGTAGACACATAATTGCTGCACAAAGACGTATTAGATAAATGAAAATATATATAATGTATTCTCCTATGATATCTCTGATGTTACCACTGCTAAACTTAAAATCGTCGATTACTCTGTGATCTATTGTAAATATAGTTGCTAGTGATGATACCAAGGCCAAATTTAGTGGTACAGCAACATCTGAACTCAGAACATGTCTTAGATAGACCATAAACAATACAATTACAGCAAATTTTACCCCCAAAATCAAGATTTTGTAATTTCCTTTAGTGTAAATAACAAGTACGGTAAGTGAAATGAGGAAAATCCATGCTATAATTCCAGCTGCTCCTCCTGAAGCATCATATATTACAGACAAGAGGTGATTCTCTTCATGCACATCTTGACTCATCTCTTCTGTTTTTAACTCTTGTCTCAATACTGAGTAAAATCCATCACCATTGAGCCAAACTAGCTTGTCTATTTCCTCTACGAGAGCTGCTGTTTGAGCAGGTTTAGAGTCTCTTATCATGTGAAATCTTCCTCCACATGCGTCGATCATTTCTCCAGCGATCCCTCTGGACGCTCCTGTGAAACGTTCCTGGTGCAGAAGAACAATGCAGTACTGCAGAACTTCTGCTCCCAGCAGCTCCTGGGCTCGTTTCACAACATCACACTGTTCTGATTCTTCATCTTCCAGATTCAGGACCATTAAAATGGCGTGAGGTCCAGGAGACGAGAGGAACAGCGCTGTTGTGAAGCTCTGTCTCGCTGTGTCCTCCTCACAGAGGTTTGGTCCAGTGACCAGCATCATTCTACGACCCTCGTCTGTAATTACTGGAGTCTTTACAATCTCTCTGTCCTCCTGTCCACCGTCTGTCCTTCCTGACAGAATATCTGCAGCGCTGAATCTGGAGTCACCTCGGATTCCCACAATCAGGATTCTCACATCATCATCATCATGAGAAGCTGGAGGAGAAAGTGAAACCATAATTTCCAATGGAGTAAGACAAAGAAAAATGATATTCTTTCTGAAGTAAATTGATATTGTTTTAAGGATGTGTTACTGTAAAATAATAACAAAAAAATTGAATCTGTATGAATTATGGCTGTGCAAAATAGGTAATAATATCTTTCTATTCTTTTTTTACATACATTATCTCATTATTTATGTATGTGTTCTGAAATGGCCTTAAAGTTGTATTTTTAAATCAGAGGAACAATCTTGGTGCTAACAATGTGGGTTCAATTCCCATTCAGAAAGTAGTAACTATTAAGCCGCAATGTAAATAGTTTTTAGCCATTTTTACAGGAACTTCAGTTTAGAGGAGAGCAGATACTGACCTTCTGAAGATGTCATGTGAAATGCAAGAATCAGTATGAGGTTCCAGTTTGGTTTTGTCTTGGTAAATTTCATCTTGTAACCTGGTCTGTCCTACGAAGCAAGTTACAGAGTTGGTTTCAAGTTGACAAAATCAAACAAATCCAGCCAGAGTTTGTCTCGCAATGTTCGCAATAAACTTATTAACTCTGTGCACATGAAAATGTTGCATAAACAATAAAGCGAGTCAGCGAGATTCACTTCCCTTTTGAAAGTCAAGAGTTCATTATGATTTAAATGGGTCATGACATGGAAAATCAAATTTCCTTGATCATTTGACACATAAGAGGTCTTTGTTCCATTAAAACATCTTGCAAGTTTCATAGCTTAAAAGGTCCTCCTCATTATAAACAAAGCATTTTATTTATTTTATTTTATCAAGAAGGGCTCCACAAAGGGCTTGTTTTGATATTGCGGGATCTGTGATGTCACCACGGGCAGATACATTTGCATATGACTGCCTCCAGAGCAAGACATCGACCAATAGTTATATATCATTGTACCATAGGCCCTGCCTACTGGAGTTCAGTCACTTAAGGGCTGACACTTGCCTACACCGTATGCAACTGTCACGTCAAAAGCAAATAGAAACCATTATAATCACTGGCGCTGTCTACACTAATATAGTATACAGATGCATGTTCAGTTTCTGAAACTCCACGCACTTGAGTCTGTTGACAACAAGACAAATGGAAGAGTGAAAGAGCGTTCACTTTGATGTGTCCAGTTTAAACAGCTTGTTTGCATCTCTGTACAGAGATATCATAAGGAACCTAGAGTCGAAAACAAGTGGATGGGTTGTTTTAATGGCATCCCAGATCACGTTGGAGGATATGTTTGTTCTAAACATTTTGTTTTGTAAATGAGGCACAGTGTAATGGAGAGTTTGCAAAGAAACTTTTGTTGAAAGATGAAGCAGCCGACTCTATTGGATCAGACAGTAGCTGCATCACAAACTGTAAGTAAATTATTACATAATACATTGTCTGTAAATTGCGGTTTTATATGGATATTGTTTTCAAAACATGTACTCGCATGCAATAGCGAGTGAGCGTTGATACTGTGTCTTATGCAATGATGTTAACCAATCATAACAGTGGCCGTTTACTGACAAACCTTAAAGGAGCCACGCCTTAAAAATAGATCATTTCAGACAGAGGGTCAGAATGAAGGTTGAAAATCTATATATATTAAATACAAGTGAATTAAAGGATTAGTTCACTTCAGAATGAAAATTTCCTGATGATTTGCTTATCATAATGTCATTCAAGATGTTCATGTCTTTCTTTCTTCAGTGGAAAAGAAATGAAGGTTTTTGATGAAAACATTACAGGATTTTTTTCCATATAGACTTAACTGGGGTTCAACGGGTTGAAGGTCCAAATGTTTCAGTGCAGCTTCAAAGAGCTCTACATGATCCCAGACAAGGAATAAGAGTCTTATCTAGAGAAACCATTGGAAATTATATATTGACCAATGAACTCATCACCAACCCTAAAATGAGAAAGACTGAACCAATAAGCACACAACCACATGAAAAAAACAGTGTAAGGACAGTTATCCAGAATAAATTCTCTAGTGTTTTTGTTTTCATATGGAAACATGCCATTGTAAATAACATTATTAGTATTATTGTCATCTTCCCAAACACATTCACAAACTCCATTGAAAGTGTCGCTCCGACTGAACAACACAGAAACGACCCAAGTGTAAAGACTGGAGATTCATGGCAATTAATTTCATTGTATTTAAATGAAATTGTGAAAAACGAGAATGCAAATCCCCCGACTGTGACTCCAGGAGCTGCGTAACACGCTATGAGCACATCTGACCACGACCTGATGCTGATAAATGTTCCAAAGATCAGAGCTGAACCCACCAGAAATGTTAAAAACATGATTATAGTGTATGGAAGTGTTTGCATTATGAAACATTTTGAGATGATATTCAGTGTGATGTGTGATAAATCTGACATGTCAGACATAATGCATTCTATGATTGCTATGTTCTGTATTGTAAGTAGAGATGCTAGTGATGTTATCAAGGCCAAATTTAGTGGTACAGCAACATCTGGACTCAGAACATGTCTTAGATAGACCATAAACAATGCAAGTGCTGCAAATTTTGCGCCAAAATTAAAATATTCGTGCCTCGCTTCAGTGTAAACAACAAGTGCGGTAAGTGAAACAAGGAAAATCCATCCTATGATTCCAGCTGCTCCTCCTAGAGTGTCATATATTACAGACGGGAGTGGATTCTCTTCACTTACATATTGATCTATACTTAAAAACCAATCAGAACTTTCATTTCAGCCGTGCGTAACATTGTCGGTGATCACAATCCACCGTGCCATTCGCCGTTGCCGGCTAAAACTCTATAGTCAAAAAGAAGCCATATCTAAACATGATCCAGAAGCGCAGGCGTTTTCTCTGGGCCAAGGCTCATTTAAAATGGATTGTGGCAAAGTGGAAAACTGTTCTGTGGTCAGACGAATCAAAATTTGAAGTTCTTTTTGGAAAACTGGGACGCCATGTCATCCGGACTAAAGAGGACAAGGACAACCCAAGTTTTTATCAGCACTCAGTTCAGAAGCCTGCATCTCTGATGGTATGGGGTTGCATGAGTGCGTGTGGCATGGGCAGCTTACACATCTGGAAAGGCACCATCAATGCTGAAAGGTATATCCAAGTTCTAGAACAACATATGCTCCCATCCAGACGTCGTCTCTTTCAGGGAAGACCTTGCATTTTCCAACATGACAATGCCAGACCACATACTGCATCAGTTACAACATCTTTGCTGCGTAGAAGAAGGATCCGGGTACTGAAATGGCCAGCCTGCAGTCCAGATCTTTCACCCATAGAAAACATTTGGCGCATCAAAAAGAGGAAGATGCGACAAAGAAGACCTAAGACAGTTGAGCAACTAGAAGCCTGTATTAGACAAGAATGGGACAACATTCCTATTCCTAAACTTGAGCAACTTGTCTCCTCAGTCCCCAGACGTTTGCAGACTGTTATAAAAAGAAGAGGGGATGCCACACAGTGGTAAACATGGCCTTGTTCCAACTTTTTTGAGATTTGTTGATGCCATGAAATTTAAAATCAACTTATTTTTCCCTTAAAATGATACATTTTCTCAGTTTAAACATTTGATATGTCATCTATGTTGTATTCTGAATAAAATATTGAAATTTGAAACTTCCACATCATTGCATTCTGTTTTTATTCACAATTTGTACAGTGTCCCAACTTTTTTGGAATTGGGTTTGTATGATCCGATGCTTCCTGAAGCAGTGTTTTGAAATCGGCCATCACTAAATAAGTTGTTAAATGTCATTGCTCCCTATGCAGGCCTCACTGAGCCATCGGATTTCAACTAAAATATCTTAATTTGTGTTCTGAAGATGAATGAAGGTCTTACGGGTGTGGAACGACATGAGGGTAAGTAATAAATGACAGAATTTTCATTTTTGGGTGAACTAACCCTTTAAGCTCAACATCTGCATGACTGCATGACTATATGAATGACTCCTGCACTGACTCAGACATTTTTTAAACAAAACAGCTTCATTACACAAAAGCATACCATTACCATGTTTTGGACATAAACATAAATACCATGCTACCAGATTCAGGTGATCATTTATAACCTTGGTAAACCACAGTATATTGTGTATGTTGTTGTGGAAAATGTCATCTCTTTCTTGACAGTGAAGCTCAAGAGGCAGAGTTCCAGCAGTCAAAACAAGACTTTATTGAACAAAGCAACAAAGCCCAGATGCCTGCAGGGCATGCGCAGGGAGTTCTTGCCCAGAACAGAACCATACCGCCAATACATGCAATTATCAATCATATTTGACAATTGTGGTCCTGACAGAAAAAAAGAAAGACTGAACCAATGAGCACACAGCCACATGATAAAACAATAAAAAGTGTAAGAACAGTTGAACCGATCACAATCATTACAAGAGTTTCTCTCTTTAAATGCAAATATGCCATTGTAAGTCCTGATATTAGCAGCATTATTGTCATCTTCATACCAAGCAGAGCAAACACAGTCACAAACCCCATTGAGAGTGTCGCCCCAATGATACAACACAGAAATGACCCGAGCGCAAAGACTAGAGAATCACGACTAATCTTTTCATTGTGAAATATGAATGCAGAAGTCCCAGCTGTGACTCCAGGAGCCGCGTGACACGCTATGAGCACATCTGACCACGACCTGATGCTGATAAGTGTTCCCAAGGCCAGAGCTGAACCCAGAAGAAATAGTCCAATTTGTGCAATTAATAGATCACATAAACCAGTTAATATGGCATGCCTGAAGGCTTCTCTGAGGCTGCTAAAAGTTCCAGAGTTTTTCTGAGATAATTGGTTTCTCCATATGTTGTCTATTGTAAATACAGTTGCTAGTGATGTCATCAGGGCCAAATTTATCAGTACAGCAAATCTGGACTCAGAAAATGTCTTAGATAGATCATAAACAATACAAGTGCTGCAAATTTTGCCCCAAAGTTCAAGATTTTGTCTCTTCCTTCAGTGTAAACACCAACAGCTGTAAGAGAAATGAGGAAACTCCATGCTATGATTCCAGCTGCTCCTCCTGAAGCATTATATATTACAGACAAGAGCTGATTCTCTTCATGCACATCTTCACTCATCTCTTCTGTTTTAACTCTTGTCTCAATACTGAAAATCCGTCTCCATTGAGCCAAACTAGCTTGTCTATTTCCGCTACGAGAGCTGCTGTTTGATCAGGTTTGGGTTCAGATTCTCTTATCATGTGAAATCTGCCTCCACATGCGTCGATCATTTCTCCAGCGATCCCTCTGGACGCTCCTGTGAAACGTTCCTGGTGCAGAAGAACAATGCAGTACTGCAGAACTTCTGCTCCCAGCAGCTTCTGGGCTCGTTTCACAACATCACACTGTTCTGATTCTTCATCTTCCAGATTCAGGACCATTAAAACGGCGTGAGGTCCAGGAGACGAGAGGAACAGCGCTGTTGTGAAGCTCTGTCTCGCTGTGTCCTCCTCACAGAGGTTTGGTCCAGTGACCAGCATCATTCTACGACCCTCGTCTGTAATTACTGGAGTCTTTACAATCTCTCTGTCCTCCTGTCCACCGTCTGTCCTTCCTGACAGAATATCTGCAGCACCGAATCTGGAGTCACCTTGGATTCCCACAATCAGGATTCTCACGTCATCATCACGAGAAGCTGGAGGAGAAAGTTAAAGGGCATATTCCAGGTTAAAAAAATTTCAAACTGAATATATAATCTTGTATGAAAACACGATATGAAAAGTTAATGCAGGATTTATAGCACATGAGGGCACAAATTTAGTAGATAAAGTGATCGTTTCTTTGACGGTCAACTTCTTTTTTTTTCCAACATTGCATAATTTTATGTCACGAGCGGGAGTTTTTTGCCAGGTTCTGCATTGACTCAGTGTAGTATTCAGTAGGAGCGGTCGTGATTCAGTGTGTTTTCTGTATTTTTTGTCATCATGGTAAATTATTGTATTTGTGGACTGGATTGAGATCTTTTTTGAAACCTTAGAAAAGACAAGTGTGAGAGATCCAGTGTCTCTAGCTGAGGAGAAAAGTCTGAGTACAATGTGTGACGTTGTTGAGATCTCTTCTGAACTTTTAAGGGGACAAATGTGAGAGATCCAAAGTCTCTAGGTAAGGAGAAAAATATGAGCACAGTGTGTGATGTTGTTGAGATCTCTTCTAAATCTTTAAAGGAGACCATTGTGAGAGTGTTAGAGTTTTTGTCTCAGGAGACAAGTGTAAGAAGCAGGAGACTCAAGCAAAAGTCTCCATTTGATGATAAGTAATAATGCAAGGGAGAGAGAGAGTTTATGGATAATATTTTAATGCACACTTGCACTTTGTTTTATTAAGCTCTTACAGCAATTTTCTAGAGTTAAAATGGATGCTTCATCTCATCTGTAAAGTTTTGGCCATCATTTGGACGTGGTCCGGCACAAAAGGCTTGTACTAATAATGTATAAAAGCAAAATGACAACATAAGTTATAACTATAATTAAACTATACCTGTTATATCTCCATGCAGCATATATTTTCAGTTTCTGACATTATTATTGCATCCTGACTCCTGAAACCAGAGAATAAGCTCTTGAAGCTTCGCCCTCTTAAGCTGGGAGCAGCAGCTCATTTGCATTTAAAGGGACACACACTAAAATGGCGCATTTTTGCTCAACCCCTAAAAAAAAGAGGCAATTTTAACATGCTATAAAAAATTATCTGTGGGGTATTTTGAGCTAAAATTTAACATACACACTCTGGGGACACCAGAGACTTATTTTAAATCTTGTAAAAAGGGGCATAATAGGTGCCGTTTATATAAACTTCCATATGTGATGCTTCTTCACTGTTGTTTTTACATAAATCAATTTCAACATTGATGAATACAAATGATGTATATTAACACAAAAGCATACAGTCTCCACTTTTCAAAACAGTTTAAAATTATGTGCTGGTAATGTAAATACCAAAGTCCCTTTAAGACAAGTCATTTCACTCGGCGGCCATCTTTGAAACGCCTCTCGGGCATCCTGGGCATCATGCAGCTCCTATCTCTTTGAATGGGGAAACATCAGATTCTCCAAAACTGTTCGCCAACCTTACGATTAAATTTCATATTTGAAATCACCAATGAAATCTAACAACAACCGACTCATACATTTAGTTTCTAAACGCTCGAATCATGACAAAAAAAACTGTATTTTTTTCAGGCTGGATCAAGCTAATGCGCATGCGCAGACCTAAATGCGCGTCTCTTTGGAGGCGCGAGTCTGACTGTTTCTATAGAAACCGGTGATTCTAACGGCCGCTGAAGTGACGCGATGACTTTACCAGTCGGCGATTGGCTCTTGGCTTTAGAAGGCGGGACTTATTCCGCCATATTGCGCGTTACACTTTCTCCCATTCAAAACAATACGAGTGACACGTCTTGTGTTATTCTATAGTCTTTGTAAATACTCATTCAACTAATTTCATTCATGCCATGTATGTACATTCAAGTTCACTCAACTACATACTCATGGCATCATATACATCCTCACACTCTCAGTGAATCGGCACAGAATAAACTCACAACACAGCATTAATGAATAAAGGATAACATGAAATACATATAATAACACTATACTGTCTGTGGTTAGGCTGCCGGTGGAAGACATGATAATCTGATAATCTGATCTACACTGGTTTTCCTCACACCACAGCTCAATTTGTCTCCTCTGACCGTTGTTCTGTCTAATCCTGGCCTGTCGCTGCTCTCTTGACCACATAGCAAGCTAACTGTATGGCTGTGGTCCGTCACACAAATAGGCATAAACATTTACAATTTCCTCAGCGTCTGAACTGTCATTGCGATCCATTGTTTTCCAGTTGTTTTAATTAACCGCACCCCCTCCTGTTACATCACTTCTGGTTTGGCAATTTTTTGTGGAAGTAACATTTTCTCACAAATATGACTCAAGAAGCCTCAGTAGCATATTTATAATTATATTTTAAAATCTAGTTCCTACATTATTTTTCTATATATTGACTCACTTTGGCTCTAACCTGCAATATGCCCTTTAAAAATGAAAATATCAGAAAATATTATTTGAAAAAAAAAAAAGAAGAACTATCTGCTAACTATTCAGTGGTTGGTTTCTGATATGATTACTCATATAAAACAATTGGTTTAACTCTATGATCTGATGCATTGTAATTTATAACAATAATGTGAGGTTAAAAGGACATATTTACTTACCTACAAATTTTCATTGACTTACATCACATTACAACCCTAAATGAGTGGTGTCCACTACAATAGTCAGATTTATTTTTAGTTTTTGAAAGTATAACAACAACAAACATGATAGTAAAAAAAAAAAAACATCATTTACAAGACTAATTATATTGTTGTTTTAAGTGAAAGAGAGTAACATGCATTAGAATAGTATAATGATACAAAATTGAATGGCATTATACATTACCTTCAACCTGTACAGATGTGATGTGAAATGCAAGAATCAGTGTGAAGAGCCATTTTGGTTCTGTCCTGTTTAGTTTCATTTTTTGAAACTGGAGAGTAAAGCCACCGTATATCTGTTAATTTAAAATGTAATCTTACTATATAACCAAAAATGTGAAGGCTACTTAGGCTACGATCGTTTCATTTAGCATCACTTACAGTAAAGCTGCATCCTGCTTATTTGCTTTCACTTTGTGAAGTCAGTTTCATTTTTGATACTGCTCTTGTGATTTCCCGTCAGAGGCGCCGGACTGGTCACGCCCATGATTCATAGGTTTATGATCCCCCCTACCCCCTTTTAACTACTAAACAGTTTCCTCCATTTTTCAGATTTTTTCCGATTAATAACAGCTTCAAATTTAATATTAGCTAATCACAAAAGTACTTTCTGTAATTCTGAAATTGAGTACATTTGTTTTTTGACTGTTTAGTTAGTACAACTGTTTAATTAGACTGTTTAGAGACTTTTGGTCTAACATACGAATGGCTTAAAGTTACAATTAATTTGATTACTTCATTTTCTAAGTATTACATAACTTTTGGTATAATAATGGAAGATGTACACATTCAATTTCTACTAAACAATATTTTCATTTTGGGAAAATGTTATATTCATGTTATATTAATTTACTGCAAGTTCCTTAAAACAAAGCCATTGTTTTCTGTTTTGCAGAAAGAATTTTGATTTACTCTAAATCTTTAAGAATGGTAAAATTTAAAAATGGAAAAAGACAGCTTGGTTCATTAAAGAAATTTAAACCATTAGAAGACCTGGTTGCATGATTCTTTCCTTTTTCGTGGAAAGGAGCTGCATGTCATCTGCTCATGTGATTGTCAGTGGCCATCCTGAGAAGTGATCAGATAAGGTGTGCAAAAGTCTTGGAAAACTGCTTAGAAAAAGGATGTGGATGAGGACATGAATGCTTTTTACAAGTTGAAATCTTGTAATTATGGCAATTCTAGCATGGTTCTAGCACCTGAAGTGCTGAGCGTGTCTTTGAGGGAGAACTGTAAAAGGATAAGAGAACAAGAGAAATCTGGGGGGTTCGGTTCACTTCATATGTTGGGCCACGACATATAAACTTGTGGGAACGTGATAATAAATAATCCCTTACCATATGATCTCGAGGCCACGACTTTACATCGCGTGGCCACGACATAAGGATGTTGTTACCTCGACAAAATGATCTCGTGGCCACGCGATGTAAAGACGTGGGCTCGAGATCATATGGTGAGGGAACGAGATATTTTTCTCGTGGCCACAACTTCATTATGTTGAGGGAACGACATCTATTTCTCATAGCCACGAGTTACATGTGTAAACAACCTGCGCTACCAGTTTCTCTTTCCATACACAACAGTGAGTCTGGAATAGAGCCAATGGTTGTCACTTTAGCATGTACTTGTGTTGCAAGCATCATTATTCTACTTTTTCCACAACTCCATATTGCAGTTCTATTTGGAGCCATCATTCCGGTAATGCTAACGAAAAGAGGGCATTCTAATTCTTCTTCTGTTCTTGGTGATTTAACCTCTACATGTGGTCCAGAGGCACTATGTGGCATTTTTGTGCAAACATAACAGTCACCTGTTTTTCCTTCAGATCTGGCAGTGTAGTTGGCTAATCTCCACCACATATTAGCTGCGAAGGTGTAGAAACATCTGGCCTGCAGGCAGTCGAAATCTGGATTCTGTCCAGGCAATCATGGTCGTCACTCTCAAATTCACCTTGTGTCAGCAACCTGTGCAAATGTACAGTAAGGCCATGAATAACAGAAGTTGGTTTCAAAATCAAATTAGCAGTAGCTAATAATATAGCCTCATAGCCAGAGCGGCGTTGAGCAGTCATATGTTGAGTAGAAATATTACTCATAATGACTCCTACCTGATGAGAGGTGTGCACTATCAATTTATGTGATAACACAATTTTTTCAGCATCTTGCACTATGATCACCGTGGCAGCCACTGCACGCAAACAAGCAGGAAGTCCCCTGGCTACTGAATCAAGAGTTTTAGACAAATAAGCTATGGGACGAAAAGTACCCCCATGCTCCTGGGCCAGGATTGCTGCGGCTGTGCCCCCACTTTCATGCACGTACAGGTGAAAGTCTTGAGTGTAACTTGGGAGGCCGAGTGCAGGAGGTTTCATAAGGGAGGATTTCAAATGTCTGAATGCTTGATCCATCTCAGCTGTCCATGTAATGTCCTCTGTGTCCCCCAGAGTAGCAGTTCGTAGGATTTTATCATACATGGAACAGTTGGGCACCCATGATCGGCAATAATTAACCAATCCCAGGAAGCTTTGCATCTGCTTCCGTGTTGATGGGTGCTTGAAAGTAGCAATAGCTTTCACTCTGTGTCAGCAGACAATTGCACTTTGCCCTGTGACAGTTCATGTCCAAGGTATTCGACCCTCCTCTGTACCCACTGTAGTTTCTCTCTTGATGCCTTGAAACCAGCCTCTGCTAAAATGTTGCAGACAATTTTAGAGGCAGCAGCACACATGTCCTCATTTGCACCAGTGATGAGGACGTCATCTGCGTATTGAAGCAGACAGGTGTTTGGAGGAAGTTTGGCATTTTTCAGTGTTTCGTGCACTACAGCAGAGAAAACAGCCGGAGAATCTCTGAACCCTTGTGGGAGTCTTGTCCACGTTAATTTTGAATTTTCCAAGGTAAAAACAAACAATGGCTGAGTTCGGCGATCAACAGGAATGCTGAAGAAGGCACTGGAAATATCTAGAACTGTAAAAAATGAATGTTCAGAAGGAATAGAATAAATTATAGTTTGCACATCAGGTACAATAGGAGACAATGGTGTTACCAACTCATTAACTTTTCTCAAATCTTGAGTTAAACGCCAAGAACCATTTGCTTTCTTAATTGGATTAATTGGTGTGTATTATAAGGTGAATGAGTGTGCACCAGGATGCCTTGAGCCAGTAATTTATCGATAACAGGAAGAATACCCTCCACCTTTTCTTTTGAGAGGGGGTATTGTTTCTGATACACAGGCTTGTCTGTTATTAGCTTAGCAACATAGGGCTGGACATCAATGAATCCTGCGTCATCCTTATGGGCCGCCCACAATTTGGGGTTGATGCCCTCAATTTCCTGTTTGTTTGAGCTCAGTTGCAGAATCGTCCTCAAGGAGAGCATTTCCTGTATCAACAGTGAGAGAGAAGGCTGCAGGAAACATAAGTTGTAGAGAGTCAGCATTAAAAATGAAGTTGAATACCTAATGCATGAGATCCCTACCGAGAAGAGAAAATGGCGAATTAGGGATAATTGCAAAAGCATGCATTTTAAACAATGATGGGATATCATTAGAAGTAACCAGAAATGTTGGTGTCATTTCACATTTCACAGGCACACCGTTGATTCCCACAGAGTTTACATGTTTTCCTGTAATCGAGCCCTCATAAACAAGAGAAGATAATGATGAGATCGTCACCCCAGTATCTAAGAGAAAAACATAGGGTTTATGGTCAACATTTAATTCAATAAATGGCAAAACAGTTGACACATTCAGATAACTCAAAGAAATCAGTGAAAAAATTATCAGAGGAGGGCTCAGTTGAACTCAGTCATTGTGGCCAGGAAATGGGATACACTGGATTTTGTCTGTCAGTCTTTGCAGAAGGGAGCGCAAGTGGGGGCTTTTGCTTAGAGCCACCACCAGAGCCCTTCTTCTTCTGCTTTTCTGACCTCTGCCTCAAATCCCAAGCCTTTTTCCTACAGTCACGTTACAGATGTCTCAGCGTCTCACATTTCCAAATTGTTGCGGACGAGGATTCACAGCAGCATTAACTTGAAGCATTGCAGGAGTTTTGCCCCTGGAGACATCAAAGGCTCCAGCAGAGGAAAGCTCACGCAAGCGTCGTCCCAATTCATCAACAGAAATGGTAGTAATATTTGGAGTAGTTATACGAATTAACTGTGCAGTGTCTTTGTTCATATTATTTAGGAACGTATTTAAGAACAATGGACAATTTTGATCAATAAGAATCGCAGACTCCTCAACCCATGCATGTTTAAATCTGTTAAAGAATGCAACAGGGCTTTCACCAGTTCTCTGTTTGGTATTGGCTGCATGCAAGATGTCTTGTTTAGCAGAAGACACTTTTAAGCAAAAAACAGTCAATTGCTTGAAAAAAACTTTGTTTACCTGAGCTGGCCCACACCCAATCAGCTTCATCTTCCTCATCCTCAGAATCAGTAATTAGAAGCACTCGTGAAGGTTTAGACAAATCAAGGGGCTTCGAATCTCCAGCTTTCTGAGATACAACACGACAAACAGGCGATGTATCGTACATGGGGTTTAAGTAATCAACTTCTTCAATCATTTCCTCCTCTGTGATTTCCGCAGGCAGTGTTTTAGTCAAAATAAAACGATAATCTCACACCGTCAGTTGACTGTAGGCAGTTAACCGTTGCAGCACTGCCACAAATTGATGTGGTGACCTAGCCGGATCAGGCAAAATCTTTGCAAATGGCAACTGCCTCCGTTACACTCAGAGGAGTAATTTTGTAACCATCTGGAAGCTGTACAAACGGAAAAACTTCAGTTGTGGACGGCAACTGCAGATACAATCGATTAGTCAAGGGCTTTGGAATTTCAGCAGAAACAACACATTCATATGGGGGAAGGGACACATCAGGTTTCAGCTGAGACTGAGATGGAGAGCTGTCTTGCTTTTTTATCTCTGGTCCCTTATCCCAATAAGTTTTCATCTTCATCCAAGCTTTATACGCATCTGTCATATAATCAATTGACCATCCTGGGTCACCCCAAGAACCAAAGATCATATCTTTTGCAGCACGCATATCTTCATCTTTAAAAGAACCATCGCGGGGAAACGGATCTAATTGTATTTTCCCTTCTGACCATCCGCGAGATTAGAGAGATAGGGTTCTGTGAAAAACGCTTTATTATTGCGATTCATGAAATCCTTGGGGGTTTCCCCCATTAATGGCCTACTAATCGTTTCACCCATTTGAAGCAGCCAACAAAGATCTCTCCTTTGCTTTAATAAAGCCTTACAATTTCAGAGAATGGTCAAACAAAATACAAATTAAAGTCCGCGGCTTTATATTAACATTTTAGTATTTTTGGCAAAAAGAAAATTTTAAATTCAGTATTATTCATTCAACTGCCAACAAGGACCTGAGGATATCACCATGAAATAGACTTAGAGAGAGAGAGAAAATCTTCAACTCAAACTCATCTATTCCCTTCCCACGCATAAAATCCGTGAGGATAACCCCAAAAAATGAAAGGGTGATCAGTCCTCTTTCACTCTTCTCGCATTTATCAAAATACGAGGATATCCACTTTTAACAAATATGAAAAAAGTGCAGCATGAAAATACAAGGATCAATTTCTCAACAGACAGTAAGATGCACTTAAGCATTTTATTTCTTACCTGTCTGGAGAAATCCCGGACGAGCCCCCAAATTGTTAGGTTTTTGCTCCTAATTCGTGCCTCATCCCAGACCTCTTAATTGGCAATTGAATGAGCAATCACTCAGCGCTGAGGGAGAATATAGTCTCATTTTATTGATAAGAAAAGAGAGAATATATAGAAAGAGTACAAGGGGTGTAGTATAGGTTCAGCCAATGAGAGAGAGCATACATCATATAGCTCATGGTATAGGAATGTGATACATATAGAAAAACAAGTCTAAATATGGTCATCTCCCGGTCAGCTATCCAGGAGTTCCTTGCTATCCCAAAGACCTTCTCCTATGCTTGTAATACAAAAAGCAGGGACCATTCCCTGTATCCCATTCTATCCTAGTAGAGCCTTGTTCCTTATATGGAAATGGTTCCGGTACATAAAGAAAACCATATGTTAAAACATAGGATACAGCTTCAACAGAGGACAAAGGACCCTCTGTCCACTTTCCTTCAATGCTGAGACCAACATAAAATCTATCAGTTGGCGATTCAGTCTGAATTCGGATAGCAGCTCACTCACGAACTGAATCATTTGTAAAAGGTTCACACTCGGTACATTAACTTGTTACTCTAGGACACAAATATCCCTGGATGAAGTGAATATTTACTTAGAATCCATTACAATCAATGCTAGTGAAGAAGGTCTTTATTTAGTTCAACATCTGCACGACTCTATGAATGACATTAAAGACATTTTCAAACAAAACAGTTTCAGTATATGTAATAAGCTTTTAAAATACCACGATATTACCATGTTTTGGACACATACATACCATGCAACTGGATTCTGGTGATCACTTACCTAGATAAACCACCGTATTGCCATCTCGGTATGTAGACAGTAGTCACATCATCACTATTAGCCATTTCGTGGTCAATTGCTTTTTTTCCTGTTAAATTTATACAAATGTAAAATACATATGTATTTGTGTGTACATTATATAAACACACACACACACAGACTATATATGGTGTCATCTGGTGTTGTTGCCATTTCCTCTCCAAATTACTATTAACGATCCTAAAAAATAGTGCTACATAAAAAAAGTTAGAACAGACCAAGTTTTGTATAATTACTTTGAGAAAACTCATCATCAGCCCTAAAATAAGAAAGACTGAACCAATGAGAACACAACCACATAAGTAAAACAGTTTAGGAACAATTAAACCAATCACATTATGTAGAGTTTCACTCTTTAAATGCCAATATGTCATTGTAAATCCTGATATTAGCAGCAATACTGTCATATTCATACCAAGCAGAGCAAACACAGTCACAAACCCCATTGAGAGTGTCGCCCCAAGGATACAACACAGAAATGACCCGAGCACAAAGACTGGAGATTCATCACTAATCTTTTCATGTTGAAATATGAATGCATAAGCCCCGACTGTGACTCCAGGAGCCGCGTGACACGCTATGAGCACATCTGACCACGACCTGATGCTGATAAGTGTTCCCAAGACCAGAGCTGAACCCAGAAGAAATGGTAAAGACAAAAATTCTACGTAAATAAGTATTAGATAAATGATAATCTTTACAATGAAATCCCCTATGATATCTCTGTTTGGACTGCTGCTGCTAAACTTAAATTCTTCGATTACTCTACGGTCCATTGTAAATATAGTTACTAGTGATGTTATCAAAGCCAAATTTAGTGGTATAGCAACATCTGGACTGAGAACATGTCTTAGATAGACCATAATCAATGCAAGTGCTGCAAATTTTGCCCCAAAAATCAAGATTTGTCCTTCCTTCAGTGTAAACAACAAGAGCTGTAAGTGAAACGAGGAAAATCCATGCTGCAATTCCAGCTGCTCCTCCTGAAGCATCATATATTACAGACAAGAGCTGATTCTCTTCATGCACATCTTGACTCGTCTCTTCTGTTTTTAACTCTTGTCTCAATACTGAGTAAGATCCGTCTCCATTGAGCCAAACTAGCTTGTCTATTTCCTCCACGAGAGCTGCTGTTTGATCAGGTTTGGGTTCAGAGTCTCTTATCATGTGAAATCTGCCTCCACATGCGTTGATCATTTCTCCAGCGATCCCTCTGGACGCTCCTGTGAAACGTTCCTGGTGCAGAAGAACAATGCAGTACTGCAGAACTTCTGCTCCCAGCAGCTCCTGGGCTCGTTTCACAACATCACACTGTTCTGATTCTTCATCTTCCAGATTCAGGACCATTAAAACGGCGTGAGGTCCAGGAGACGAGAGGAACAGCGCTGTTGTGAAGCTCTGTCTCGCTGTGTCCTCTCACAGAGGTTTGGTCCAGTGACCAGCATCATTCTACGACCCTCGTCTGTAATTACTGGAGTCTTTACAATCTCTCTGTCCTCCTGTCCACCGTCTGTCCTTCCTGACAGAATATCTGCAGCGCTGAATCTGGAGTCACCTCGGATTCCCACAATCAGGATTCTCACATCATCATCATGAGAAGCTGAAACCATCAAGCAAAGAAAAAATGTGGATTTGTTCTTTGAAAACGAGCCTTATGCAATTTTGATTCTCAAGTAAATTGATCTTGTGTAAGGATTAATACTGAAAACAAGACAAACATATTGATTCAGAAAAAGGAAGTTTGGAATGACATTAGATGAGGACAGTTGTGAGTTATTATAGGTACACTATTTATTAAAAATGTTTAGTTTAACAGTAAAGAGCTGGTACATTACCTTCAGCTTGTACAGTCATGAGGTGAAATGCCAGAATCAGTGTAAAAAGCAACTTGGGTTTTGTCTTGGTCAATTTCATCATACAACCTAAAGAGTACATGAAGCTTTAAATAACTGTGACTCGGATTACCCAGATCAACAAAAGTAGGAAAAAGTTTTACTTACAGTCTTTAGAAACACTGTAAATATAGTTCGGTCCCGTCTCCTGCTTTGCTAAGACAACTATGCTCGACAAGCTGGGTTAAGATGTTTCATTAGTTACTAAACCAGAATGACAGGTTTTTTATTTTTTTTTATTGTTCCAGATTGTGACTAAGGGTGTGTTCACACGTGCCAGGTGTTTAAAACAAACTCTAGTGCGATTACTCTGTTAGTGCGGTTCATCTGAGTAAGTGTGAACCCTGGTGCCAACAAAACAAGTGGAACAAGACCCACATTTTCAGGGGATCTTGGTCTACTTCCAAACGAAATCTGGTGCGGTTCAACTGAAAGCAGCACGGATCGAAAACATCTAAATGAACCAAAAACAGGACATGATGTCACCAGATGTGACCCAAAAAAGGACAGAGTTCTCAAGCGTACCTGGTTCTTCTCATCATAGGAGCTTCAAAATGTTGACAGTACATTACAGTTTAGTACAGGTGTCTGAAACGCCGTCTCCTTGCAGCAGATCTTCATTTGTGTGCAACAGAGAAATTCCTTTTGACTCATTTTACACATTTTATAAGCTGTTTGTGATTTCTAGCTGGTAAAAATACCACCATATGTATACCCAACATATAGCATTGTTTTGCATTTTCGGTAAGCGGTGTTGATGAAAGTTACTTTTAAAAGTAATGCATTACAATATTTCATTACTCCTTAAAGTAACTGAGTTACTTATTTACTTTTTCTAGAAAGTAATGTGTTACAGTACTTTTGTGTTACTTTTTCTCACCCGGGCTAGCTTGCTTGTTTGTGTTGTTAATAACAATAAAAAAAGTTTTATTTTTTGGCATATGTAAAGGCCCTTTCACCAAAAGTGAAATGAATAAGCCTCAGGCTGAAGGAAATGCAAATTCACACCTGTACAGTAGAGGGCGCAGCTCAAACAACCCTTTCAGATGTGCTGCCATTCTGGATTGGAGAAGAATAGGGCGACAATATGAGGACAAGAGAGATGTCAGTCAATAAATGGGAAAACAAAGTAACTTGTGTTACTTATTATTTGAAAAAGTAACCGCATACTCGCTGATTAGGTACTTCAATAAATACTTACTTAACGAGCGCTAAACGAGTTGGTACTATAGCCTGATTGCCTTAGGTATGAATGCAATCTGGACATCAACCACCATGTTGATGTTATCATGTGACAATTTAACGTTATCACAACAACTTAAAAGATATGAGTGACAGGTTTAATTCATCTATCTGTAAATATCTTGATATTGATTAAACATGCTCATTTGTGGTGTGTTGAAACAGCTGCCCATTTATTTTATGATTGTGGTGTAATAAATAAGTTCTTATATTTTTAACCCTACTAATCTGTCCCACAGTTTTATCTTTAAAGATAATATTTTTTATTATGAAAACCCAAAATCGTGATCTCTTGAATATGTTGTTAATTTTTTTTATTTTATATGCAAAAATTTTCATCCACAAGCAAAAGTGGCTTAAATCTCCTTATGTTTTCCTCTTTTTCTTTTTTAATTTAACTCTCATTTCATCCTTCAGGTTTATAAATAAAAAAATAAATTGGCTGGGCCATTCAAGAACAGTCACGGAGTTGTTGTGAAGCCCACTCCTTCGTTATTTTAGCTGTGTGCTTAGGGTCATTGTCTTGTTGGAAGGTAAACCTAGGCCCAGTCTGAGGTCCTGAGCACTCTGGGAGAAGGTTTTCATCCAGGATATCCCTGTACTTGGCCGCATTCATCTTTCCCTCGATTGCAACCAGTCGTCCTGTCCCTGCAGCTGAAAAACACCCCCACAGCATGATGCTGCCACCACCATGCTTCACTGTTGGGACTGTATTGGACAGGTGATGAGCAGTGCCTGGTTTTCTCCACACATACCGCTTAGAATTAAGGCCAAAAAGTTCTATCTTCCGGTTCCGGTCGTCCCAAACGTCTTCATTTAAGGATTATGGAGGCCACTGTGCTCTTAGGAACCTTAGTGCAGCAGAATTTTTTTTTGTAACCTTGGCCAGATCTGTGCCTTGCCACAATTCTGTCTCTGAGCTCTTCAGGCAGTTCCTTTGACCTCATGATTCTCATTTGCTCTGACATGCCTGTGAGCTGTAAGGTCTTATATAGACAGGTGTGTGGCTTTCCTAATCAAGTCCAATCAGTATAATCAAACACAGCTGGACTCAAATGAAGGTTGTAGAACCATCTCAAGGATGATCAGAGAAATGGACAGCACCTGAGTTAAATATATGAGTGTCACAGCAAAGGTCTGAATACTTAGGACCATGTGATATTTCAGTTTTTCTTTTTTAATAAATCTGCAAAAATGTGAACAATTCTGTGTTTTTTTCTGTCAATATGGGGTGCTGTGTGTACATAATGAGGAAAAAAATGAACTTAAAGGTGATAGAGAGGATTTTTTCATCGACTGAGAATCCAAGTCTGTTACTGAGTTTTTTGAAATGAGCGCATGCGTAGAACAAACCCCCCTCCTTCGAAGGAACGCCTCCCAAAACTCGTAAACACTCGTATTGGAACACAAGTGTTTTACACCGGCATTCGCTGTGTCGTTTAGTGGATTCATTATGTCGGGACTCACCGCAGGTAACTCATAATCTGCAGTTTTACTCCTGTCTCCTGACAAAAACATTGCATGCGGCGCCTGTGGAGTGTGGAAAGTTACTGGAGCGCGCAGCCACGCTCGTCTCTCACAAGGAACGTCACGGCAGTGATTGACAAGCCAGAGGGCCATTGTTTACGCGATGATTGCGTAACGATTGGCTGATGTTTTTAAGGCCCTACCTCGTGCACAGATATGTATTTAATATTATTACTTTCAGTGCACCTAATAAATAGTCTTTTATCAGTTAGTAAAGACAGTTTCAAGTAATATTGCAAAAATGTATAAAACAAAACATCCTCTTTAGCACCTTTAAATGATTTTAGCAAATGGCTGCAATATAACAAAGAGTGAAAAATTTAAGGGGGTCTGAATACTTTCCGTACCCACTGTACATACATTTCATACAATTTCTATATGGGGGTATAAAGGATTAATTCACCCAAACATATAAATTCAGTCATTATTTACATGCTGTTCAATCCCTGTGTTTTTTTGTTTTTTAATCATTCAGATAAATAACAATATCATGATAATAGTGTGAAGTGATGTAAACAACAATCTGATTAGGCAAGTTAAAAACAAAAACTGAAAGAGAAAATGAAACTCTGTATGAATTTGGTCTGGGCAATATAAAGATAAATTACATATCTCAATATTTTGTTGATTTACAATATCTCTGTTTACATATTTGCTCTAAATTACTTAAAGGCTGTATTTTGATCAGAGGAACAATCATGGCTTTATTGTGGGTTCAAATCCAAGAGAAACTGATAAAAATAAGTCTCATTAGATAAAAGTATCTGCCAAATCCATAAATGTCAATGCTTTGTGATGGATGTTTTTGTGCAGGAACTGAAAGGGTTAGTTCACCCAAAATGAAAATTATGTCATTAATGACTCACCCTCATGTCATTCCAAACCCGTAAGACCTTCGTTCATCTTCAGAACACAGTTTTAGATATTTTAGATTTAGTCCGAGAGCTTTCTGTCCCTCCATTGAAAATGTAGGTACGGTATACTGTCCATGTCCAGAAAGGTAATAAAAACATCATCAAAGTAGTCCATGTGACATCAGAGGGTCAGTTAGAATTTGTTGATGCATCTAAAATAATTTTGGTCCAAAAATAACAAAAACTAAACTTTATTCAGCATCGTCTTCTCTTCCGGGTCTGTTGTATATCCGCTTTCACTCCACAGTGATGCTTCTTCTTCTTCTTCTGGTTTACGGCGGTTGGCATCCAGCTTATTGATGCATTACCGCCCCCGGGTTTGGAACAACATGAGGGTGAGTCATTAATGACATAATTTTCATTTTTGGGTGAACTAACCCTTGAAGTTTAAATTATAGTCAAATTAATAAAAACATCATTCATGGTCAAATAGTAGAATAGATCAGATACTAACCTTCAGAAGATGAGATGTGAAAGAATGAATTAATATGAGGAGTCAGTTTAATTTTCTTTTTTGGGTTAATTCACCATATTTGTGTTTTTTCCCTGAGGGCCTTCTAATGTTAGTAATGTTTTTTTTTGTGCACCAAACAGCCATAATTCAACAATACATGACCATTTTCCACCCTGTTTTTGACCATCTGAATGAACAATTCAGTTTTAGTTGGTGCTTCTCCTTTAAGACTTCAATGTAAAAATCTTTACGTGTAGACCTTATTTACCGGAGAAACAAGCGCGCCGCCATCTTTATAAAATTGTCTTTGAACTTCCGTTTTGCGGTAGCTCTGTACATTTCTATGGCATCGCTGTCAAAGAATAATTAGTTGGTTAATGGATTTACTTGTTGTAGAGTTAATGAAAGTTATCACGAGCATTGTTATGTTCAAAGCAGATGTCTTAACAAATGTCAGTAGATCGGGAAGATTTTAAAACGAGCAGTTCATTCATAAATGTAATATCGCTGTGTAAATACAAACCGGAAGTCAAAAGACAACGAGCGCAACGCTGAAAAGGGGCGGGGCTACATAAGGTCTATAGAATTAAGTATCAACATGCCCAATCACAGCAGGAGACTGCAGAAAATCCAGTGAAAACAGGAGAATATGTTTGAGCAAATCATTTACAAAGACAACAAAAAGCATTTAATCCATAACTTATGTGAAGCACATCAGAAACAATTAAACTTGACTGAAATAACAATGAGAAAACACAGTTTGCACACTAAAACTTTACAATGTGTTTATTCATTAAAGCTGACAGCAGTAAAATTCACCCAGATTTATTCTTGGCTTCATTAGATCTTCATACGCTTTAAAAACAATCATTTGATGGATACTGCAGTATTAGATCAGATCTTAAGGATCTTGATGATGGAGGCGCATGTTGTTGTGGGTTCTGATGTGACACTGATGAACAGATTTATATGTTAATTAATATTTGCAAGGTTCATAACCTCCGTTTTATTTTTATTTACAGTTAAATCTCCAGATGAGAACATCAATGGGAAATCACAACAGCATCATCTGAATTATTTCCAGGAAAACTTTGTTTTTCAGCAGATCTGAAGAAGAAGTAAGTGGTCATTTAACAGATTTAACATTATCCAGAGCGAGAGCCTTTGTTCATCTGTCCAACTGATGATTTAATAGTTAGCAGCTGTTCCAAAGAAACACTTTCAACACACATGATTAATGATTAAGAGTCATTTCTCATTATAGTGACTTTGAGACATTCGGAGACAAGTAAATGAGATCTAAACAAAGAGTGAATATTACGTATATTACATTTTTCACAAATGCATATACATGCATAACAGGAGAATTCTGTCATTTGTTTTTATTTATGCATAATTATGTAGCCAAAGTGTCTAAACATTATTTTAATTGTGTGTATTTACACACACGCAGAATACATCATTTGACATGATGTGTAAATGGCATTGTGATATAAATGTTTAGGACGGTACAGAAATAAATTTCCTGTCTGATGTTATACGATTGTTAGTAGACAAATTAAACAAACTAGTGTGAAAGTGTGTGGTAAGAAAGAAATGTGAACATAAGACCAAAATCAATATCAGCATAACTTGTTTTGATCCAAAGTCTGTCAGTGTGATTTAGTCACTATTATCGGCTCCAAATTACTGTAAAAATGTATTGAAATAATACACTGCATAAAAATGAAATGAAAGAACCAATAAATACACAACAGCATGGAAAAATCAGGAAAAAAATAACAAACATTACGAAATCTCTCTTTAAATGGGAATACGCTATTGTAAATCCTAATATTATTGTCATCTTCACTAAAAACAGAGTAAAAACAGTCGCAAACCCCACTGAGAGCGTAACTCCAACTAAACAAAACAGAAATAACTTGAGTGCAAACATTAGAGTTGTCCGAATCTGCATTTGATCTGGTGTAATGGAATAAACTGTGCATAAATGAGCCCCGAATGTGACTCCAGGAGCCGCGTGACACGCTATGAGCACATCTGACCACGACCTGATGCTCATAACTGTTCCTAGGGTCAGTCCCAGACCTGATATGAACACTATACTGGGAAATGCAAAGATCATGATGAAAAACATTATGATTTGATGTCCACGTCGAGAATTTGATAAGTCATAGTATGTCACTGCAATTGCAAAAGTTGAGGACACAATCAAATTTAGAGGAACAGCAACATTTGGATTCAGAATATTTCTTAAAGTGACCGTAAAACTAACAAGTGCAAACAGTATTTCTCCAAAATAAAAATGTTCATGCCGTCCTTTAGAACATAAGTGCAGCATTCAGTAAAATGAGTAAAATCCATCCTACAATTTTGACTGAATTGTCATATTTTAATGAGAAGAGCTGATTTTCTTCATGCACATCTTCACTCATCTCTTCTGTTTTTAACTCTTGTCTCAATACTGAGTAAAATCCGTCTCCATTGAGCCAAACTAGCTTGTCTATTTCCTCTATGAGAGCTGCTGTTTGATCAGGTTCAGAGTCTCTTATCATGTGAAATCTGCCTCCACATGCGTCGATCATTTCTCCAGCGATCCCTCTGGACGCTCCTGTGAAACGTTCCTGGTGCAGAAGAACAATGCAGTACTGCAGAACTTCTGCTCCCAGCAGCTCCTGGGCTCGTTTCACAACATCACACTGTTCTGATTCTTCATCTTCCAGATTCAGGACCATTAAAACGGCGTGAGGTCCAGGAGACGAGAGGAACAGCGCTGTTGTGAAGCTCTGTCTCGCTGTGTCCTCCTCACAGAGGTTTGGTCCAGTGACCAGCATCATTCTACGACCCTCGTCTGTAATTACTGGAGTCTTTACAATCTCTCTGTCCTCCTGTCCACCGTCTGTCCTTCCTGACAGAATATCTGCAGCGCTGAATCTGGAGTCACCTCGGATTCCCACAATCAGGATTCTCACTTCATCATCATCACGAGAAGCTGAAGGAGAAAATTAAAGATGAATGATCTACTAACTCTACAGTGGTTGGTCTCCTGATATAATTGCTCATATAAACCATCTTATGTATGGTCATTTATTACATCATTTTGTGGTTAAAAGGACATATTTGCTTACCTACAAATTTCCATTGACTTGCATTACATTACAACCCTAAATGCGTGGTGTCCACTACAGTGGTCAGATACATTTTAGTTATTGAAAGTAAACTACAACAAAAATGTTTTTTTTTTTTAAATATGCACAAGACTGATTACATTTTTTAAAAAATGATCACGTGTGATTTAATATTGCATGCATCAGAACAGTATAGAGAGCAGATACACATTTGCATGACATTTATACATTACCTTCAACCTGTATAGATGTGTTGTGAAATGCAAGAATCAGTGTGAAGAGCCATTTTGGTTCTGTCCAGTTTAGTTTCATTTTTCAAACTGAAAGCCACGGTTAAAATGTGAATTTAAAATGTAATCTTACGATATAACCAAAACTATAAAGCATATTTACTTACAGTACGATCGTTTCATTTAACGGCACTGACAGTGAAGTTGAATTATGTGTTTCTTTGCTTCACTTTCGATACTGCTTGTGTGATTTCCCAGCTGCCATATTTAGCAGGGAGTCATATGTCCACTTATTCATAGTTTTTAGTCACGTGACTGTCGCAGAGCCCTAGAGGGCAAAACAGACACCAGGCTAAAGAATGACTAAAATGCATGTTTGAGCTGTTTTAACTGAAAGCAACTTGTACTGACATACATTCGGATAGCAGCTCACTCACAAATTGAATCGTTTGTAACAGGTTCACACTCGGTACATTAACAAGTTACTGTAGGACACAAATATCCCTGGATGAAGTGGAATATTTACTCAGAATCCATTACAATCAATGCTAGTGAAGAAGGTTTTTATTAAGTTCAACATCTGCATGACTCTATGAATCCTGCAGGTAAAGACATTTTCAAACCAAACGGTTTCAGTACACGAAACAAGCATTTAAAATACCATGATATTACCATGTTTTGGACATATACATAAATACCATGCTACCGATCAATTATACCGATAAACCACAGTATTGCCACCTCTGTACCATATTTCTGCCACAGTAGTCTGTAGACAGTAGTCACATCATCACTATTATTTTTAGCCATTTTGTGGTCAATTGATTTTTCCTGTTCTATTTATACAAATGTAAAATATATATGTATTTGTGTGTACACTGCCCTCCAAAAGTTTGGAAATGCCCTAGAAAAGTGGGGTTTTGGACAATATTGGCATGAATCCTTTTTAATTTGTGATAATTTTGCACTGATAAGGGACAACACAAACTACGAAAACATTTTATTACATAAACAGTTTATACATAGAAAAAAACTTAAATTTTCGAGTCCTCAAAATATCCAGCATTAGCAGCTACAGTTGCAAGAAAAAGTATGTGAACCACTTGCAGAATCTGTGAAAATGTGAATAATTTTAATAAAATAAGAGAGATCATACAAAATGCATGTTATTTTTTGTTTAGTACTGTCCTGAGTAAGATATTTTACATAAAAGATGTTTACATATAGTTCACAAGACAAAACAGTAGCTGAATTTATTAAAATAACCCCATTCATAAGTATGTGAACCATTGATTCTCAATACTGTGTGTGGTTACCTGATGATCTACGACTGATGCTCCAGAAGGAAACACGATGCATTAAGAGTTGGGGGGTGAAAACTTTTGAACAGGATGAAGATGTCACAATTTTTCTTATTTTATTTAAATATCATTGTTTTTCATTTAGTACTGCCCTTCATAAGCAACAGAAGATACTTGCATGTTTCCCGGCAGAAAAATTAAGTACAATTTACCTTGATATTTGAATTCACACCCCGACTCTTAATCCATCATTTTTTCCTTCTGGAGCATCAGTGAATGTTTGAACCTTTTTTAATAGTTGTGTTTGAGTCCCTCAATTGTCTTCAGTGTGAAAAGATGGATCTCAAAATCATACAGTCACTGCTGGAAAGGGTTCAAATATGCAAAAATGCTTGAAAACTGATGAATCTGCAGGAGCTGGAGGATTTTTCTGAAGAACAGAGCTCAGTTTAACTGCTCAGGACAAACAAGAGACTCATGAACAACCATCACAAAACATAAAAACAGTCGTGGATCATCAGGTAACCACACACAGTATTGAGAATCAATGGTTCACATACTTATGAATGGGGTTATTTTAATAAATTCAGCTATTGTTTTGTCTTGTGAACTAAATGTAAACATCTTTTATGTAAAATATCTTACTCAGGACAGTACTAAATAGAAAATAACATGCATTTTGTATGATCCCTCTTATTTTATTAAAATTATTCACATTTTCACAGATTCTGCAAGTGATTCACATACTTTTTCTTGCAACTGTATCTGACCTAAACTGGGTTCTGATTGGTTCATTGTATTCTGAACTTAATTGGCAATCAATTGTTGAAGCTATTAAGGTGTGCTGACCCAAACATCTTTTACAAACCTGGACCAAGTTTAAACCAGTAACCAGCATCACAGCATGTCTGACTTTGACATGTATTGCCATTATTATGTAATCAAAATGAAAATTATTATTGCTGGTCTTCAATGATAATGTCAAGTTACTTTAATGTATTTGCACCAAAAAATGATAAGGATTTATGCTGATATCGTCCAAAACCACATTTTGCCAGGTGTGTTTCCAAACTTTTGGAGGGCAGTGTATATATAAACACAAACACACAGACTATATACTGTCATCTGGTGTTGTTGTTGCTGTTTCTTCTCCAAATTACTATTAATGATCCTAAAAATAGTGCTACATAAAACAAGAAAGAACTGACTAAGCTTTGTGTAATTACTTTGAGAAAACTCATCATCAGCCCTAAAATAAGAAAGACTGAACCAATGAGACACAACCACATGAAAATAACAGTGTAAGAACAGTTGATCACATTCCCTAAAGTTTCACTCTTTAAATGCCAATATGCCATTGTAAGTCCTGATATTAGCAGCATTATTGTCATCTTCACATCAAGCAGAGCAAACACAGTCACAAACCCCATTGAGAGTGTCGCCCCAATGATACAACACAGAAATGACCCGAGCGCAAAGACTGGAGAATCACGACTAATCTTTTCATGTTGAAATATGAATGCATAAGCCCCGACTGTGACTCCAGGAGCCGCGTGACACGCTATGAGCACATCTGACCACGACCTGATGCTGATAAGTGATCCCAAGGACCAGAGCTGAACCCTGAATTAATGATAAAGACATAAATTCAACGTAAATAAGTATTAGATAGATTAAAATATTTACTATGAAATCTATGATATTTCTGTTTGAACTGCTGCTGCTTCTGCTAAACTTAAAATCTTCGATTACTCTACCGTCTATTGTAAGTACAGTTGCTAGTGATGTTATCAAGGCCAAATTTGTCGGTACAACAACATCTGGACTGAGAACATGTCTTAGAAAGACCATAAACAATACAAGTGCTGCAAATTTTGCCCCCAAAATCAAGATTTTGTCCCTTCCTTCAGTGTAAACAACAAGAGCTGTTAGTGAAATGAGGAAAATCCATCCTACAATTCCAGCTGCTCCTCCTGAAGCATCATATATTACAGACAAGAGCTGATTCTCTTCATGCACATCTTCTCTCATCTCTTCTGTTTTTAACTCTTGTCTCAATACTGAGTAAAATCCATCACCATTGAGATGAACTAGCTTGTCTATTTCCTCCACGAGAGCTGCTGTTTGAGCAGGTTTAGAGTCTCTTATCATGTGAAATCTGCCTCCACATGCATCGATCATTTCTCCAGCGATCCCTCTGGACGCTCCTGTGAAACGTTCCTGGTGCAGAAGAACAATGCAGTACTGCAGAACTTCTGCTCCCAGCAGCTTCTGGGCTCGTTTCACAACATCACACTGTTCTGATTCTTCATCTTCCAGATTCAGGACCAAAAACGGCGTGAGGTCCAGGAGACGAGAGGAACAGCGCTGTTGTGAAGCTCTGTCTCGCTGTGTCCTCCTCACAGAGGTTTGGTCCAGTGACCAGCATCATTCTACGACCCTCGTCTGTAATTACTGGAGTCTTTACAATCTCTCTGTCCTCCTGTCCACCGTCTGTCCTTCCTGACAGAATATCTGCAGCGCTGAATCTGGAGTCACCTCGGATTCCCACAATCAGGATTCTCATCATCATCATCATGAGAAGCTGAAGAGGAAATTAAAAGATTAAAAAATATAAAAAATTATTTGAATTAAAAGTAAACAATCTGTTAACTATACAGTGTTTGATATAATTGCTCAAGTAAAACATTTTTGGTTTAACCCTCTGATGCATGGTAATTTATGACAAAGTTTACCTACAAATATCCATTGACTTACATCACACTACAACCCTAAATGCGTGGTGGCCATTACAGTGGTCAGATTTATTTACCAAAAGTAACAACTATAATAATTATTTTAAAACATGCACAAGACTAATTATATTGTTGTTTTAAGTAAAAAGAGAGTATTGCATGCATCAGAACAGTATAGAGAGCAGATACACATTTGCATGACATTATACATTACCTTCAACCTGTATAGATGTGATGTGAAATGCAAGAATCAGTGTGAAGAGCCATTTTGGTTCTGTCCAGTTTAGTTTCATTTTTCAAACTGGAGAGTAAAGCCACGGTTAAAATGTGAATTTAAAATGTATAACCAAAGATAACCAAAACTGTGAAGCATATATACTTACAGTACAATCGTTTCATTTAACGACAGTGAAGCTGAATCTTGTTGCTTTCACTTTGTAAAGTGAAAGTTTCACTTTTGATATTGCTCGCGTGATTTCACAGCTACAGACATATTTCGTCGTGTGTCCACTTAATGAGTAATGTAACTAATGTAATTTGGGAGATCTCAGTTTTGAAACAGAATTTTTAATGTTCAATGAGTTTAGTATACACATATCAGAACCGAACGGACAGAATAGACAAGTTTTAAATACTCAAAAACCAATCAGAACTTTCATTTCAGCCGCGCGGCATATATCCTAACCAATCATATTTTCTGTTTCAGCTCAAGGGGCGGGGCTTGAAAGTGTAGCTGTCAGTCACTGGCGGCCGTCCAACTGAACTTTGGACTAGCGCGCCTCAGGGAAGTCCGACTGTACCCCGGTAAAATTTTACGGAAATATCCTTGTTTGACGATAAATATTACCGTATACTGAATGAGAAACACTGTCACTTACAATATTTCACCAGTGGTGTCGTGTATCGCGTATTTTCTGACGTACGTGTATCAGAACTAGCGAACGAAACACTATACTGAGTCGGTTCTTTTTGAATAGCAAAATGGTCTGATTCGGTTGACGATTCAGTCAGAATCATTCGGATAGCAGCTCACTCACGAACTGAATCGTTTGTAAACGTTCACACTCGGTACATTAACAAGTTATTCTAGGACACAAATATCCCTGGATGAAGTGGAATATTTACTCAGAATCCATTACAATCAATGCTAGTGAAGAAGGTCTTTATTAAGTTCAACCTCTGCATGGCTCTATGAATGAATCCTGCAGGTAAAGACATTTTCAAACAAAACGGTTTCAGTACATGTAACAAGCTTTTAAAATACCACGACATTACCATGTTTTGGACATGAACATAAATACCAATGTATTTATAATAATTTAACGAGTTAGTTTGCCCGTATAGGGTATTAGGTTAGCTTGCTGTCCACTGAGGAGGGGCTCGATGAAGCATCTTCAACTCGAGCTCTGATACACCCCCCCAGTGAATAAATATAGGATGTGATTACATAGGGCAAGGTACCTGAAATGAAGGTGGAGTTTGGGGAGGTGGAGGGATGCTGAAACAGCTGAGACTGAAGAGAGGTAAGCAGCTGCTTATATACTCTGGCTGTTGATTGGAAGATTAGATGGGCTCGCTCCTCCCTAAATTACGTTTAGGAACTTCACATAAACGCCCTAGAAAAGTGTGGTTTTGGACGATATTGGCATAGATTGTTTTTAATTTGTAATAATTTCCACTGATAAGGGACAACACAAACTATGAAAACATATTTTATAACATAAACAGTTTATACATAGAAAAAACTTAAATGTTCGATCCCTCAAAATATCCACCATTAGCAGCTATCTGACCTAAACTGGGTTCTGATTGGTTCATTGTATTCTGAACTTAATTGGCAATCAATTGTTGAAGCTATTAAGGTGTGCTGACCCAAACATCTTTTACAAACCTGGACCAAGTTTAAACCAGTAACCAGCATCACAGCATGTCTGACTTTGACATGTATTGCCATTATTATGTAATCAAAATGAAAATTATTATTGCTGGTCTTCAATGATAATGTCAAGTTACTTTAATGTATTTGCACCAAAAAAATGATAAGGATTTATGCTGATATCGTCCAAAACCACACTTTACCATAGGTGTTTCCAAACTTTTGGAGGGCAGTGTATATATATAAACACAAACATACAGACTATATACTGTCATCTGGTGTTGTTGTTGCTGTTTCTCCTCCGAATTACTATGAATGATCCTAAAAATAGTGCTACATAAAACAAGAAAGAACTGACTAAGCTTTGTGTAATTACTTTGAGAAAACTCATCATCAGCCCTAAAATAAGAAAGACTGAACCAATGAGAACACAACCACATGAAAAAAACAGTGTAAGAACAGTTAAACTGATCACATTCCCTAAAGTTTCACTCGTTAAATGCCAATATGCCATTGTAAGTCCTGATATTAGCAGCATTATTGTCATCTTCACATCAAGCAGAGCAAACACAGTCACAAACCCCATTGAGAGTGTCGCCCCAATGATACAACACAGAAATGACCCGAGCGCAAAGACTGGAGAATCACGACTAATTATGCTTATGTATTCCACGAATGCATAAGCCCCGACTGTGACTCCAGGAGCTGCGTGACACGCTATGAGCACATCTGACCACGACCTGATGCTGATAAGTGTTCCCAAAACCAGAGCTGAACCCAGAAGAAATGGTAAAGACATAAATGCTACGTAAATAAGTACTAGATAGATGAAAATATTTACTATGACATCTCCTATGATATTTCTGTTTGAACTGCTGCTACTTCTGCTAAACTTAAAATCTTCGATTACTCTACCGTCTATTGTAAATATAGATGCTAGTGATGTTATCAAGGCCAAATTTATTGGTACAGCAACATCTGGACTGAGAACATGTCTTAGATAGACCATAAACAATACAAGTGCTGCAAATTTTGCCCCCAAAATCAAGATTTTGTCCCTTCCTTCAGTGTAAACAACAAGAGCGTTTAGTGAAATGAGGAAAATCCATCCTACAATTCCAGCTGCTCCTCCTGAAGCATCATATATTACAGACAAGAGCTGATTCTCTTCATGCACATCTTCACTCATCTCTTCTGTTTTTAACTCTTGTCTTAATACTGAGTAAAATCCGTCTCCATTGAGCCAAACTAGCTTGTCTATTTCCGCTACGAGAGCTGCTGTTTGATCAGGTTCAGAGTCTCTTATCATGTGAAATCTGCCTCCACATGCGTCGATCATTTCTCCAGCGATCCCTCTGGACGCTCCTGTGAAACGTTCCTGGTGCAGAAGAACAATGCAGTACTGCAGAACTTCTGCTCCCAGCAGCTCCTGGGCTCGTTTCACAACATCACACTGTTCTGATTCTTCATCTTCCAGATTCAGGACCATTAAAACGGCGTGAGGTCCAGGAGACGAGAGGAACAGCGCTGTTGTGAAGCTCTGTCTCGCTGTGTCCTCCTCACAGAGGTTTGGTCCAGTGACCAGCATCATTCTACGACCCTCGTCTGTAATTACTGGAGTCTTTACAATCTCTCTGTCCTCCTGTCCACCGTCTTTCCTTCCTGACAGAATATCTGCAGCGCTGAATCTGGAGTCACCTCGGATTCCCACAATCAGGATTCTCACGTCATCATCATGAGAAGCTGAAACCATCATGCAAAGAAAAAAATGTGGATTTGTTCTTTGAAAACAAGCCTTATGCAATTTTGATTCTCATGTAAATTGATCCTGTGTAAGGATTAATACTGAAAACGAGACAAACATATTGATTCAGAAAAGCACATTTGACCGGACAGTTGTGAGTTATTATAGGTACACTATTTATTAAAAATGTTTAGTTTAACAGTAAAGAGCAGGTACATTACCTTCAGCTTGTACAGTCATGAGGTGAAATGCCAGAATCAGTGTAAAAAGCAACTTGGGTTTTGTCTTGGTTGATTTCATCATACAACCTAAAGAGTACATGAAGCTTTAAATAACTGTGACTCGGATTACCCAGATCAACAAAAGTAGGAAAAAGTTTTACTTACAGTCTTTAGAAACATCCCAATACTTATTTAGAAACACTGTAAAATGTAGTTCGGTCCCGTCTCCTGCTTTGCTAAGACAACTATGCTCGACAAGCTGGGTTAAGATGTTTCATCAGTTACTAAACCAGAATGACAGGTTTTTTTTGTTTTTTTTTTATTGTTCCAGATTGTGACTAAGGGTGTGTTCACACGTGCCAGGTGTTTAAAACAAACTCTAGTGCGATTACTCTGTTAGTGCGGTAAGTGTGAACGCTGGTGCCAACAAAACAAGTGGAACAAGACCCACATTTTCAGGGGATCTTGGTCTACTTCCAAACGAAATCTGGTGCGGTTCAACTGAAAGCAGCACGGATTGAAAACATCTAAATGAACCAAAAACAGGACATGATGTCACCAGATGTGACCCTAAAAGGACTCAAGCGTACCTGGTTCTTCTCATCATAGGAGCTTCAAATTGTTGACAGTACATTACAGTTCAGTACAGGTGTCTGAAACGCCGTCTCCTTGCAGCAGATCTTCATTTGTGTGCAACAGAGAAATTCCTTTTGACTCATTTTACACATTTTATAAGCTGTTTGTGATTTCTCAGCTGGTAAAAATACCACCATATGTATACCCAGCTATAGCATTGTTTTGCATTTTCGGTAAGCGGTGTTGATGAAAGTTACTTTTAAAAGTAATGCATTACAATATTTCATTACTCCTTAAAGTAACTGAGTTACTTATTTACTTTTTCTAGAAAGTATTGTGTTACATTACTTCTGTGTTACTTTTTCTCACCTTGGCTGGACTGGGCATATGTAAAGGCCCTTTCACACCAAATGTTATAGGTACACTATTTATTAAAAATGTTTAGTTTAACAGTAAAGAGCTGGTACATTACCTTCAGCTTGTACAGACATGAGGTGAAACACCAGAATCCTCTTGGACTCTGGACAGGGACAAGAATGTGGGCTAAAGCCAGGGGCTGGAGCCTTCACTGGATGATAGTCGGGTGCTGGAGCCAACATACAACATGGCTGTGGCCATAATGGTGAGTGCTTCATTAACCTGAGCTGACTCAAGGACAGGAACGGGCTCAGAAACTTCTTTCACAGAAACAGGCACAAGAAATTCTCTTACAGGAAATCTCCACAAAGCTGTAACCTCTCTCGGACAGGATCTTCATAAGATACAGGTTGTAAATACACAGTGAACTGAGGAACTAACTAGAAAATAGACAAGACACACCTGAACAGAATACTAAAGTAATCAGTGACCATGGAAACTCTAAACATGAACAAAACTCAAACCGTGACAACTAGTTACTTGGTAAAAAGTAATCTGATTATGTAACTCGCATTACTTGTAACAGTTACTACTGATGGGTAGTCTGGTTTTTCAAAGATTCGGCTCTTTTGGTTCAGCTCCTTTAGAAGACCCGAAAAACAAGATTATTTTGCTTGTTTTAAGGAAAAAAATTTTGACTTTTTTTTTTTTTTTTGAAAACAAGACATTAATTTTAACTTGTCTAGAAAATGCTATGAGCACATCTGACCATGACCTGTTGCTGAAAATTGTTCCCAAGACCAGAGCTGTAACCAGAATATATGGGAAACATTAATGCACTTTTTTTTTTTTTTAATTGGTTTATTATGTCTCGACTCGTGTTAAATTCATTGATTGGTTTGGAGCCTATTGCTAGTGATGTCATCAGGGCCAAATTTAGCGGTATAGCAACATCTGGACTCAGAAAATAACTTAGATGGGCCATAAAATATACAGGTACTGCAAATGTTATCACAAAACTCAAGATTTGTCCCTTCCTTCATTGTAAACAAGTGAAACAAAGAAAATCCATCCTACAATTCCAGCTGCTCCTCTTGAAGTGTCATATATTACAGACAAGAGCTGATTCTCTTCATGCACATCTTCACTCATCTCTTCTGTTTTTAACTCTTGTGTCAATACTGAATAAAATCCGTCTCCAATGAGCCAAACTAGCTTGTCTATTTCCACTACGAGAGCTGCTGTTTGATCAGGTTTAGAGTCTCTTATCATGTGAAATCTGCCTCCACATGCATAAAAACAATCATTTGATGGATACTGCAGTATTAGATCAGATCTTAAGGATCTTGATGATGGAGGCGCATATTGTTGTGGGTTCTGATGTGACACTGATGAACAAATTTATATGTTAATTAATATTTGCAAGGTTCATAACCTCAGTTTTATTTTTATTTACAGTTAAATCTCCAGATGAGAACATCAATGGGAAATGACAACAGCATCATCTGAATTATTTCCAGGAAAACTTTGGTTTTCAGCAGAGCTGAAGAAGAAGTAAGTGGTCATTTAACAGATTTAACATTATCCAGAGCGAGAGCCTTTGTTCATCTGTCCAACTGATGATTTAGTAGTTAGCAGCTGTTCCAAAGAAACACTTGAAGAATTTCAACACAAATGATTAATGATTAAGAGTCATTTCTCATTATAGTGACTTTGAGACATTCAGAGACAAGTAAATGAGATCTAAACAAAGAGTGAATATTACGTATATTACATTTTTCACAAATGCATATACATGCATAACAGGAGAATTCTGTAGAGAATTTAGTGTTATTTACATAAAAAAAAAAAAAAAAAAAAAAACCACAGAATACATACAAACCCGATTCCAAAGGACACTGTACAAATTGTGAATAAAAACAGAATGCAATGATGTGGAAGTTTCAAATTTCAATATTTTATTCAGAATACAACATAGATGACATATCAAATGTTTAAACTGAGAAAATGTATCATTTTAAGGGAAAAATAAGTTGATTTTAAATTTCATGGCATCAACACATCTCAAAAAAGTTGGGACAAGGCCATGTTTACCACTGTGTGGCATCCCCTCTTCTTTTTATAACAGTCTGCAAACGTCTGGGACTGAGGAGACAAGTTGCTCAAGTTTAGGAATAGGAATGTTGTCTCATTCTTGTCTAATACAGGCTTCTAGTTGCTCAACTGTCTTAGGTCTTCTTTGTCGCATCTTCCTCTTTATGATGCGCCAAATGTTTTCTATGGGTGAAAGATCTGGACTGCAGGCTGGCCATTTCAGTACCCGGATCCTTCTTCTACGCAGCCATGATGTTGTAATTGATGCAGTATGTGGTCTGGCATTGTCATGTTGGAAAATGCAAGGTCTTCCCTGAAAGAGACGACGTCTGGATGGGAGCATATGTTGTTCTAGAGCTTGGATATACCTTTCAGCATTGATGGTGCCTTTCCAGATGTGTAAGCTGCCCATGCCACACGCACTCATGCAACCCCATACCATCAGAGATGCAGGCTTCTGAACTGAGCGCTGATAACAACTTGGGTTGTCCTTGTCCTCTTTAGTCCGGATGACATGGCGTCCAGTTTTCCAAAAGAGCTTCAAATTTTGATTCGTCTGACCACAGAACAGTTTTCCACTTTGCACAGTCCATTTTAAATGAGCCTTGGCCCAGAGAAAACGCCTGCGCTTCTGGATCATGTTTAGATATGGCTTCTTTTTTGACCTATAGAGTTTTAGCCGGCAACGGCGAATGGCACGGTGGATTGTGTTCACCGACAATGTTTTCTGGAAGTATTCCTGAGCCCATGTTGTGATTTCCATTACAGTAGCATTCCTGTATGTGATGCAGTGCCGTCTAAGGGCCCGAAGATCACAGGCATCCAGTATGGTTTTCCGGCCTTGACCCTTACGCACAGAGATTGCTCCAGATTCTCTGAATCTTTGGATGATATTATGCACTGTAGATGATGATAACTTCAAACTCTTTGCAATTTTTCTCTGAGAAACTCCTTTCTGATATTGCTCCACTATTTTTGGCCGCAGCATTGGGGGAATTGGTGATCCTCTGCCCATCTTGACTTCTGAGAGACACTGCCACTCTGAGAGGCTCTTTTTATACCCAATCATGTTGCCAATTGACCTAATAAGTTGCAAATTGGTCCTCCAGCTGTTCCTTATATGTATATTTAACTTTTCCGGCCTCTTATTGCTACCTGTCCCAACTTTTTTGGAATGTGTAGCTCTCATGAAATCCAAAATGAGCCAATATTTGGCATGACATTTCAAAATGTCTCACTTTCAACATTTGATATGTTATCTATATTCGATTGAGAATAAAATATAAGTTTATGAGATTTGTAAATTATTGCATTCCTTTTTTATTCACAATTTGTACAGTGTCCCAACTTTTTTGGAATTGGGTTTGTAATTTGACATGTGGTGTAAATGACATTGTGATATAAATGTGTAGGACGGTACAGAAATAAATTTCCTGTCTGATGTTATATGTTATAAAATCAATATCAGCATTACTTGTTTTGATCCAAAGTCTGTCAGTGTGATTTAGTCACTATTATCGGCTCCAAATTACTGTAAAAATGTATTGAAATAATACGCTGCATAAAAATGAAATGAAAGAACCAATAAATACACAACAGCATGGAAAAATCAGGAAAAAAATAACAAACATTACGAAATCTCTCTTTAAATGGGAATACGCTATTGTAAATCCTAATATTATTGTCATCTTCACTAAAAACAGAGTAAAAACAGTCGCAAACCCCACTGAGAGCGTAACTCCAACTAAACAAAACAGAAATAACTTGAGTGCAAACATTAGAGTTGTCCGAATCTGCATTTGATCTGGTGTAATGGAATAAACTGTGCATAAATGAGCCCCGAATGTGACTCCAGGAGCCGCGTGACACGCTATGAGCACATCTGACCACGACCTGATGCTCATAACTGTTCCTAGGGTCAGTCCCAGACCTGATATGAACACTATACTGGGAAATGCAAAGATCATGATGAAAAACATTATGATTTGATGTCCACGTCGAGAATTTGATAAGTCATAGTATGTCACTGCAATTGCAAAAGTTGAGGACACAATCAAATTTAGAGGAACGGCAACATTTGGATTCAGAATATTTCTTAAAGTGACCGTAAAACTAACAAGTGCAAACAGTATTTCTCCAAAATAAAAATGTTCATGCCATCCTTTAGAGAACATAAGTGCAGCATTCAGTAAAATGAGTAAAATCCATCCTACAATTTTGACTGAATTGTCATATTTTAATGAGAAGAGCTGATTCTCTTCATGCACATCTCTTCACTCATCTCTTCTGTTTTTAACTCTTGTGTCAATACTGAGTAAAATCCGTCTCCATTGAGCCAAACTAGCTTGTCTATTTCCTCTACGAGAGCTGCTGTTTGAGCAGGTTTAGAGTCTCTTATCATGTGAAATCTGCCTCCACATGCGTCGATCATTTCTCCAGCGATCCCTCTGGATGCTCCTGTGAAACGTTCCTGGTGCAGAAGAACAATGCAGTACTGCAGAACTTCTGCTCCCAGCAGCTCCTGGGCTCGTTTCACAACATCACACTGTTCTGATTCTTCATCTTCCAGATTCAGGACCATTAAAACGGCGTGAGGTCCAGGAGACGAGAGGAACAGCGCTGTTGTGAAGCTCTGTCTCGCTGTGTCCTCCTCACAGAGGTTTGGTCCAGTGACCAGCATCATTCTACGACCCTCGTCTGTAATTACTGGAGTCTTTACAATCTCTCTGTCCTCCTGTCCACCGTCTGTCCTTCCTGACAGAATATCTGCAGCGCTGAATCTGGAGTCACCTCGGATTCCCACAATCAGGATTCTCACATCATCATCATGAGAAGCTGAAACCATCATGCAAAGAAAAAAATGGGGATATGTTCTTTGAAAACGAGCCTTATGCAATGAAAAACTGAAAAACAAGACAAACATGCTGATTCAGAAAAAGGACGTTTGGAATGACATTAGATGAGGACAGTTATGAATTATTGGTACACTATTTCTTTTTTACAAATGTTTAGTTTAACAGTAAAGAGCAGGTACATTACCTTCAGCTTGTACAGACATGAGGTGAAATGCCAGAATCAGTGTAAAAAGCAACGTGGGTTTTGTCTTGGTTGATTTCATCGTACAACCTAAAGAGTACATGAAGCCAAATGTAACTTTAAATGACTGACTCGGATTACCCAGATCAAAAAAAGTGGGAAAAAGTTTTACTTACAGTCTTTAGAAACATCCCAATACTTATTTAGAATCACTGTAAATGTAGTTCGGTCCCGTCTCCTGCTTTGCTAAGACAACTATGCTCAACAAGCTGGGTTAAGATGTTTGATTAGATACTACACCAGTATGACAGGTTTTTTATTTGTTGAATGTGCTAGGCTCCAGACTGTTACTAAGATGTGTTCACACATGCCAGGTGTTGTTTAATGAAAAAGTGTGAAAACAAGTGGCCCGAGACCCACATTTTCAGGGGATCTTGGACAACTTCCAAACCAACTCTGGTGCGGCTCGACTGAAATATGAAAGCAGCATGGCCCAAAGGCATCTAAACAAACCAAAAACAGGAAATAAATACAACCATATGTACACACACAACAAACGCATTTAGCCCAGCAAAGTTACTTTTAAAAGTAATGCATAACAATATTGAGTTACTCCTTAAAAAAAGTAACTAATTGAGTTACTTTTGTGTTACGAATACTCACCTGGGCTGGGCTTGCTTGTTTGTTTTTTAATAACAACAAAAATGTTTTAATTTTGGCACATGTAAAGGCCCTTTCACCAAAAGTGATGTGAATAAGTATCAGGCTGAAGAAAATGCAAATTCATGCCTGTACAGTAGAGGGCGCAGCTCAAACAAACTTTTAAGATGTGCTGCTATTCTGGATCACAGAAGAATAGGGGGACAATATGGGGACAAGAGAGATGTCGGTCAATAAATAGGAAAACAAAGTAACTAAGATATTTTGTTGTAAATTTAAAAGTAACGTGTTACTTTACAAGTTGCTTGGGGAAAAGTAATCTGATTACAAGTAATCGTGTTACACGCAACACTGTCGGTAAGTTTCATTGCAAAATAAACATGCTTTTAAAATGACAGTGTAAGCGCAAGCGAACCAGGACTAAATGTATAATTTTCTATATTGGTGTTGACCAAAAGAACCAAGAGAACTGAACTAGAAGCATGAACATATTCTAACGGAAACATTTTTTTGTTGGTCTACCCACTATTTTTGTCCATCAATGTTTTTCACATTCAAGTTTGTTGTTTCCCAGTTGTTTCAAATCCCTCTGCACACAATCTTAACAGTACATTATATGTTTAGCATGAGGAAATAACATCTGCGTTCTCTATGGTGAGGCCTTGCAAACATTTACGTCATATTAACAATCTATGAAAGATGCTGCAAATCATCTTTTAAGAAGGTATACTGTAATCAGGTGATCAATTAGTACCCAGGTAAACCACAGTATTGCCATCTCTGTCTCATATTACTGCTAGTGCTACAGTAGGCTTTTATAAAGTTCAGATTGTGATTGATTTAGTCTCTGTTTGTGACTTGAACTGATGCAGTCTGCCTTCTCCACATTACTATTAACAGTAACGCAACATAAAACAAATAAGAACTGACCAAGCTTTCTATAAGTACTTTAAGAAAACTCATCATCAGCCCTAATATAAGAAAGACTGAACCAATGAGCACACAACCACATGAAAAAAACAGTGTAAGAACAGATAAACCGATCACATTATGTAGAGTTTCACTCTTTAAATGCCAATATGCCATTGTAAGTCCTGATATTAGCAGCATTATTGTCATATTCATACCAAGCAAAGCAAACACATCACAAACCCCATTAAGAGTGTCGCCCCAACGGCACAAAACAGAAATGACCCGAGCGCAAAGACTGGAGAATCACGACTAATCTTTTCATGTTGAAATATGAATGCAGAACGCGTGACACGCTTGACCTGACCATGACCTGATGCTGATAAGTGTTCCCAAAACCAGAGCTGAACCCAGAATTAATGGGAAACTTGGTATTGCTGCTGCACCAATATATTTTGATGAGTTTGATGTGTCTCGACTCGTGTGAAAAATAATTGATCAGTATCATTCTACGACCCTCGTCTGTAATTACTGGAGTCTTTACAATCTCTCTGTCCTCCTGTCCACCGTCTGTCCTTCCTGACAGAATATCTGCAGCGCTGAATCTGGAGTCACCTCGGATTCCCACAATCAGGATTCTCACATCATCATCATCATGAGAAAATGAAGAGGAGAAAGTGAAACAATGCAAGACCAAAATACTGATTCAGAAAAAAAGGGTGAGTAACTGATGACAGCTGTCAATTTTGGATGATCTATTCCTTTGGTAGAAAACACATACACTACCTTCTATTTGTGCAGATATGATGTGAAATGTCAGAATCAGTGTAAGGAGCCAGTTTGGCTTGGTCTTGGTTAATTTCATTATGCAACCTAAAAAAGTAAAGGCCACATTAACACACTTTTTCCAAATGTAACTTTAAATGTCCGTGACTCAAATCACCCAGATCAACAAAGCTAGGAATGCCAAGAAAATCATAAAAAATTATTTTTTTTACTTACTTGCGGTCAGTATATTTAGAAACACCAAGTGCAGTTAGGTCCGGTCTCTTGCTTTGCTAAAACAACTTTGCTCAACAAGGAAGTGTTCCATGAGATACTAAACCAGTATGACAGGTTTTTTGGAATGGGAAAAAGATTAAGTCTACACTGTTCAACTGGCTACAGCGTTTTTGTGAGATCTCTAGGGCTTTACTTAACAGAACGCCTCTGCCAACATTTTTCATTGGTCTACCCACTATATTTGTCCATCAATGTTCGTCACATTCAAGTATGTTGTTTACCAGTTGTTTCAAATCCCTCTGCACACAATCTCAACAGTACATTATACATTTAGCATGAGGCAATAACATCTGCTTTCTCCATGGTGAGGCCTTGCAAACATTTACGTCATATTAACAGTCTATGAAAGCTGCTGCAAATCATCTTTAAAGAATAATGACTCCAGTTACTCATACGTAATGTCTTAAGTTCTTTGAGCAATATATTCTTCAGATAGACCCATTTTTATGCATGAAATTGACACCGTCCTCATCTCTGGTTGTTTTGGCCATCATCTTGAGACCAGATTGTCCTGCCATGTTTGTTCAGGATGGCTCAGTCAACGCAAAACTCTCTTTCTTCAACACCTTATCTTTACATAATCCAGACAGTCATGCTGTTGGCCAAGGTCAGACGTCTTCTTTGCTGTTATTACAACATCATTGTTCATAAATTTTTAGTGTTTGTGTTGGTGTGTTAGCTTACACTGCAATCCAAAGCAAACCCTGTAGTGTTTAACTTTAAAATTCGCTTTTATTTGTTTAAATGAACTGGAGTGATTTAAAATCTCAGTGTCAAGCAACTGTAAATCTCAAGCTCTAAGCCAAGATATTATCTTTCAGTGCTTCTGTAGAAAAACCTATGTGTCTTGCACTAGACCTTGCCATTTTCCCCTCAGAAATGAATGGGAATAATTTACTTACCGCAGTTGCGTCTTCTGGCTCAGACGACATGGACGAAGTGAAGACTCAGCAGGGGTCTCGTTTTCCGATTACCCATTTCCAAGACTTAAATTAATCAGCTGAACCCCTTTGGGACCTTGTCCTAACCAGCTACGACGCCAATACGCGACGGGTGAAAAGTATCTATTTTAGAAATGGTTTCTATTTCTGTGACATTGCGGCTGGAACAATAACATACAAAGTATGACAAAGAATAAAGCTTTATTTCATGTTAAAAGCATCTAACCTGAGTGTGAATATCATTTTGCATTACTTTTATAGCCATACTGAAAACAACATACACAGCAAAATCCCCAGAGTTAAATCAACTCTGCTCCGAGTACATAAGGTCCCTCTCTATATAGAATTAAAATAACACTGAAGCAGAGTTAAAGTTAATGAGATAATATGCTGTTTGTGGAGTTGTTTAATGTCTTTTATCTTCAGTTGATTACATCTAAGGCTGCGGCTGGAAGTCGGATGTTTCTCTTCGATGATTCTGCTTGTTAACAGCAGGTGTTCATCACTAATCATAACTTAATTAATCACTTAATTATCTTTAACTCTGCTTCAGTGTTACTTTAACACTATATAGAGCGGGACCATATGTAATCTGAGCAGAGTTGGTTTAACTCTGGGGATTTTGCTGTGTAGGATAATTCACCTCACATCTTGAAAAGAAATGAAACAAGAACGTTCAAACTCTTGTTGAACAAACAAGCTTATTCTATGACAAAGATCGTTTCAGTCTCTCAGTATGTATGTTTAATAATGTTAAAATGGGGGAATATTTATGAATTTCATTATATACTTATACATTTCGTTGCGAGTGCAGTGCGCTTGCAGAAAGACTCCGCCCACATGCTCTTCTGATTGGCTGTGATTTTTGAATGATAGTCGCTAAATGTATCTAATCACATTGTCTAGTTAGAAGGTGCATCCGAAATCGCATACTAAGTAGGTACTATATTCGAATTTGAACTTACTTCACGACCATTAAAAAAGTGTTCTATATAGTATGAATGGGGTAGAATGTAATCCAAACGTAGTACGTCCGCCATGTTGTCATTATCATGTGACCTACCAGCATCAGTTACATCGCTTCACCTCCCTTCATTTATTTATTTTGATTTGTTTATAGTTTAATTTTTTTATTAATTAAATTTACATTTTAATGATTTAATTATTAGCTTTCCATTAGCTCACAAAATCCAGTTTGGGAAACTCTGCTCTGAAGTTTTCCTTATTGAAACTTGTTTAAAAGAGTGTTTTCTTCCTACCGCTAACCTTCACATTATTGCAAAACTTGGTGCAAACTTTCCACTTTTGCTCCAAAAGTGGTTTGGCACTCCATTTGGCATCTTTTTTAGAGAGCTGGTCATATATATGACTCTGCTTATTGGAAGTCTCACAGTTCAGCAGGCAGCAGATTTTGCAATTTCGCTCAGACGCTGATGGCTGATCATGTGGGAATTTACAGATACTTTTTGCCCAGTCGAGGGAAAAATCAGATGATAATTCAGGGGCCATCAGTCTGGTGGAAAAACAAACTCCTTCCTTTCAACATCTCAATCTCATCCCTTGACCTTTTCACCTGTTCTGTCATCATTTACTCACCCTCACGTCGTTTTTTAAACACGAAACAGGACGGTCTGTCAGGCTCCAAAAAGCACCATAAAAGTGTCATAACAGTAAATGCATCACAATGTTCTATAGAAGACAAATTAACCTGTGAAGGTGAGTTAGTTTCTCTGTTGCCTAGAGCCTTTAACAGTTGTTTATCCGACAATTGACAATCACTAGTGAGATCTCCAGGACAGAGAAGCAATTGAAATGCAATTTCAGCTGGAGCAACACCTCTCTGTCTGAAGATACGGGGCAGGAGGTAATATTGACTTTTCCAACAGCTGCAGTTTCATCTCCATAAAAGAACTGCTGACTGATCAATATATACCATTTTTACAGCTTTGCATATAAAGATGCAGGAAATGAAAAATAAGGTGTAAATTTGCTATTCAAGAGTTTGTTTAAACAAGACAGAGAGTTCTCAAATGGTAATTTAACATCAAAATGTTGCTATGTGATTGCCAAAGTGTTCCAATAGTGTGTTGCTATGTGGTTGCTACACCTCTACATTTCGAGCAAATTATATTTCAAGCACCCCAGAGGAAGTCAGTTAAATTTTTTCGTGATTTTCACACGGTCAGGTCACATATCTGGGATGCGTGAATCATAAATCATTTATTTCAACCTTATCTTTCCTCCTCAAGAAAGTACATCCAGAACTTTGACTTGATCTTTTGAGTGATTAAATAAAGCACTAAAGTCTCCTGCGGTTAAAAATCTGTGTTCTTGCAGACTTTGGAAAGTGTTATTGCATTCGCTCTTAAATAAAACAGACAGCAGGTCAACTGCTCTAATGTTAACATTCTTTGAACCTGATATTGTTCATTAGAATGATGTGTGGAAACGACTTTGCTGCCAATTTGGGCCAATTATGAGCATCAGCCGTGTCAATGTGAATCAGCGCTGCGTTGTGTCATATGACTCCGCTCCAGCGGATCAGATGTTGTCCGTGTGTTTGGTTTGGATGTTCTGTGCAGAGACAAATCACGATGTTGATAAAATACCTTTGCAGTCTCTTTTTCACAAGTAAGTATGACTTTTCATATTATTTCAAATATTTTAAAACAAAAGGTTCTGCACACTGAACCTCACAACATCAGTCCATAAATGTCCAGGTCACAGTTCACCCCCCCAAAAAAATCTAAATTATTGAATACATACTAAAAATTGTTATGACAATTTCTACATTTCACATTTAAACCCAATTCTCAGTAGCTGTACTGTAATGAATTGGAGCAGACATTTTCATTACTATAATGTAAACAGTTGTGAAGTACAAGGTAGTATTTGTTTTACTGGGATTTTTTTTTTTTTTTTTTGAGCTGTTCGTGTCCAGAAGAGTGTGAGATCAGTACAAAGTTATGTCATGTGACTCTAGATGGCACAGGCTTATTGGTCCTTAACTCAGTCTGCTTGCAATCACATCATTCTCTATAGGGCACAGCTGATTCGTTCCTGCTGTATCAGTAGCCAATGAGCTCGTTGCTCAACCTTCAAATACGTGATCAGCATTTGATGTAGCAGTGTAGCGAGCTTTCGGAAACCCTTCACCTTCCCCAGTTCCACCTGTATAGATCAGCTACGGGTAATTCATGTACGCAATATTGTACAGCAGGAGCATGTCTACATGATCACAGCAGAGTGTTGTGTGGATTAGGAGTAGCAATTCCTGTACTTGCTCTGCAGCATCAATAACAATGGCAGCAGTAATAACAGCAGCAGCAGCAGCAATTAGCAGCAGCATAGCAGCAATAACCGCAGCAGCAATAACCAACAGCAGCATAGCAGCAATACCAACAGCCGCAATGCAGCAGCAATAACCAACATAATAGCAATAACAACAGCAGCAGCAGCAATAACCAACAGCACAGCATCAAAACCAACCGCAGCAGCAATAACAGCAGCAGCAAAACCAACAGCAGCAGCAATAACCAACAGCAGCAATAACAGCAGCAATTCAATAACAACAGCAATGCAGCAGCCGCAGCAGCGCAGCAATAACCACAGCAGCAATAACAACCAGCAATCAGCAGTAACCGCAGCAGCAATAACAGCAGCAAGCAGCGCAGCCAATAACCAACAGCAGCAAGCCGCAGCAGCAATAACAGCAGCAATAACCACAGCAGCAGCAAGCAGCAGCGCAATAACCAACAGCAGCAATAACCGCAGCAGCAATAACCAACAGCAGCAATAACCAACAGCCGCAATAACCGCAGCAGCATAACCAACATCAGCAACAGCAGTAATAACCGCAGCAGCAATAACCACAGCAATAACCAACAGCAGTAATAAGCAGCAGCAGCAGCAGCAAGCAGCAGCATCAGCAATCAGAATAACAACAGCAATAACCAACAGCAGCAGCAGCAATAGCCGCAGCAGCAATACCAACAGCAGTAATAACCACAGCAGCAATAACCAACAGCAGCAATAACAGCAGCAGCAGCAGCAATAACAGCAGCAATAACCAACAGCAATAGCAGCAGCAATGCAGCAGCAATCAGCAGCAATAACAGCAGCACAACAGCAGCAATAGCAGCAGCAATACCGCAGCAGCAATAACCGCAGCAGCAATACAGCAGAGCAGCAATAACAGCAGCAGCAATAACCAACAGCAATAACGCAGCAGCAGAAAAAAAAGAGTTGTCATGACAGAATTGCATTAACACCTAATTCAAGTTGCTTTTGTTCACTGTTTAATGTGAATTTGTTGTCACTAGATTAATTTTCAGGGGTTAATTGGATTGTATAATGCGATTGTAAACTGGACTGCTGCTGTAGCCTTTTTGTTTCTTGTGATCTAATTATAGAACCTCAAAGAAGACTTTATTGAAATGCATTGAAATGACCTTTTTTTGCCATTTTTGACTATTGATATATTGATAATCAAATTAGTTCAGTGCACATATGGTGACTAATAAGACAATTGTCGTCATCTGTTGCTGTGTTTCTTTAAACTATCACACCCCTGAAACCCTGTTTAAATATGAGGAGCCAATTTTTCTTTATGATGGAAATCAGTGCTTAATAACAGTCAGTGACTCATACTTAAACATCTCAGTGATACCAGCAACAATATAAAATCACCTTAATTAACCTTTGCCATTATCCGTTCTATAATTAATCTCTGTAGCATGAAAGTGTCACTGGGATGAGGGTTTAATGAATTACATTGCCCACATTTATTGCTTTGGGACATTGAGATATTGACTTATGTTTTTTTTTTAACATCAAGCGGTGAGTTCACTAAACGGTTGCTCTATGTAGCATGCGTTTCTAGTGCAAAGCCCTTCAAATTAACAAATGCAACCTTATTGTAAAGTGTTACTAAATATGATTTATATGCAGAAAACTCAGAATTATGTTTACAAAGGACTTTTATTATAATAAAATTAAAACATTTGGTTTTAAAACATTTACATTTGTACTTTGCATACAGCATGCAAATATATTGTTTGCGTCAGAATCGTCAGAAGTGTTATTGGTTGACCGTAAAGAGGTTGTCAAGTGCATCACCATGACAACACTGATTAGGTGACATTTCAAAGTACCCTAACAAGAGGACTCCCGTAGCAGTCTGGCATGTTGACCTGCATTAATGAGGTAGAAAGATTGCCGCTGCAGCTCACAAATGTCTCAAAACATATTTGATAATCTTAAGGGAATGTGGGACATTTTTCATTGCATTAATAGATCTTCTTTCTTTCCCAACAGCCACATACCTCCGCCACTTCCAAGTACAAAATATTGGTGCATTTCACTGGAAGATACGCTGTAAACACCGGTGCAACAAACCAAATCCCACAAACTCTCTTATTACCTTTTGACCAGACGGTCATTTACATAACATTCAACTTTCATGATGAATATGCATCATGCAACGGAACCAGTCCAAAGATGTGTCTGGATGAATTAAAACCAGTTTTCCAGAAGCCAGTGATCACTCCCCTTTCTATCAACTGCGCTGAATAGTCATGATTACAATTTTGCCTGTGCTCAGGAATGCTGAGTGAATCTGGTTTGGAGTCAAAAACATGGCAAGTGCAAAGCTATGCAAAAGTGGTCAGGATTAAACACAAAATATGAAGACAATGTTCTTGAAAGCAGTATATAACATTCAAGTCATGGGAATTTTGTGAACTTCATGAGCTCTAATTCGAACCATAGTGCATTGCATTGGTGTGTTTGTTTGTCTGAAATAATATTTTGTCGTTTTGATTCCAGTCATGGAAGAACTCTGAAAAACTCATTATTATGTGGCTTGACTTGGACTCTTTCACTCAGATCAATCATACAGGTACACAATACCACAAAGAATGTACATTTAAAGTGTTGTTTTAGTATTGCATAACATAAGATCATGAGATAATGTCCATTAACCCTAGATCAACCCTTGTGTTAAGAATGCCATTTCAACACATTTGAGAATTAAAAGCAATCAATCTTGCGCTCGCATGCTTATGCAGAGAATGTTTCATGCCTAAAATGTTCAGACTTACAGTGAAAATAACTTGTTGCTGTCCTATAGCATATTTTCTTCATTAACCTTGTACGTTTGTTCTTACAGAGATTTCACATTGTGAATTCCAAGGCGAGCTGGGAAATTGAACTTTATCTGGGATCTGGGCCAAACCCGAAGAAGGGGAATTATCAGATAACAAGAAGTTTGCTGATGACAATATAATGGACATGGGAAGTAGCTGCTTATACTGATACTGATCTGTCACTATAAAAAAGCCATTAGAAATAACACAGAGCTACAATAAGGTTATTAGAGGTTTTCCATTATCAAATTATTTTAATACTGCTGCTGCACAGATAGCATATTTGAAATTACTGTAGAAGATCTATACAGGTGGAGCTGGGGAAGGTGGAGGGTTTCAGATGAACTTTGAAAGCACACAGCAAGCTCATTGGCTACAGATGCAACAGGAACCAATCAGCTTGTGTCGTGTAGTTAACGATGTAATTGTCAGCAGGTTGCATTGAGGATCCATCAGCCGGTAACATGACAGAACTTGGTATATGATTCATTTATCATTTTCAATTAAAAATGCATATATTTATTTTAAAGTTCAGTTTAGTTTTAGTGTCAGCAATGATTTTGAACGATAGTTTTTATTTTATGGGCATATTCCTGCATTGTTTTGAACTGTTTTGCATGGCATGCATTGTTAGTAATCATAGATTGATAGATTGATTTTTCCAGATCTGATAAGAGCAGCAATGTTAAAGGTGTTCATTTGAAATACTGAAATTTGAAATACTCAAAAGCAAGAAGAAAGAGTTTATTAAGAAGAAACTAAGACTTCATTATGAAATGGATACAATTTTTCTGAGATAGACCAAATCATTGCACAATAGATATGTGTTAACAATTTGGCTTGTTAGATAGTTGGATTAGTCCCTGATGATTGATGCCATAATTAAACTTTTTTTTTCTTAAGGTCTGATAACTTACAGTATATTTTGGCTCATCTTTCAAACATTGTTTTTTGTTGAATATTTTATTCCATTTGCTTTTCCGTGATTATTTTAGTGTTTTTACTTCAATACTCTGCCATAGCATTCGTTTTGCTGTATGATATTCACCCTGAGCTAAAGTAAATCTGCATTCCTTTCAAGACACGGCCAATCCTGAACCTTTTCTGCCATCTGCACCCAATCAGAAGGAAGACACGTGGACGACGGTAAGTTTGCTCAATTATACGTCACCATCTGTTTCAAAAGGATTCAAGCCTAAGCCTCTAAGTTTGTCAGCATTGACACAAAACAGATGAGAAGTACAAGGAACATCAATAAATCAGCTTGAATCTGGCCTGTAGCGGTTGCACATGTGTTATAGGTGAAAAGGACACTGTTTTGGCAAAACCAGCAAGCTGATTAACAGTGCAGGAATCCGCACAGAAGGAAAACCCGGGATAGGTTCCAGGAGAGCTAAAACTGCATTTACTCACACACTGATGATCAGAGATGCTTAAACATCCTGACACCCAGAGATTTCCCATGTGTTGACTCTAAACTGCTTTGTGAAAAGCAGAAATGGGCCGTAGGGCATGAGGAGTGAACTCAACCAGAGCGTAAAAAGAGGACACGGGCCACTCGTGGAAAACTTAATGGGACAAATCAAACGCTCAAGTGTAGGTGAAGAATTTGCATTTAATTTACTCCAAGATAACAATTCTGTCTTCCATGAATGACAAACCTAAGATGTTGTTTTTGATGCAAAGATGGTGGTTAGTGATTTACATACAAAAAGCACCATAACAGTAGTGCATTTGACCTGTGCATTTTAACTCGTATAACTGTACGGTCACGACACACAGTGTTTTGCAGCAATGGCATCACCATCCACTTTCCCTTTATTATTAAAGGAATAGTTCACCCAAAAATCAACATTATCTCATAATTTACTTTCTTCTTTCAGCCAAACACAATCTGAGTTATATTATCCTGGCTCTTCCCAGCTTTATAATGGGAGTGAATAGTTTTTGAAGCTCCAAAAAGCACATCCATCCATCATAAAAGTAATTATAATTTATAAAATTTATAGTTTAAAAACCCTTCGCTTCACTTCAGAAGGTCTTTATTAACCCCCTGGAGTCATATGGATTATTTTTATGATGGATGGATGCACTTTTTTTTGGGCTTCAAAATCTCAGTTACCATTCACTCCCATTATAAAGCTTGGATATTTTTTAATATATCTCCGATTGTGTTTGACTGAAAGAAGATAATCATATACACTAGGATGGCTTGAGGATGAGTAAATCATTTTCATTTTTTTGGCTGAATTCTTCCTGTAACAGTAATATTGAAAAGAGTTTCTAAACGGTTTGCAATAACGTGTTTTGTAAGATTACACACATTATTCTTTCTGTGTGTGAAAGTCTCTAAATTTATTAACTAAATTGAGCAGAATAATGACTCTATTATCTTCTGTAGAGCTGCTTAACAGCTTTGTTTCATAATTGATTAATTTAACATTAACGCTAAGCTGCTTTGAAACAATCTGTATTGTTTAAAGTGCTTTATAAATAAATGTGACTTTGTCCCCTGCGGGTCCTCATCCTGCCCTGAGGAGTATTTATCTGTGCATTACTAGTGCAGTATGGTTTACGTGCTGTACGACATGCAAAACAACAACGTGTTAAGCAACATGCACTTGAACAGCGTGGTTTCATCAGTCCACAAGAGTGACATAAAAACGCGGTAATTTATTACTTAGAATTTCTAATGAACAGTAAAACAAAATGTTGGAAAGCCACAGCCATAAAAGAAATCCGGACAGAAGGTCTGAACGAAACGCCACCGGATTGACGCTCTGAGACAGCGCAGATAAATCGTGCATGGATGACATGCCACATGAGAGCCTGTTTCCTGACCTAAATCCATCTAAGTGTTCTTCTGAAAAGCTTGACATTCACTTGGTCTAGTTTGTTCCCTCAGAACCACAACCTCCAGTTGCCCCTTGCATTTGGTTTTCTCCAGAAACAAGATCATTAAGTTTGGTTTTCAACTATCACGTCACTGTGAAGTCCCCAATCGAACCCTTAAGTGGGGTCTGGTTCACCCTCACTGACCGCAGGCCTGAATTCCACAGTCCTGGTTGAAATTCTTTGTGACCTGTGATGGAACAAAGGGGTCAAATCCTCTGGTCTGGTCACAGAGGTCAAATCCATTTCAGCAGCTAGAAAAGAATAAACAGCATGAGTTGTGCAGTTAGACATGCAGTGATTTAGCTCAAATCATTCCAGAGCTCCACTCTGTTTTTGTCATTTAATAATAAAACTCAAAATGCTTAATTGGATAGTCAAAGTCTGGCCAGAACGAGAGAGATGAAGACCTCTGTGGAAGTGGATGAATAGAAAGCTTAGAAAGGCTAAGACAGTGGGTCGAATGCACTAAATAAATGTGCCACTCACTTCCAGTGTATTTTAATTGGCTGAAGAGGTTTGTAATCGTTTGCAGTCTCTCTTGCCCTCAACAAGGGTCTATATCAGGTCTGCCGCTCTCACAGACACTTCTCATCCCATAATGAACGGCGATAAGATGCCTGCCTGTCCTCATGATATCAGGCCACTCTTTCTCCCTCTGATATCTGCTGACAGTCAGTGAGGGGTGTTTATTTACACATTTCCATACATGTCTGATATTATAGAGGAACTAATGTATCATTTAATGAAGAAAGTGTGAAAAGAGAGAGGGGGGGGAGATGGGGTGTTGGGTGGTTCCAGGGTGTTGCTATGCAGTTTTTAAGGTGTTATGGTGATGCTATACAGTTACTTGGATGTCCAGGGTGGTTGCTGTTCAGTTGCTAGGGTGTTCTGGGTGGTTGCTATCCTGTTTCTAGGCAGTTGCTAGGGTGTTCTGGGTGGTTGCTATCTTGTTTCTAGGCAGTTGCTAGGGTGTTCTGGGTGGTTGCTATACTGTTGTAGTTTTTGCTGGGGGTTTGGTTGGTTGCTAGGGTGTTCTGAGTGGTTGCTATCCTGTTGCTTGGGAGTTCTGGTTGGTTGCTATCCCTTTTCTATGTAGTTGTTAGGGTGTTCTGGGTGGTTGCTATAGTGTTGCCAGTTAATTGCTAGCGTGTTTTGAGTGGTTGCTATGTACTGTTTCTAGGCAGTTCCTAGGGTGTTCTGGGTGGTTACTATGCTGTTTCTATTTGCTAGGGTGGTTATTTTGTTGCTAGGTAGTTGTTAGGGGTTCTTTTAGTTGTAGGGTTGTTATGGGTGTTGCTATACTGTTTAGGTAAGTTGTTCTGGGTGGTTGCCATACTGCTTCTATGTAGTTGTTAGGGTGTTCTGGGTGGTTGCTATAGTGTTGCCAGTTAATTGCTAGTGTGTTTTGAGTGGTTGCTATGTACTGTTTAGGCAGTTCCTAGGGTGTTCTGGGTGGTTATATGCTGTTTCTAGGCAGTTGCTAGGGTGTTTGGGTGGTTGCTACTGTGCTAGTTATTTGCTGGGTGTTTTGGTTGGTTGCTAGGGTGTTCTGAGTGGTGCTATCCTGTTGTTGGGAGTTCTGGGCAGTGCTATCCTGTTTCTATTAGTTGTTAGGGTTGTTTGGGTGTTGCTATAGTTTTGCAGTTAATTGATAGTGTGTTTTGAGTGGTTGCTATGTACTGTTTCTAGGCAGTTCCTAGGGTGTTCTGGGTGGTTACTATGCTGTTTCTAGGCAGTTGCTAGGGTGTTCTGGGTGGTTGCTATATGTTTAGTTATTTGCTAGGGTGTTTTGGTTGGTTGTGGGTGTTCTGAGTGGTTGCATCCTGTTGCTTGGGAGTTCTGGGTAGTTGCTATCTGTTTCTAGTAGTTGTTAGGGTGTTCTGGGTGGTTGCTATAGTTTTGCAGATAATTGCCGTGTTTTTGGTGTTGCTATGTACTGTTTCTAGGCAGTTTCCTAGGGTGTTCTGGTGGTTACTATGCTGTTTCTATTTGCTAGGGTGGTTGTTATTTTGTTTCTAGGTAGTTGTTAGGGTGTTCTGGGTGGTTATGTCTTGTAGGTAGTTGTTAGGGGTTCTGGGTGGTTGCTATACTGTTTCTAGGTAGTTTTTAGGGTGTTCTGGTGGTTGCTATACTGTTGCTAGTTGTTTGTAGGGTGTTTTGATGGTTGCTATGTACTGTTTCTAGGCAGTTCCTAGGGTGTTCTGGGTGGTTTACTATGTGTTTCTATTGCTAGGGTGGTTGTTATTTTGTTGCTAGGTAGTTGTTAGGGTGTTGGGGGATCAGTTTCTAGGTAGTTGTGGGTGTTCTGCATGGTTGTGTCTCTGGGTGGTTGCTATACTGTTTCTAGGTAGTTGTTAGGGTGTTCTGGGTGGTTGCTAGCCTGTTTCTAGGTAGTTGTTAGGGTGTTCTGCTATACTGTTTCTAGGTAGTTGTTAGAGTGTTCTGGGTGGTTGCTATACTGTTTCTAGGTAGTTGTTAGGGTGTTCTGGGTGGTGTTATATTGTTGCTGGGTAGTTACTAGTGTGTTCTGGGTGGTTGTTATGCCATTGCTAGGTAGTTCATTGAGTGTTCTTAGTGGTTACTTTACTGTTGCTAGGTAGATCCTGTGGTGTTCTGGGTGGTTGTTCTTCAGGTGCTGGGACATACTGAGTGTTTGATTACTGGCCCAAGTTTAAGTTGTTCTGAGTGGTTGTTAGGGTGCTCTTGGTGCTTCCCAGGTTTTGCAAGTTGAATACTTTAAAGAGCCCCCAAACTTTAAGTATGAGCAATTAAAGGCAGCCCTGCAGAGCTGAACATTAGTGTGTAAATGTCTTAAAACTCTAATTCTACATCAAATAACAGCTTCTGAATGGAGGGACAGCGGGCGGTCTCACAAGGCCTATGCCGGAGGTAACCATGTGATTCGTCACGCTCTGATTCTAAACATAGGCTTCCATCCGCTAATTTGTCTGCAGGGTCGTGACCAGATGTTTGTACTGCATGGCTGCTGTGTGTGTGTGTGTGAGCATGCATGTTTCTGCATGTTCTAATGTGGGCTGAAATGTAAACAGAACTGTTTTTTATTATGGGCGAGTTCAGTGCTAAAATAGCAGACATCCGTCCTAGTTCACTGCAAGAGTTCAGAGGGAAACCCAAAGATCAGGGTGGCCTGGGGTTGAAAAACAAGTTATTGCCACTTCCCTTCAGTTCTTCCAAATGGACACTGGTAACAGTCATCATTTCACAGTGACCTGAAGTCCATGTTGGGGAGTTACTAACTAAAATTAGCCTTTCCAGTAACAAACCAATGTTCCATAAAGGTGGTGTTCGTTTGTTGTGTTGAATATATATATAATTAGTGCTATCAATAATCATGATTAATTACATGCAACAAAAGTGTGTAAATATATATTTACAAACTTTTGTCAGATGCGATTAATCACGATTAATTGATTTGATGCATTTATAATTTTGTTTCTAGACATATTTCCAGACATAAAATATTAAAAAATGTTGTATATTGTAAAAATAAAATAATGTTCAAAATAAATTAAAGGTCGGTAAAACTGAGCTAAACACGTTAAACTAATCTAAACACATTTGCATTTTTATATATTTTTTATGTTTAAATGTGTAAATGTGTTCAATATACTGCTGTCAACCTAATTGATATCCTCATTGTTTTTATCCCAGAATTTAGATTTATTTACCTTTTTCTTGTAGTGTCGCTACTTTTCACTTAAATTTCACTGAATTTTAACTGTTAAATGACAAGTAGCTTGTAGATTGGCCAGCTACTCTTAAAGTAGCTTCCCCAACACTGGTGGAGGTCTCGTGAATGTTGGGTCCGTGATCAGTACAAAAGGTCAGTTTGAAGCAGAATGCCAGGGAGAGACCCTACAGTATCCCATGATCCCCCTGAGTCCCAATCAGAGATGACTTTCACATGACACTTTATATGCAGGAGTCAGTTGTAGATCGGGGTGAATCATCTTCCCTCGAACCGCCATCCAAGAGATAGTGGGGGGTTTAAAGACTGTTTTACTTGGAACTTGTTGACGGAAAAGCCTCCCATTATGTACTTTGTGGAAGAATGCTCTCAAAACCCTATAGTGATTTATGTGGTTGTCAAGACTTGAATGTAATTCTAAGTGGAAAAAAAAACAGAAAAAAAGCTTCTTGGTTTTAACTAATCTTTGAAATCTGAATATGAATTGAGCTCTTGGCTTACAGTCTCACCGGATTGTTGTGATCCCCTGTGATCAGTCATAAAATCACAGAAGTCCATTAGAATTTCCTTTGGTCTGAACTTCAGTGGGAAAACAATGTCTCGGGATACAGTACATTTGATGATGTAAAAAAAAAAGTATCAGTATCACAGAAGCATCATTGTTGATTTCGAAGGTTTGGGAAGATCTAACTGGAAAAATATGTGGGCTTTTGGTTTATGTAATCCAAAACATTTACATTTACATAAATGTAAATACTACTGCATATACATATATATATATTTAAAGCGTGTTCATCTCTCTGGGTTTTCTCATGTTCACATGACACCATCCACTGAAATGAGAGCCTTAGATTTTCATGCAAGTTTCCATGTTGGACGTCCAATGTCAATGTGGCACTCTACTGCACTTTTCCAAGTAGGACATTGGAAATTCCAACTTTGTGATTTTATGACACTAAAATCACCCTGACATCAGTTATATGAAAGCCATTGCAAAAACCACCTGCTTTATATCGAATGCAATGACAGATTTAAATGTGATTTGTGCGTCCAAACACTTTCTGAGGCCACTGTAGATGTGTTGAATGTGCACTAACGCAGCCCTTTAGTAGTGCAGATGAAAATCTAATGTTTGTATTTCAAGTCACATTTAATATAATTATTGCTAAGTTAATGTTGTTGGGAATTTCAAGCAAGCCTCTGTTTAATGGTCATATTTTAAGAATAAATGTCTCATTAGATTCAGATATGGTTTAATTCAAGAAATTAAAGCTATTTAAATGTCATGCACAAACATTCTCGCTTAGATGTATATAGTATCTATATGTACATGATAGTAAGGCCTGATCCTTCAGTAATCGCTGTACAATCCAAACTGTCATCAAGTTTGGGTGAATTTATCCATCACTAAAAATGCTTTGAACTTATTTCCCATAATCTTTTATGCATGTCTGGATCATTTCCACATGTGGCTTTCAAATATCAGGTGTCAGTCACTGGGTTACATAACTGTTCATATGCATACATACACGTACGTGTTATATAAGGTCCATATCCGTTAGAAGTCAATAAAATCTGTATCTTTGTTTGCAAAGCTGTGCATATATCACAAAAGGAATAGATATATATATATAACTTATATAACTGACCCATTTCTGACACAATAGCATTTTATGGGTCAATCTGTGTGAGTCTCATAAAAGTCCACATTTGATTTCTGATTTTAATTTGAAACACACTTGCAGGTTATCAAACGAGTGTCCAGAGAGGGCAACAGATGCAAAAATCCCATTAGTTTTCCAACACCATAGAGAGAAATTGAATTTCAAGCATGTTATACTTATAATCAATCACTTAGTTTATTTGTACCTTCATTTCTAATTATGCTATTTGCAGTGATTCATGGAAGTAGTTAATAAGTAGTTAATTTCCTCATAAAAAAGTAAGAAATCTTATACACCAAAATAAATGGTGTAGAAACAATTTTCACTCAGAAATTACTAGTAAATTTCATGAATGCAAAGAAATGGCAATCAACAACCAGAATTAATAGCGAAAATTTTAAGTACTGAAAAAGTATTTTCTTGTTATAATTTTTTTTTACATCAAGTTTTTACATCAAAAAAGTTTCAATGTCTGAGATTGTTAATTGTTAATTAACAATTAATTGTTTAAAATTTTATTTAGAATACTTTAGAATTTAGACATTTTTAGAATAGTATGAAAAATATATCATTAAATGCTAAATTGCTTCATAAAAATATGTCATTAATTCTGACATAACATTGCAGAATGGAGTTTCAGTGTTGCTCTAGACTGATTTTTCAGCACCTGACTTTCATTAAAATCGTGTACATTTTCACCGTAACGTGATAATTGAGTCCCGTTTATTTGGAGGTAAACATTAGACCATCTGGATCTGGATTTTTGTGATTAATATTTTATTAGACTGTCTGGATCTTGACAGTAGAAAAACAAGTCCGCAGAGTTTACCGTGCTTCCCTTCGGTTGAAGATTCCTAAGAGTTCTTGTTTTTCCAGCACACGTTCCCACAGGAAAGAGAAATGACAAAAATATGATTTCTTTAATATCTCACTTTTTCTCCTAGACATCAGTGAGACCTGCTGTACTGAATGCTCCCCTCTACATGTTTTCTTGTTTAATATCCTGTTTTGCTCAGAAATGTGTTGAAATATGAATGCAAAGTGGGAGTTGCATGATGATTTTAGGTCTCCAGATGTTCCTTCTGTGAAACCGATCCCAGGAATATCATGCGTCTTCTCTAGAGATTCAAAAGAGATCTTAATGTCTCAAACTTTGGTCAGAAATGTCAAGATACCAAAGTCTGCAATCAGATAATTGATCTAAATTCTCACATCACATGGGATCAATTGCATCCATGCCACAGTGACATTAAACAGCATGTAGAACAGCAGCTTCCTTTGTTAATGTAAGTGGTTTGTGACAAATAGCCGTGTCGAATTCTGGAACATTGAATTCCACAAACACTGTTTTCTCTCTGTTTCTCATTGTGTAACTATAAGACCATAGGGGTCACCTCTAGAGCATGATTCGACAGGCTAGCTAGTGCTGGCACATGCAGGACGAACCATTAGTCCACCAGCGATAAAAGTCAGAGATATTCTTTTATGCATTTATTTGATTTCGTAAATACAGAAATCATTTGCATCTGCATGCCAAAAGTCTTGTAGTGATTCTTTATCGTCACGCGGCCGGTTTTATTCAGTTATGAGTTGTATTAAAAGCAAACATGAGCTGGATGCTGCAGTGTGGTCAGCTATGAGGATAAAACTGTTCATAGAAGAGGATAATTAAATGGAAAAATGAAAGAAAATTTGCAAATAAAAACATGATGAAATTATGTTAAAACAAGCCATTCAAAAACAAGACGCATGTTGAATGTGTGCACGTCTGTTTCGTACTTGTACATTTTAAATATACTCAACTAATTCATGAGATAAAGGAAATGTCAGAAAACTAATTTTTCCAAATAAAATATAGTAGAACACTGCAGTCTGTCCTATTGAAAGTATTAGTCTCATATACTGTCCACTGTTCTGTCATCAACATTATTGATGATGACATACTGATGTAAACATTAATATAGCCTTCAGTCAGTCTCAGAGTTACAGTCAGTAGCTTGTTTGATTTTAGATCTTATCCCATCTGATGTTGAAATAAGCAGAATACCGAAATTAGTGAAGAAAACATGAGTAGTCAGAGCTGTGTGGTTGCTAGGGTGTTACTAGGTGACTGTTAGAGTGTTTTGGGTGTTTCTTTGGGTGTTGCTATGCAGTTGTTATGTGTTCTAGATGGTTGCTAGAGTGTTTGGGTGTTTCTTGGTGTTGCTATGCAGTTGGTGTTCTAGATTGTTGATAATGTGTTTTGGGGGTTTCTTGGGCCGTTGCTATGCGAAGTTATGTGTTCTAGATGGTTGCTAGAGTGTTTCAGGTGTTTCTGGGGCTGTTGCTATGCAGTTGTAATGTGTCGTAGCTGGTTGCTAGAGTGTTTCGGATGTTTCTTGGGGTGTTGCTATGCAGTTGTAATGTCTTCTAAATGGTTGCTAGAGTGTTTTGGTGTGTTCTTGGGGTGTTGCTAGCAGTTGTTATGGGTTAGATGGTTGTTAGAGTGTTTTGTGTGTTTCTTGGGGTGCTATAGTTGGTGTTCAGTTGCTAAGTGTGTTTCTAAATGGTTGCTAGAGTGTTTTGTGGTTTTTGGGGTGTTGCTATGCAGTTGTAATGTGTTTTAAATGGTTGCTAGAGTGTTCTGGGTGTTCTTGGGGGTTGCCATGCAGTTGTGTTGAGCTGGTTGCTAGAGTGTTTCGGATGTTTTCTTGGTGTGTGCTATGCAGTTGTATGTGTTCTAAAAGTTTTGTGTTTTCTTGGGTGTTGCTATGCAGTGTATGTGTTAAATGGTTGCTAGAGTGTTTTGTGTGTTTCTTGGGGTGTTGCTATGCAGTTGTAATGTGTCATAGCTGGTTGCTAGAGTGTTTCGGATGTTTCTTGGTGTGTTGCTATGCAGTTGTAATGTGTTCTAAATAGTTGCTAGAGTGTTTGGGATGTTTCTTGGGCGGTTGCTATGCAGTTGTTATGTGTTCTAGATGGTTGCTAGAGTGTTCTGGGTGTTCTTTGGGTGTTGCTATGCAGTGTTTGTGTCCTAGATGGTTGTTAGAGTGTTTTTGGTGTTTTTTTGGGTGTTGCTATGCAGTTGGTGTTCTAGTGGTTTGCTAGAGTGTTCCGGTGTTATTGGGGTGTTGTTATGCTGTTATTAGTATTCTAGATGTTGCTAGGGTGTTTGGGTGTTATTGGGGTGTTGTTATGCGTTGTAATGTGTTCTAGATGGTTGCTGCTAGAGTGTTCAGGGTTTCTGGGGCTGTTGCTATGCAGTGTTATGTGTTCTAGATGGTTGCTAGAGTGTTGGGTGTTTTGGGGTGTTGTTATGCAGTGTAATGTGTTCTAGATGGTTGCTAGAAGTTGTTTCAGGTGTTTCTGGGTGTTGCTATGCAGTTGTAAGTGTTCTAATGGTTGCTAGAGTGTTTTGGCGTTTCTTGGGGTGTTGCTATGCAGTTGTAATGTGTTCTAAATGGTTGCTAGAGTGTTTTGGGTGTTCTTGGGTGTTGCTATGCAGTTGTAATTGTGCATAGGGGTTGCTAGTGTGTTTGGGTGTTTTTGGTGTGTTGCTATGCAGTTGTAATGTGTTCTTAATGGTTGCTAGAGGTTTTGGTGTTCGGGGGTGTTGCTATGCAGTTGTTATGTTCTAGATGGTTGCTAGAGTGTTCTGGGTGTTTCTTTGGGTGCTTATGCAGTTGTTTGTGTCCTAGATGGTGTTAGAGTGTTTTTGGTGTTTTTTTGGTGTTGCTATGCAGTTGGTTCTAGATGGTTGCTAGAGTGTTCCGGGTGTATTGGGGTGTTGTTGCTGTTATATGTATTCTAGATGATTGCTAGAGTGTTCTGGGGTTATTTGGGGTGTTGTTGTTATGGCAGTTGTATGTGTTCTAGTGGTTTGCTAGAGTGTTCAGGTGTTTCTGGGGCTGTTGCTATGCAGTTGTTATGTGTAGATGGTTGCTAGAGGTGTTTGGGTGTTTCTGGGTGTTGCTATGCAGTTGGTGTTCTAGATTGTTGCTAAGTGTTTTGGGGGTTTCTTGGCCGTTGCTATGCAAAGTTATGTGTTCTAGATGTTGCTAGAGGGTTTCGGGGTGTTCTTGGGGTGTGTTATGCAGTTGTAATGTGTTTCTAGATGGTGTAGGAGTGTTCAGGGTTTCGGGGCTATGCTATTGCAGTTGTAATGTGTTCTAAATGGTGGCTAGAGTGTTTTGGTGTTTTTGGGGGTTGCTATGGCAGTTGTAATGTTTCTAATGGTTGCAAGTGTTCGGGTGTTTCTTGGGGTGTTGCATGCAGTTGTAATGTGTTCTAGTGGTTGCTATGTGTTTGGAGTTTTCTTGGTGTGTATGCAGTTGTAAGTGTTCTAATGGTGCTAGAGGTTTTGTGTGTTCTTGGGGTGTTGCTATGCGTGTTATGTGTTCTAGATGGTTGCTAGAGTGTTCTGGTGTTTCTTGGGGTGTTGCTATGCAGTTGTTTGTGTCCTAGATGGTTGTTAGAGTGTTTTTGGTGTTTTTTTGGTGTGGCTATGCAGTGGTGTTCTAGATGTTGCTAGAGTGTTTGGTGTTTTTGGGTGTGTTATGCTGTTATTATGTATTCTAGATGATTGCTAGAGTGTTCCGGGTGTTATTTGGGGTGTTGTTATGCAGTTGTTAATGTGTCTAGAGTTTAATGCAAATGTTAATGTTCTAGATGGTTGCTAGAGTGTTCAGGTGTTTCTGGGGTTGCTATGCAGTTGTTATGTGTTCTAGATGGTTTGCTAGAGTGTTCTGGGTGTTTCTTGGGGTGTTGCTATGCAGTGGGGTTCTAGATGTTGAAAAGGGTTTTGGGGGTTCTTGGGCCGTGCTATGCAAAGTTATGTGTTCTAGATGGGTGATAGAGTGGTTTCAGTGTTCTGGGGTTGCTATGCAGTGTTATAGGTTGTATGCTTGTTCGGAGTGTTCTATGGGGGTGTTTGCTAGGCAGTTGTAGTGGTCTAGATGGTTGCTAGAGTGTTCTGGGTGTTTCTTGGGGTGTTGCTATGCAGTTGGTGTTCTAGATTGTTGATAATGTGTTTTGGGGTTTCTTGGGGTGTTGTTATGCAGAATGTTGTTCTAGATGGTTGCTTGGTGTTTCAGGGTTTTTGGGGCTGTTGCTATGCAGTGTTATGTGTTCTAGATGGTTGCTAGAGTGTTCTGGGTGTTTTGGGGTGTTGGCTATGCAGTGGGGTTCTAGATTGTTGATAATGTTTTGGGGGTTCTTGGGCCATTGCTATGTAAAGTTATGTTTCTAGGGTTGATAGAGTGTTTCAGTGTTTCTGGGGCTGTTGCTATGCAGTTGTATGTTGTAGCTGGTTTTAGAGTTCGGATGTTTCTTGGTGTGTTGCTATGCAGCTGTAATGTGTTCTAAATGGTTGCTAGAGTTTTTGTGGTTTCTTGGTGTTGATGCAGTTGTTATGTGTTCTAGATGGTTGTTAGAGTGTTTTGTGTGTTTCTTGGGGTGTTGCTATGCAGTTGTTATGTGTTCTAGATGGTTGTTAGAGTTTGTTGGTGGTCTTGGGGTGTGCTATGCAGTTGATGTTCTAGATTGTTGATAATGTGTTTTGGGGGTTTCTTGGGCCGTTGCTATGCAAAGTTATGTGTTCTAGATGGTTGCTAGAGTGTTTCGGGTGTTTCTTGGGCTGTTGCTATGCAGTTGTAATGTGACGTAGCTGGTTGCTAGAGTGTTTCGGATGTTTCTTGGGTGTTGCTATGCAGTTGTAATGTGTTCTAAATGGTTGCTAGAGTGTTCTGGGTGTTTTTTGGGGTGTTGCTATGCAGTTGTTGTGTGTTCTAGATGTTTTTTAGAGTGTTCTTGGTGTTTCTTTGGGTGTTACTATGCAGTTGGTGTTCTAGATGGTTGTTAGAGTGTTTGGGGTGTTTCTTGGGTCATTGCTATGCATTTCACTCTAAAAAATGCTGGGTTAAATATGGACAAACCCAGGGATTGGGTTGTTTTTACACAGCCATATTTTTCAACCAATTTTGGATTTATTTTTTTAGCCAGCAATATAGTAATATAGTAAAGGCATGTTTTTGCTCACCCCCAAATAGGGGCAAATTTGTAGGATATTTTAAGCTGAAACTTGACCAGACCAGAGACTTATATCACATCTTGTGAAAGAGGGCATAATAGTTGCCCTTTAACCCAACCTGCTGGGTTTGTCCATATTTAACCCAACTTGGGTTGTTTTTATCCCAGCATTTTTTAGTGTGTTGTTAGGTGTTCTATGGCAGTGGTTCCCAACCACATTCCTGGAGGACCCCCAACACTGCACATTTTGCATGTCTCCTTGATCAAGCACACCTGAATCAAGTCATCAATTCATTAGCAGAGACTCCAAGACCAGAAATGGGTGTGTCAGACAAAGGAGACATGGAAAATGTGCAGTGTTGGGGGTCCTCCAGGAATGTGGTTGGGAACCACTGTTCTATGGGAAATTCCTAGGTGGTTGCTAGGGCAGTGTTTCTCCACTAGGGGTCCGTGGACCCCTAGTGGTCCTTGATGTAATGCCAGGTGGTCCTTATATAAAATATCTGAATATGAATATTTGAATATTTTGACATTTGACATGTTCCCATTAAAGAAGAAGATAATATATATAATATAACTGACAATATGACTGAATATTGGACAAGTCAACTAACGTAATAGTAAATTATACTTTATTGCATTTGGTCGTCACAAAGACATTAATGACACCAATGAGCCAATATTATTCTGGGGTCCTTGAGGATGGTTCCAAATATAACAGGGGTCCATTACTCAAAAAAGGTTGAGATTCACTGTGCTAGGGTGTTTTGGATGTTTCTTGAAGTGTTGCTATGACGTTATAAGGGTGTTCTAGATTGCTAGTAGAGCATTGCTAGATGGTTTCCTGGGGCATGTTGTTGTTAGGGCGTTGCTAGGTGTAAGTATGTGGGATTTTTTTCAGCAGTTTTCTGGTCCAGCAGAACTCATTATTTGAGGAATCATTCACGTCTGGATCACAAAAGCTGCAGGATGATGGACACACTGATGTTTCATATATAATAGGGGTTTGTTCAATCATTAACTGTCAGTATGAGTAATAATAGTGATTTTTGATTTATAAAAGTATTGAATTATGCCCTTAAAAGCTTAAACTAATAAGGAGTTGTCCTGAAGTCAAACATAAGGAACTGATATCTTTGGCTCCGTCTTGAGAATAAACTCGCACACGCTCTTCCCATTGTCCAGACTATAACCACAGGACGTACTCTTTCTGGGAATAGAGTGTCTATGTTTTGTGTCCCTGTTCTGATGGGAAGTTCTGGACTCTTTTCACAGACTAAGTGATGTGCAGGATATGATTTATAGTCCCAGTGACAGAGATCAGCATGAGTTCTCAGCACCGCCACTGGAACCACAGAGATAATGCTTGTGGTTTGATGTCAGCGGGACAGTCGCGGTTCTCGGTCATCAGAGAGTCCTGGCGACACATTACCATGATGCATATCTCCTAATGAAGAACATATTAAGAATCTTAAGAATATATTATGATGTTAATCTTTATTGATGGCAAATCACATTAAAATGTCATTATAATTGTCAGTGACGATAGCCTAGTGGTTAGCGCGCAGACATATGGCGCAAATGCGTACACGGCGACCACGGCAAGTTCGATTCCCGTCTTTGCCGATCCTGCCCACCTCTCTCTGCCCAATACTTTCCCATCTGCTCTCTACTGTCCTACCTGAATAAAGGCACAAAAAGCCCATAGATATAACTTTAAAAAAATGTCATTATAATTAAAAAAAAAAAAAAAAGATAAATAATATTTTGAATGAAGAAAAACATTTTTAGGGCCATTAAGATTTTATTTATTTATTTATGACACTTAGGGACATTTTCCTCAAATTCTTATAACTATAATGCAAAAAAAAAAAGGATTTGGAGTGACATGAAGGCAAGTAAATATTGACAACATTTTTATTTTTGGGTGAGCTATTTTTGTAATATTTTTCTTCTTTGTGTTATAAATTTTACAGCATCAAAAGGTTAAATGAGCAGAGCGAGGAAGCTTTCGGCTGTAATGAACCCAAACCGAAAAGAAAAGAAAAAAAAAAACAAGACAAAGTGGGGCAAATATTTGAAGAAGACTGGCACACAGGATGGGACGGGTATTAATAGGCTTTTATATCCACTTTTCCACATATCCCTCTTTACCTCTTAAAAAAAGACAAGTGAAGAGGTAGAAAGGGATTAATGGGTGACTAACCTCGCCGTCAACCCCATGGAAAACAGAAAGAAGGATGATGTTAGAGATCCAGTTCCATTAGTTCCAGTATTACAGTACTGCATCTCAACCTAGAATGTATAATACTATTTTAACAGCCAGTGTCTAGAAATATCATGAACAAGGACGGCCAGAAAAGCTATCGGTTGATTTGATGCTTTTCAGCTGCTTGTGCACATAAGAAAAAAAACAATATGGAATGTAAATAATACAATGCAACTGTAATGGCAAAATAATTAGGGTTATTATTAGATTATTAATATGCTTTGCGGATGTCAAAGATAGGACAACATGGACTGCATGGCTTTATCTATCAAAAATCATGAACAAAACTGCACATGGTAAAGAAATATGAGTAAACTGTTTATTTTAAAGGATTTTTTTTATTATGTTACTGTGTTGAGTCACTTGTCCAAAGTTAAATTTGTTTTGAAGCAAAACCATTTGAGAAGCACAGATCTGGAGAACTGCTGCCCATTCAGAGTCATTAGCCGAATAAAATGAGACAGTGAGAGTTGATTCATAAATGATCCATAAATGCAGAAAACTAATCTCAAATGCACTTTAGCTACAGTCATACGCAACCTTGTTTGTTTTATTTTGAATGCTTTTTCATTTTGTCTTGAGAATTTAGTTCAGATGATTTGCAAGTTTTGCAAACTCTTCTGAAGTCTTATTTCACATCGAACAATTGCTTCTGCCTCAACTGACCATAAACACGACATGCAGGTCGCCGTAATACAAACTGGAAAGAACGTGCTTTAGGACACTAATAACAAATCTGCCTCAGTTTATAAGTTTATTTCTGTTTTCTCCTTTGATTCTTTTGTCAAATAACCCACAAATGTGCTTCATGTGGTAATGTGTGTGTGATTGATTTACTGATCAGAAATCCTGTTTTCACTTTTCTAGGACATTTTGTTTAGTCTTTGCCCGAGACAGTGACGGCTCTTTCCATCAATATTTAATACATGGATTCCCACATTTCTTGTTATGCCCTGCTATAATTTAGTTGGCTAGATACTGCTCTTTTGTTCAGTAAAACTTAATAATGAGGTGTGGTTTGAGGGAATCGTTCATTTGAGTTGGTCATTTTAAAAAGAATTGGTCACAAATTGGTCTGAATGATTCAAAGAATCATTCTTAATTTGAATGAAAATTGAATTTTTAAAGTCCTTATAGTCATGACAAAAGACTTGAAAGGTCAAAAAGTGCAGGAAACTAGTTTTATAGGCTATATTATGGGTTAAAACAACCTAATCTGGGTTGTTTTCAACCCAAGGGCTGGGTAAATATAGGATATAACACTTGTTGGGTTAATTTTACCCAGCAAATTGGGTTGATTGATTTTTACTAAAATACTAGCTTATTTAATTTTATTATTTATTTTTTACTTCATACATGAATTAATGTGTACGGATTGACTTAAATCCTCTAAACTTTGTTTTTAAATACTCCACACAACCACTTGCACAACTGCTTTGATCATATTTTATAGTATAGCATATTTTATATAGTTTTTAATACATTTTGCCTATATTTAAGTTCATTTAACAAATATCACAAGTAAAAATTAAACATTTAGAAGTAATTCAAGTGTAATCGACCAGTCTCTGTTGTTCTGTTTCCACCGTAACGGCGCTGGATCTCGTGCCGGAGATGACTCGCGTTCGGCGGGGGAACTGATAACTTTAGACCGCCGCCTGCGTTTCACTCGTAGCTGAAAAATGCTGTGACTGACTCCATAACATGTCCATAAACAATCAGTGTACAATTCTGAGAACATATTTTAACATCCTAAGTATTTATATTCTGTATCTTTTTGAATAAAATCATATTTTATGCAAGGCATCAGGCGTTTCCATCACGCGAAAAGACCGATGCAACACTCGTTTAGGTGACTCACATCGCGCCTGTATGTTGCTTTGTATAAAACTAAACAATATACAGAACAATGACTCGATAAATAACTCAACACCAGGGTTGTTATGTCTGACCCAGGATCTGAGTAAAACAAAACTACCCAAACACTGGAAAAATAACCTCAAAAAAAAAAAAAAAAAAAAAAGAAGGCTCTTGGGTAGAAAAAATAACCCAAGATTTTTCAAGGGTAACATTGTTTTTTTCCCTACTTAACAAAAGCATCTATCTATCTATCTATCTATCTATCTATCTATCTATCTATCATTTCTTTAATTATTTTATTTTATTTTATTTTATTTTAGAGTATAAGATGACCCGGTCATGTTCTTGGCAGGTGTTACAGTGTGAGAACATATGGTTCTGTACTGTATGGGAATGTGTCAAGGCTGATCTTCACATAAAGCAGACTTTAAGAGGGTTGTTTACTCAGGGTCCGGTGGGCGGAGGGTTTCTCTGTATGTACTTTAAACTATAGGACTGAATTCAGCCGGTGAACACCGGTGGGTTTGGCTCCGCGCGCGTTACGCAGCGTGAGTGAAATCTGAGGAGGGTTTAAAAGGCTCTGAGCAGAACCACAGACAGTCGAGGAGAGACATTTGAAGATCTGGGTTGCGCGCGCATTAGATAGCTACTAATAACCTGTAAAAGTCTTTATAAAATGGGGAAAGTTAGTGATTCATCCCTTGTGGGATTTAAATCTGCATTACTTTGTTTACTAACACAGATACTTAATCAGTAATCTTTGAGCTATCCAACTCGTAGCGCGCAACAGGACACCGGCGTTTCCATTTTACGCGCGTCGCGGACTGCAGTTGTTTTTGACAAATCGTACAATGGGACATGTGAGCAACACATCGCACCCGGCCAACTCCACCGACCCGTTCGGGCGCGACGAAGAGGTCGCCAAAATCGAGATCGCGGTCCTCAGCGTCACCTTCGCGGTCGCTGTGATCGGGAACTGCAGCGTCCTGCTGGCCATTCACAACACCAAGAAGAAAACCTCCCGCATGCACCTGTTTATTAAACACCTGAGCCTGGCCGACCTGGTGGTCGCGTTTTTCCAGGTCCTTCCACAGCTTTGCTGGGAAATAACCTTCCGATTTTACGGCCCGGACTTCTTGTGCCGGATCGTGAAGCACCTGCAGGTGATGGGCATGTTCGCGTCCACTTACATGATGGTTATGATGACTCTAGATCGGTATATCGCCATCTGCCACCCTCTCAAGACCCTCCAGCAGTCCACGCGGAGGTCCCACATCATGATCGGGGGCACGTGGATCAGCAGCCTGCTCCTCAGCACCCCTCAGTACTTCATCTTCTCCCTCAGTGAGATCAAGAACGGCTCTGATGTTTACGACTGCTGGGGCCACTTCATCCAGCCCTGGGGGACCCCGCGCGTACATCACCTGGATCACAGCCGGGATATTCCTCATCCCTGTGATCATATTAATGACCAGTTACGGGTTCATATGCCACAGCATCAGGATGAACATCAGATATAAGACGAAGAAGACGCCGACTGATGGCGCGCACAAGAACGGGCTGATCGGGAAGAACTCGGTGAGCAGCGTGACCACCATCTCCAGAGCGAAGCTGCGCACCGTCAAGATGACGTTCGTCATCGTTCTCGCGTACATCATCTGCTGGGCGCCGTTTTTTATCGTGCAGATGTGGTCGGTGTGGGACAAGAACTTCAGCTGGGACGGTGAGTGAAGCTTTGAATCAGATATTTCATATGTGCAGGCAGAAAAACACATGTTGAGCTGTTCCAAAACCTCGTTTCCCATATTTCACATGTGCTATTCAAGGTTTTTCCTAAAATAATGTCCATAGCATTTGAAAAGCCTATAATATTTAATTAACAAACATTATTATATTCATGCACTGTAAAAAAATATTTTCATGATTTGTTAACATAACATTTTTTGTTTTGTCAAATCAACTTAAATCATTAATGTAGTTCAGCTAACATAACATTTTAAGTTTCTGTTGATTAACTCAATTCTTTAATTTCAATGAACTCAAAATTTTAAGGCAACCAGGCAACTTATTATTTTAAGTTAAACCAACAATTCTTTTTTACAGTGTGTATAAATGCTTAACAGATTAATGTAAATTCAAAGAGTTAAAATGTAATGCACATTGTTTTCATATATATATTTATATTTTAACTATTAAATATGCAGGGTAACAATTTACAATATAACTTTCATCTCATTTTAATATAATATTTAATTTAACAAAAATGTGGTATAATGCTTCACATATTAATGTATGTGCAGCATTTCATAACTTGAATATCATTAAATATATTATGTAGAATTAACAGTGTTAAAATATCATGATTTCGTTCATATTTCATATTTGCATATAGATTACACACTGTACAAAGTGAAAATGTGCAGTTATCTTTTCTAGCTATGACCCTAAATATAATGCGGAACACATATATATATATATATATATATATATTGTTTAAATATAATAAAATGAGTGGCAGTGCCTTCAAACACAGCAGCTTTGTGAAGATTAAATTTAATGTGCAACAAATGGCTGCTAATGGAAAGAAGTGATAATGCGTTAAATATAGTCTCTCTGATATGCTTATAAAGATCATTTGAGAAATGAAGTCATGAGACCAGAGTAGAGTGTCCATACTGAACATCTGCAGAGGGTTTACGATGTGTAAATCTGTCATTAAAATTCCACATGAGGTTATGGGATGTTTTTTCCTAACACAATTTCACCCCATTTTCACCTTGTGGTTCAAGATGAATTGCTTCAATTAAAACAAATTAGATATTAGTTTAGTCATGTTTATTTTTACTAATATCTGGCAACACAGTAGGCATAATACCTGGTTAAAAATGGGAAAAAAGATGTATCTTTTATACATTTCAAATCTTATATAATTTGTATTGATAATTTTACTAGTATAAATAAAGCTGGAGATTTCTCTGACACTTTTTGATGGAAAAGTGACAAATTAAATTATTATTATTAAACATACAGTTCCAGTCCTGGATGCTGATTGGCCAATACAGCGACTGTAGTTTCTGACTGGATGTCGCATGTTCTAAGCTATTGTAAAATGCTGATACAATGTAACATTCTATATTAATTGCCTTTGCTATGTTGCTTGGCAAACTTAAAAAAAGTGTAGTTTTACTAATATCTGGCAACGCTCTAGGCATAATGCCTAGTTAAAAATGACTAAAACCCAAATAAATGAAAAAAAAACTTTCCATATTTATCTATCTTTATCTTATATATAATAAAATAAAAGATTTTTTAATTTAGTTGGGTTTTTAGTAATTTTTATCAAGGTATTATGCCTAGTGCGTTGCCAGATATTAGTAAAACTAAACTTTTTTTTTTTTTAGTTTGCCAAGCAACATAGCAATGGTAATTAATATAGATCATATATATATATATATATATATATATATAATTTTAAATCTGGAGGTCTCGTTGACTCTTGAAAAATGAAAATGACACCGTGTAATATAATTCTTTTATAAAGCATATGGTTCCGCTCCTGAATGCTGATTGGCCAATACAGTGACTTTAGAATCTGATTGGATGGTGCATGTTCTAAAATGTTGATACAGTGTTACATTCTATATTAACTGCCATTGATATGTTGCTTGGCAGCCAACAGTGAGACAGTGAGAACTGTGTTACTTGATTATTAATATTAAAAGGCGCTGTTTACTGGACATCAGTGTTTTTGAATTTAAAGCATGTTGTTGATGTCCATGTGTGTTTTTTCTCTGTCTAGATTCAGAAAACACGGCCGTCACTCTGTCTGCGCTGCTGGCCAGTCTGAACAGCTGCTGTAACCCGTGGATATACATGGTTTTCAGCGGACACCTTCTGCACGACTTCACTCACTGCTTCCCCTGCTGCCAGCAGATCCACCAGAGCTTCAGGAAAGAGGACTCGGACAGCAGCTTACGCAGAACCACGCTGCTCACCAAAATCACCAACCGAAGCCCCACGTGTAGCTCGGGCACCTGGAAAGAGTTCGATCATTCCCCCAAATCTAACAGGTCGGCTCCGGCTGGGACGTGACGCATGCGGTCCCTGGGAATGTGACTTTATTGACCGGCACTTTGGTGAGACTCTCGCAGCAGCGTGACGGGCCGCAGGTTCAAGCGTTCAGACTCAGAGATCTGGATGCTGAATGAGTTCAGCATACTCAAGCTCAGGACAGTTCATTCTGTTTCATTTAAGCATGTTTCTCTTAAAACTAAAAACAGAGACACTAGCTGTCATCCAGTAAGAGAGCTGTAAAATGAATATGGAGAACAGCTCGGATCATTTGATGAGAAGCATTTGAGTTTTCTGACTTTTTATTGCAGCCAAGCAAAGATTTGAGATCTACTCTTAAGCTTTTTTCCCCTCTACTTTAGCTGAAGTCTTCATTGCTGTCGTCAGAGAGAAGTTTGAAATAATTACGATTTTTTAATGTTTTTGAAGTAAGTCTATGGAAGCTTGTTTCCACCACTGAATAAAAAATAAAAGATGTAATTGCACTTTTTTATATCATTGCGTGATATAAACTCACAATTGTGAGAAAAAAGTCAAAATTGTGAGATATAATCTCGTAATTGCTAGGAAAAAAGTCAGAATTGTGAGAAAAAGTCAATTTGCGAGATATTTCACTGGGGGTGCTTGTTTCCACGGTAGAAAAAAAGTCAGAAATGCAAGAAAAAAGAAAAAATTGTGAGAAAAAAAGTCAGAATTGCAAGATATATACTCATAATTGCGAGAAAAAACTCAGTTTGCGAGATTGCGAAAAAGTCAAATTGCGAAAACGAGAATTGCGAGAAAAAAGTCAGAAATGAGATATAACTCGTAATTTTGAAAAAAAATTGTGAGATATAAACTCGTAATTGCGAGAAAACAGTCAAAATTGTGAGATATAAAATTGAGTCAAAAGATTGCGAGAAAAAAGTCAAATTGTGAGATAAACTCGTAATTGCGAGAAAAAAAGTCAGAATTGCAAGATATAAACTCGGAATTGCGATAAAAAAGTCAGAATTGTGAGATATAAACTAGTAATTGCGAGAAAAAGTCAGAATTGCGAGATATTAAAATTGCGAGAAAAAAGTCAGAATTGTGTGATATAAACTCGTAATTGCGAGAAAAAGTCAGAATTGCGAGATATAAACTCAGAATTGCGAGAAAAAGTCAGAATTGCGATATAAAAATTGAGAAAAAAATCAGAATTGCGAGATATAAACTCAGAATTGCAAGAAAAACGTCAGAATTGCGAGATTTAACTTTAATTGTGAGAAAAACGTCGAATTGTGAGATATAAATTCGTATTGTGGAAAAAGTAAAAAACGGGGAAAAAAAGTCAGTCGTGAGAAAAAAATTCAGAAATGTGAGATAAAAAGTTGCAATTATCTTTTAAATTGTTTTATTCTCTGGCGGAAATAAGCTTCTATAGAAGTCTCTTCTGCTCACCAAGGCTGCAAATTTGGCTGCATTTGACCAAAAATACAGTAAAAAAAATCTGAAATATTATTATAATTTAAAATAAATGTTTTCTATGTGAATATATTAAAATGTAATTTATTCCTGTGATCAAAGCTGAATTTTCAGCATCATTACTCCAGTCTTCAGTGTCACATGATCCTTCAGAAATCATTCTAATGATGATTTGCTGCTCAGGAAAACATGCTGCTTTATATTTTTGTGGAAACATGATACATTTAAAAAAAAGAATACTTTTATTCACAAAGGACACATTAAATTGATCAAAAGTGACAGTAAATGCATTTATAATATTACAAAAGATTCTGTTTCAAATAAATGCTGTTCTTTTGAACTTTGTTCATCAAAGAATCCCGAAACATAAAAAGCATCACGGTTTCCACAAAAATATTAACTGTTTTCAACACTGATAATAATCATAATGTTTCTTGAGCAGCAAATCATCATATCAGAATGATTTCTGAAGGATCATGTGACACTGAAGACTGATGATGCTGAAAATTCAGCTTTGATCACGAATATAAATTACAATTCAACATATATTCACATAGAAAACACTTATTTTAAATTGTAATAATATTTCAGAATTTTTACTGTATTTTTGATCAAATAAACAGCCTTGGTGAGCAGAAGAGAGGTCAAAAACTTACCAGTAATGTATGCTTAATTTAAAATCGTTGTTTACTGTGTAGAAACATTTCACAAAAGGCACTTGAGGTTGTGTCAAACTGCGAATATATCACGCCGCCGCATGCTTAACTCTCAACTCTCAATTTCTACAACCTCTTGCACCGTATTGCTTATACAGCTCATGGTCCATTGTGGAAACAGTGGGAACATGGAAAACGCAGTAAATCTCTTTAGGGACTGCGGCACAATGAGTCCTGCGAGGCATTTCCTGCGATAAGCGTCTACTTAAGCCTGGCGCTGGATGTATTTTGGCCCCGATTACGCGACCCTCGCGCCAAAGTAAACCAGACACCTGCTGCCAGGGACAAAGCCGAGAGCGAGCGTGTGGATTTCACACAGGGCTGGACGCTGTTAGCAAATATATCCGTCTCCAGAAAAATAATGAATGTTGCACTAATAAAACATAGGAAACGCTCTGCTTTATGAAATATTAACGTCACTTTGGCCGTTACGGGGCGGCATGAACCCTCCGGGCTGACCGTCAATTTATCCCTTTAAAAATGAATGTTTTCACATACCAAGCCATGTCTTTACGTGGTCACGTGTGTCGGAGGTCTGGCTGTATCAGGTAGGGGTTTGTGAAGGGTGGTTGAAGAACAGGACACGCTATTCAAAAGGCTGTTTGGAAGGTATAGGATAGTAAGTGGTGGGAAATCAATGCAGGCAGCTCTAACAGGAAGTGTCTTTAGTAAGACTAGATGCGGTTTATTTAAATGTGGCGTGTCGGGAAGGGAAAGGATCTTAGGTCGATTGAGAAGCGTCAGGGGCAATTGTTAAATTAGGCTATTGTCACGGGCCAACGGTTTAAATGGGGTGTTGCAGGCCGGTCTCACAATGTCTCGTGGTCAAATCGCAAATGGGTGGCGGCAAAATCCAATCAAGTCAACCTTTCAAATCCAAATATATTCTGGATCTGTGGGCGGACCAAATTTGTGTTTTAGCAACGAGCCGTTTCTATCGCCTTCATGCCAGTCCAACCTTCCATATCAATGTAAGTTTATAAATACCACAATTAACAGGCTTGCAAGTTAACTTGGTTTTTTTTTAGCTATATTTATGAGTGGGAAATAAAAAAAAACAGAGCGGTGACTAGAAATAGCTTGGTCAGAAAGCCTAACCGTAGAATATGTTCCCGGTGTTGTGTAGTTTTTGTTGGGGTGAAAGTCAATAGGTTTCTGTTTCCGGGGGGGGGTAGCAAAGCACTCAGCATGAAAAGCTCCAAAGAGTTGATAAATGACTCTAAATATTCAAAGTGCTGTTGGTGGTACTTCACAAGAAAAGTGTTAATGCAAAGTCAGACAAAGCAGACTCTTCATCACACCGGGCCATTGCTTCCTACAGGATCCTTTCCAAGAGCATCCCATAGGGAATCGCTTGGGAGTGTTCCTGTGTTGTTCCTCCGTTGTGTTAAGGATGGTATGTTACTCGCAAAAATGCAGGTCCTGAATATCTACCACTTTTCGTTCATCCTTATCCATGCGTGGTTCATAGGGCTGAAAAATCTGGGCGTCCTGTGTGGTGTGTTTGTGGTTTGAATGGTGTACTCGTGATAGACAGATTCCAGTTTCCCACGTAATTCTCAGATCAAACTCACATGTGTAAGAGGTAAGGGGGTGGGGCGATTCTGCATCCTAGCGACCTTTGACCTTAATTTATATCCATACGCACGTGGGCGCGTGATCGTGGGGAATACCAACGTGAAACAAATTATGTGGAGTCGGGGCTCATGGAATGCTGGTTACGTTTAATCTGAGTGAACGATTGGTTGACGGTGAGATTATCCGGGAAACTAGAGGACCACTTGTGATTTTTCGTATCATTGTTCCATATGAATCTTCCCTGCTGAAAGATAAAAACAAGTAGGTGGTGGTCAATATAGCGGGTTTAAAGGCTTGTTTCACAAAAGAAAAGGACCAAGAACGATAGCTATAAGATACATATAAAATAAAATGCGGAGTGGTCACGAAAAATCCACAGCGATCTCATTTTGGTCAAAAAACGTTAGCCACAACTTTTTTTCCACCATCTGTGTAATATAGCAAATAAAACACTGACAAGCCACTCAGATCCCTCCATTCACGTTTATACGTCGCAAAGGCATAGTTTAAACATTTTGCGGAGAAATTAAACGAGCGTAGGGGGTCGCGAGAAAAGCCACCGTGTGTGTTGTTTTACAACCTCAAAAAATATAGGGTGCCTAATGGCCGAGGCTCGCAACCAGGGTGTAATACTAAAAAAATGACCTCGATATCAAAATCGCTAGTGTTTGCTGCAAGGCGACATTTGTGTATTTGGGCTATACTTTTGAAGTTGCAGTATGGTTGGGTTTATGTCCAGTAATATAAATGACAATCGTCAGATAAAAGGTTCCTTGTGGATATATTACAGAAATCGTGTTACTGCTATTCACGGTCGAAACTAGCAGTGCTGAGGCCCTCTGCTGGTTAAGTTTGAAGTGTGCAAACAGAATAACAGACAAACACACCCGTATACCTGAGGTTACAAACACTTTTGCACCGGTGGCATCGAAATTAGAATTCACGTTGGTGTTAAGAACGGGGCAAAGGTGTAGTGTATCATGTATAGGATAGGTATCGTGTCTTGGTGTGAACGGGCCTAAAAATTTAGTCGTGTTGTAATATTTTCGATTTGTCTAGCAAAACAGACAGATTTTTAAAAATACCCTTTCGAAGCGGTCTTGTTGGTTCTATTTGGGCAACGAGCAATGTTACTGCCTAGGTGGATGCTGGGGGGCGTTGGGTCACGGGGGGGTCGCCGGCCGGGGGGGGGGGGGGGGCGTGCGGTAGGCCGAGTCGGGTTTGGGAGGGAAGGGGGTGGGGTGAGCAGAGGCGGGGAGCGTGATGTTCGGAGGGGTGTGCTTAAAGGAAAGCTTTTTCACAAGGTCAAAAACTTTTGTGGCCCTGTGACTGGGAATAAAAAATATTTGTGGTTCTATGGGCAGCAACATCCTCACCCATTAATGGACTTCTACAGCGTCAGGTGGGTACAGCATCACACGGGGTATCAGTAAAAAGTTGGAGCTTTCAGAAACTCCCACCTTACAGCTGGTAACACGATCTCTGACGATTAAAACGTTGAACTACTTTTTGCTAAAACAAGCTAGCAGTCTCGGACTACGCGGTTAATTACGAGGCCGCGTAAAAACGCACTTTTTTCCTAAAAATGATGTGGCTGGCTTATATAAAAGGCATTGTTGGTGGTCACGGTGCAGAGTCTTAGGGGGATCCAGATTTTGGTACCATTGGTTCCGTTTTGTAATAAATAAAAATTCTTTTTAGATCATTAAAATGTTCTTTTGTTCACACTAGAAAAAAAAAATGGAACTGTTTCTGAAAGTTTCAAGAATCCAAAATGGCTTTCGGACTTTATTTTTAAGAGTGTGAAAAAGTATTTCAGAATCAATTCCCAGGTTGTAAAAATGAAATGCATCAGAAAACACAGAACATATTGTGTATAGACTTTGTGATCAGCAGTTGTGCGTCCAAAGTATGATCATTTTATAACTCCGAAAACAAATCAGTTGGTTTATGAAATATATCTGGTGCTGCTGGTGCGTGGCGATTTAGGGGTATTTTTATGGTGCTAAATTATATTTATGGAATAGTTATGATCCATTTATTACCATTTTATAGACCTGAATATGAAATTTCCAACTTAAACTGTTGTAAATCTGAATGCTTTGGAGCACAAGTTTGGTCTCTTTTTAAAGAAGACACTTGGGAGATTATTGCTGAAGTGAAAAAGTTATAGAAGTAAAGTTTTGTTAATGAAAAATGCACAAAATAATTAAATTTTATATGAAATTATATAAATTAAGTCCCAAATATGTTGTTACTGTGAAAACGGTGAGAACGAACAAAATGAGCTTTCGTAAGAATTCATGCTCTCATTAATTTCCAATGCTCTCATTTTGATTTCGACACATATAAGTGTGACTATTTTTTTCAGGAGCTTTTAACCTTTTGAATCATGTCCATGATTTTTTTGTGTGTTCACAGTAAAGCAGTTCCAAAACCTTTACCAAGTTCAGATGAAGTAAAAATTTCTAAAAAAAAAAACAAAACATAAACCGAACACACCAGAGAGTTAACTTTTACAACGGTGGCAATCCAGTGATTTGATTTTCCTCAAAAGTGCTTATTGTATCAGCCTCATACTCAGTCTGATTACAAAACCTGCCAGAAGTTGGCATAAGGCCAATCAGATGTAGATGCTTGCCGCGAGAGGTGTGTGGAATGGGAAAAGAGGAAGAAAAAAAAAACGCATTTGTCCAGTTTTGCGTCTTTTAATGGCCTGGGACTGGTTGAGGTGGCTGAAACTAACAATACCTGGTTCGTTCAACACATCAATCCTGACTGGTGAAGAACACAGCTAGGTTGGCCTAGGCCGGGTGTTGATCAGTTTGGGTGTTCTTACGAGGCGGTTTACTTAAGGTCTCTGGGCGTTGGTCGGAAACTGGGGCGTTTCTCTCAATCAAGAGATATCAAGCAGAAGCCATGGGGTGGCCAACTATCTTTCCCGTGTGCAGCTAAATTGCCTCATGTTGCTATTATGTTCTGGTCCTGTTGCGGGGGGGGGGGGGGGGGGGGGAAGGATGCAGGATGATAATGACAAAACTTGCACAGGGCTGTATATTTGTGCTCTCCGGCTTCATTCCAGCTGAAGAAAGGCCTGCAGGTGCTTTTCCGCCCGTTATGAATGTGCTGTTAAAAAAAATGTTCTACAAGGCTGGAAGGTAATATCGGAGAAATTACCCGGGACATAATAAAGCAGCAAGCGGTGACAGAGGGGTCATGAGGAAATACCCGGTGATTGTGCATAGGGAGTGAACATGGCGCCATTATCACAGTTTCTTCAACAGCTCTGTTTATACCTTTCCAAAGAGGAGTTTAGAAGTAAACCCTCATCGTGGCTAGCTGTTTATAGACCCCTGGATTTCTGGACAAGTGTTATCTACACATCAGCAAAAGGATAAAGTGCGTAATTTATGGAGAAGTACCGGCGCGGTTATTTAAATAACCATAGAGATAAGTATATGCCAAATAGTTTTGGTCGTGCATACGATAGGCCGCATTTGTTTTCGTGCATATAATACGCACTTTATGCCGTCTATATCAACAACCTTGGTATGCTTGGGTAGGGTATTATTGAAAGGTTTGGTTCATTGCGTAATATGACGTGGCCTGAAGGAGTGTGTAGTCATATGCGGGCGGGCGTGACAAACTGGTCAATATGCAGGGCCAAGCCAAACTCGGTGTTTGGCGTATTTCTACGAGCTGGTACACACTCTATTATGTGGGGGTGGGATGATCATTGGTCGGGCGTGTGATGCGGGTGGCGTCTAAATATATTGTCAAAGCTCATGTGTGTTTAGTGTGCCAAAGCGCTTGGGATAGCGTTAATTACAAGGGGTTGCGATACAGAGTGCTTGAAAGTGTGCTATGAAAAATTTTGGCTTAGGTTTGTGAAATTTAATTCCTGGAAAAACCCTTTGAAACGGAAGGTACTTGAAAGTTCATGAATTCTTGTAAGGACAATATGGTGGAATTAGTGGGGTTTAACGTTTTCGGACACAATCTTTTAATGCAAATGAATGCTGCAGTCCGTCTGATAAGATATAGAGCCATTTGCATGGCTATGAATGTGATTTCCTCATATATTTCCAAGTATTTGATACAGCTTTCATTCTTTATGGTCAATGCATATATTCATGGGAAAGAATCAGTTTTGAATGCAGAAAGCGATATCTTTATCTTTCAAAGGTATTAAGGGGATTTCCTATGACTGAGATTTCTTTTAAGTTACGCGTCAGATGTCAGCTTCACCCTGTTGTTGCGTTGTAGGTTGTGCCTTATCAAAGTATGGGTCAAATTTTTTTTAGTTGTTCAATTACCTTTTTTAGAATTTGAAAGATAGATAAAGATATTCTTTGATAATTGAGATCCAAAAAAAAGTCATTTTAACTGTATCTGTACAAACCCGTGGTTCATTGCATCGCAGTTTTTCTCTTTCAAGTCAATGTGCTCAACAGGACCATCCCCCTTCACTCCATTGGCCCCGACGATTCATATCTGCATTTTTGCTTTCTTGCGTAGAGCACATTTCTGGCCTAAAACTTCAAAACAAATCACTCTGATCACAAGTTTCCTCTCAGAATTAGTCGTTGGACAGTTTGTGGGTCATGTCTGTTCTGCCAACATGTTGAACTATTTAGCTATTATGAAATGATTGTGCTTGTGTTGTTATTTAAAAATATATATTTCTATAAAAGGGTATATTGGAAAATCTGTTATACAACAAACACAGACATTTCAGCTTTATGCATTTTAACTTGATTGGATTTATACTTTTACGCAATCATAAGGGAAATGACTTTTGTTGGTAAAGGGATTTTTTTTTCTTTTTTTAAAAGGACGGAATAAAAATAAGGGGCATGGAAATGAGGGCGGACATACAATTGAACATTTAAATGGGTTGTCCTAAATAGTCATTAAGCTTTGCTAGTTGATAGACAGCTTAAATATTCTATAAGTCTTATAGTACAAAAGTCCTCACCCCCTCAAAATGAAAGTCTATGGAACTTTTCATAGATTTTGATCATCCGTTTAATGAAATCGTTAGTCGGATCAGTTAGAAAAGATAGAGCAACCTGAGTCAGAACAGTCTGAAGGTCTGAGCAGAGTTTGGGTGGGTTGTAGCTTGAAAGCTCTAGGAGATATTGAAGGGGTATGATACCAAATTTTGGCTGAGAATAATAAGTTTAAATAGTAGGTCAGTATGTTGGCTTTGTCAAGCTACATAAAAATAAATTAAAACGTTTTTTCTTTAGGAAAGAAAAAAATTTAAAAGCAGTGAAATGTTTAAAGTCCAGTGGTTTACAACATTAATTTATTGAGATATATTTTGAAAAGAAATTTAGTATGATTTCCAAGAATGTTATTATATTAACAATATTTTAATGCAAATGTTCCCGTTTCGGGGAGATACAGATGGATTGCATAATAAGATGAAATGACCCTTGTAAAGATTCAGATCAATTTTTATGCCACATTTCGATGCATGTTTGCGATTATGAAAGGTTGTCATTACCTAAAGGTTGACATAAATTGGCAAAATCTTGTTGCATTATCTTAATTGTGCAGGTTTGTTTGTCAGACATCGTATGAAGGAGGATACGTAACTCAATTGCATACGGGCTCAGCCAACTAGTGAAAGAGGCCTTGATTAAATGCACATCTGGATTTTGGGTTTCTGTCTTGTCTTCATGGAGATTAATTGTTTCTCCTGTTAAATATAACAGACTCCTTTCCATTAGCTCTTTCCAGATGAATTTGTCTGATGTGGCCATTGCAGTACATTCTGTATAGATCTCAATCTGAGGTCTGGGATTATCTGAAATCAGGCAAAATTTCTTCATTTATAACTATTGAACCACCAAAATCTAATTTGCTTCTCTGAACATGATATTCTGGCGCAGATTCTCTCAGAGATGTTAACTTTACATGACAAGGAGAGCATGAAATCCCAAACAAGGTCCAACTAGCGTAATTTAATCACAATCCCACTATCTGACCAAAACACAGGGCACTGTATTCTCATAATATGAACTCCAGCTGTTAGTGAATATTAAGCGATCAGGAGACACCTCCATTGTGTACGGACAAGAGTTACGCAAGAGCCGACCCTTACACAAGCATCAAAGCTTTCATAACCGCCCATCTTTTCCAGAGATTCATGTTGTTGTGGAAAATATTTCTGTTCCTCTTGAACTCATCTGTAGATGTTCTGAGCTCGTTGATGCGTTTGGGACATTAAGCTTTGATTTTCACTTGTTTACGGCACGATGATCCCAGAGAAGGTCTAAGGTGTATGTCACTTTTGTTGTGTAATTTATTAGGACTGTAAAATATATTCCTAACCACCCACTTAACAAGCACCTTAGAACACCTTAGCAACTGCATAGCAACGCCTTAGCAACTGACCAGAACACCTTAGCAACACCCCAGCAACCACCACATCAAAAAGTGCATAATGATGCACTAGCAACCAACCAGAAAACCTTAGGAAACACATAGCAATGCCCTAGCAACCACCAAGAACACCTTAGCAACTGCATAGCAACGCCCTAGCAACCACCCACAACACTTTAGAAAGCGCATAGCAACACCATAGCAACCACTAGAACACCTAAACAAGTGCATAACAACTCCCTAGCAACCATCCATATCAGAACACAGTAAAAACACCCAAAACACTTTCATAAATGCATTGCAATGCCCTAACAACCACCCAGAACACTTTAGCAAATGCATAGCAACTTCCTAGCAACCACCCAGGACACCTTAGTAAACTGCATAGCAACGCCCAAGCAACCACCTAGAACACTTTATCAAGCACATAGCAATGCCCTAACAACCATCCAGAGCATCTTATCAACACAGTAAAAACACCCAGAACACTTTAGCAAATGCATAGCAATGCCCTTGCAACCACCCAGAACACTTAAGTAAGCACGTAGTAAAACCCTAGCAGTCATTCAGAAAGACTTATCAACATAATACAAACCACCCATACCATCTTAGCAAGTGCATAGCAGCGACCTAGCAACCACCCAGAACACTTTATCAAGCACATAGAAATGCCCTAACAACCATCCAGAGCACCCTATCAACACAGTAAAACTCCCAGAACACTTTATCAAACACAAAGAAATACCTTAGTAACCACCCAGAACACCCAAGCAACAAAATAAAAATGATCTTAAAATACTTTATCAAGTATAGCCCATAGTAACACCCTAGCAACCACCCAGTGCAAAACATTGCCCTAGAAACCATGTAGCAGCGGTCTCTTCCAGAGTGGATGATAATTAGCCAGAATAAGTTTGTGGAAAAACAACTCATGGTTTCTTGTTACAGACTAAGAAAGTGAAGTCCATTTGAAAACCTGATGAAAGTTTTTCCTAAAGTTTCCTCCCCTCTGCTGCTCATTATGAACTCCCATTCCATAACAACAGGCCTTTTGTTATTCTTCTCCTGCTGTGTTTGTGGTGATACGGCTGTTGTCGTGGGAAACGTTCATTAAGCAGCCTCGTTCAGAATGTTCAGTTGAGAAGGTCGTTACAGTTGGACGGTGATTGATTGAGTGCTGCGTTTCACATGACAGGAGGGAAATCTGAATCATATATCTCTTCCTTGTATACGTTAAACGGATGTCCCATGTGTGATAAATGAGCATTTCCAAGAATTCAGTGCCGACTACAATAACAGTCCCATCCTATAGTGGAATGCAAACACATTTGTTTTTATCATATTGTATGTTTTAACATAACAAAAGCTGCTTCTGAGAGAATGTGTGCAATTAACCTAAAAAGTTCAGCAAATATTATATGAAAAACTAGAGAATTCTTCACATTTATACATGCAAGGCTTCATGATTAGTAACTAGTTTTTAAGTTTAAGATAGGTTAGTGTAGAGGACAGCTTTTTTTTTGGAGTATTTTTTAAGTTTAAATCCCAACTGTTTTTATTATTTCATTTTTCATTAATCTTGCAATCCTTTTGGGTTTTTGTCGAGGGAACTATTATGACAACTAACTTCCGGTTTGGCCTACAAAAATACAGCCTAGCAAGCGCCACTAAAAAAAGAAGGCAGTGTCTGCGTCCGAGATCGCATACTCTCTCGAGCAGATACTCATTTTGAATAAGTAATTACTTCTCAACCACTACAAAAGATTGTTTTATATAGTTTAACTGTGTGTAGTATGAATCCATATGTATTTGCCATGTTGTCATTATCGTGTGACCTACCAGTGTCAGTTACGTCGCTTCACATTCATTCATTAATCCTCTTCCGTGGCTTCATGGAATAGTAAATTGTCCATTGTATGCACAGTTCAGAATCTCGCCGGTGTGGTGAGAAATCAAGTCCCCCCAGGAATCGGGTCCCTTTTAGGATCCCGAGTGATCCCATTGGTTCAACGGACTTTTAATGGTTAGTATTTTTAGCGCCTGACATAGGCGTAATTTGCATTTGCAGGATCTAACACAAAAGAAACATCACTTGTAAGCAATTCATTGGTTTGTGTTAAAGGTGCTCTATATAAGAATGACAACTAGTGGTTGAAATGGGTGCTGCAGTCCAAATTTAAAATATTGTTTGCCCCGCCCCCTCCTTGTCAGGCTTGATGCTCTCGCGGGTTGCCAGTTTGAAGACACGCAACAGGAGCGAGCTCAATTGACATTGGAAGGCGAGGAGACTTACACACTGTAAGATAATTAGTTGATTTATTGATTTATGATGAGTTGATATCGCGTTTTATATGCTCCCGTTCGTAGAGATTTTTAGATGGATGCTGAGTCTTTTTAGGTTGGGTAGAATCTGCGATCTCTGACCCAGTTTGTTCGCTGGCTTCCATGGCTGCAATTCGCTGCATGTGTTTTCCGCCACCTGGCAACCCGGGGTGGGGAAATACTATTGGGTAAATTGGCAACGTGCGGTCTTGCACAGACCGAAACAAAAAAAGAAATTCCGACACGGAATGCAAATTTCAAAGTAAAATAACTGGCTGTCGCAATGGTTTTCAGAGAAACGAGTATGCAAACTCAGTATGTTTAATAAATATCTGCAAACATATTATGGTATTTTTATGCTTTAGTATAGTCAAAAACTTACATAGAGCACCTAAGATTTATTGTGTTAAATATGATTTCGATTTCTCATGACACCGAAAATAGGTTATCCGGGTACTTTTGCCTACTCTAATATAAGTAGTACTGTGAATTCAGACATGCTTTTGTCACATACTCTTTTTCGCCTACTATATAACAGGGAAGAATGAGATTTCGGATGCAGCCAATCACTCAAATTCACTAAACAGTTGTGACGCTTTAGCATGCGATACAGCGAAACCTAAATTAAATCATTCTTTTCAGCACAACAAGTCCTTTATATGTAAATGAGGCTCATTTCAGAACGTGCTGGATTCACAAACGTCAGCGCTGTTGAATAAACGTGACGCTATTACCGCTCACGTGTAAATTAACGCTTATTTAAACAGCAAATTTGTAGATATTTTCTATTGATCATTGCAGCAGTAATTGTCGCACTGCATGTGACTTTATCACGGATTGTACAGGTTTGCAGCTTTAACCGATTTGCATAGTGAAAACAACACATGCAAATAAACCACAACGCCAGCGTGAGCAATTCATTAGTGAACTCCCTCCTCAGACTGATTTAAACATCATATTTAAACATCTTGTTTGTTGTTGTAATGACATTTGCCCTTGAGTCTGTGTCTTAATAAACTGGCAGTAATTCAGGTGTCTGTGACTTGCACATCAAACCAGTGCTGCGCAAACACATTAAAACATCATAAACAACACGCCTGGCCTGACATTTCCAATCCAATTACACTGGATAAATGCCACTCTTTGAGACGGTCTCGGGTCCTGATGCTCACTGACCCGGTGTCTCGTGAGATACTGATGGAAGTTTGTCCTGATCTTAGATCAGATCTCAGAGGATCTGGTTTTGTGATGCTGGTCTTGGATGAGGTTCATCTGGAAATAATTAAGGATTTTTTTTACCGTGTGAACAGCCAGATGATGGTGACATCATATAAATGATGGTGAGATTTTGTTGGATATATATTTATTGTGCATCCAGAGCATTCCAGAATCTGAAGTCACTCCATTCCTGCGTGAGCCAATCTGATTTTCCGCTGCATCGAGCGGAGTGTGGATTGTGTGTCCTTTACAGAATGTACACAGTGATGGTGTTAGATAATAAAGTAGTTTGATATACAGTATAAGATGGGGGTTTTGTTCTCTTGACCATAGATGGTAAAGATCTCAACACCTCTTAATTCTGTCATTTCATCTAAATATCAACATATGATTTTGAGGTCAGTTGATCTAATTTAGAGATCTATGACTGTATTTTTGTGTGTGTATTTGTTAATGAGGGATTTGTGGAGAAAAATGGAGTGAATAATTGAACTGGCACAGAAAGTTATTATTTTTTCATTCGAACTGGCACAGAAGGTTATTGTTTTTTAATTTAACATCTGTAATTCATGCGGTTGTTATTGAATAATTCCATGAGGTAGATGCATGCCTACATTTCACAAAGTTTGCTATTAATAGGCTTTTAGCCTATTATAATATGGCTGATTAAATATGTATTAATTTCCCGTCCTATCTCTGCTGGGATTCTGCTTTGTCTGTAATTGGTTATTCATCAAATTTAACATCAAAATCAATGACAACATTATGTTCTCAGAACATTCAAAACATCCAATGTTTTAATTGCTTTAATGTTTTTTATTCTTCTTGGTTATCTGAACATTTATGGAACACATGGAGAACATTAAAGGAATGTTTCTCTAATTTATCATTTTATATAATGGACTGGGTTGCCAAATCTGCGTTTTTCACATGGTTGAGTTGCCTTGAGTTCATTTTTTCCCTCGCGTGAAAAAATTTCACCTGCATTTCGAGTGAAATGCTTTTATTGAAATATTTTATATTATACCAATGGTAAAATTGTGATAGATGTTAAGTTTTGTGAAGGAGGGACACTGGTAGGGAGCTGTGAACGGTGTTTTTGATCACTAGTGGTTTTTGATTTGCATAACAGTGACTGTAAAATATGTATTTTATGTTTGGGAGAGGCATATTTTGAGTTTTGATATTTGGGATATGGTCATTGGGTTACTTTTGATTGGCCATTGGGCTCAGTGTTGCCAAGTCCGCGGTTTTCCTACGAAATTGGGCTACTTTTACACTGTTGCCGCAGGTTGTTTTCCATGTCCGCGGGTTGAGGCGACCCTAAATAACATGATATTTAGCCCCTGGAATGTGAATTTTACCAGGGTGACCCCACCAACAACGTGAATGCGATTTTTTTTTTTATTGTAGGGGATTGGGCTAGTTTTGAGTAGCAATTGACCCTTTGCAAAGACCCACCCCCCTTAGTTACTGTTGCTTTGTCTGACAAGCCATGGCGCTGTCACGCCACAGAGTGAAAAATACATCGCGGAGCAAAGAGGACACTGACAACACATCGACAGACAAGACAGAGCAGGTTACTTATGATATTAAACAATGTCCCAGCTTTCAAATTGTGTAATTTTTAAAGAAATTCGAACAATAAAAAACGTTTTGTGGCACTTTAAAGTGTTGTGACAGATTGCTGTAGCACCTCAGATCAAACGGCTCGTAAATTGATCATCTCTTCCTACTAGTTAATTTATAGCATCAAATAAACGTGAATGAACATCAGAAGGAATGTTGTTTAAAATGCGGAAAGACGTAAATACACACCATTTTTCAAGTTCAAGTCCACTGAGGTTAATCTTCTAACTCCTGACTGCTTTGTCGGACAAAATGGCAGATTCGGCATTATGATCAGTTAGATTGCTTGTCAATCAAACTTCCGGTGAAGGGTCAATTGGCAGGTTTTGTTGTGAAAACCTGGCAACCCTTATTATGGAATGTTACTTTTAAATGTTCTCTGAACCATTTGAAAAACAAAAAGCAGTAATGTTTAAAAACCATTAGACTAATGTCCATCTGAAATGTTTTAGAAATCTTTCCATTAATAAATAAATAAAAACTGTGTGCTAATGTTCTGATAACATTATCAAAGAAAATTAAACTTTGAACAAACTCGTTACTGAAAAACATATGTTTATAACTTTGCTAGCTTGGCCTGTAGCAGGATTTGTTGTTTTCTATGTACAGTCCTAATCAGTTTAGCAGAGCTTTAATCTACGAGATGAATTCCTGACAGATTACTGTGATTTGCTTCTCTAGACATTCTGAACATGAATCCATCCAAAACAGCCAGAAAGAATGATAAAGATTCCCCTCATAAACAGCCAGGCAATAAATACACCAACACACCTCGGTGCAAAAACACACTTTTCCACATCGGGCATGACAGAGCGTGCCAGAGAGCAATAAAACTAACAAACGACCCAAACCGAATCCTAAATATTAATTTAGACCATCCATAGGATCCAGAGCGCATGCATTAACTGCGTTTGGCGCCAAATCTCCTCAGAAGCCCCGCGAATGCTGCTAACTGCGGGTGTTTGCTGAAAGCAGAAACAGACTCTGGATTAACCTACAGTGATCCTGGACGGTTCAGGTGTTGTGCCGAATTCTGACCCCCGTGTGCTAATGAAAGCAGACTGACCCATGTCAAACCCTTCACACACACTCTCTGTCGAGTGAAATCCACCCGGGATGTTCAATAGAGACGGCCGAGCCATTTGTTCTTATTAAACACTGACATCTAGTGGTCACTATGAGACACGACAACGGTTTATTTGTTTAGTTTTTTTTACAAAACAATACGCTGACATTTCTATTTAGTGACCACGTCTGTCTAACAGCTATTTGAAATGTATCATAACAGTAAAGTATTGAATTAAATGAATTAAATTTCAGTCTTTTCTTCACACAGGTCTGTCGATGGCCTCAGAAAAATATAGCGCACAACCCTTGTGTCTTGGTTTGAACAACACGAGGGTGAGTAAATAGCGCTACTTTTCATCAGAGCAACTATTCTTTTAATTATCTGTGTTGCTTTGGCTATTGGGATGGATTACAGGCTGATTTGTGATTCATGTTAGTCAGATAACAGTTATAACAGATGGCATTTCTCGTGATTCTGCTCAAATCCTATAATCCCCTGGTATTATTGAAACAGTTGTTGAGTATGATGTTGTTTAAACAGTTCAGTATTGGACACACAATATTAAATCGGCTAAAGTTGGAGAGATAAAGCACATTTTAAAGTCTGATATGCATGCTGAATAAATCATAAAGCATATGAACAAACTTATATATTTGCTGACACTGCACTTTCAATATTTCATAGAAGATCTTAAATATTAAATTATCCACTATACTGATTATTAAAAGTAATTCCTCTTTTTAGTATTTGTTATCTAACACTTAAAATATTTATATACATTATGCTCTGTTGTGGTTTGTTTTGTTGATTGTTGACTGATATGAACTGATTTTATTTTGTTTGATTTTGTTTATTTTTTACACTTTATTATGTTATCTATCTATCTATCTATCTATCTATCTATCTATCTATCTATCTATCACTAATACTCTACGGCATACCAACACCCTAGCAGCCACCCAGAGTACCCTAGCAACTGCAAAGCAACACCCTAGCAACCACCCTGAATACCTTAGCAACAGCATATCAACACGCTAGCAACCACCATGCACACCCTAGAAACTGCATAGCAACCATGCAGAATACCCTAGTAACTGCCTAGCAACCACCCAGATTACCCTTGCAACCTCAAAGAAACACCTTAGCAACCACTCCGATTACCCGAGCAACTTAATAGCAACACCTTAGCAACCACACCGAGTACCCTAGTAACCACCCAGAATACCCTCGCAACCACACAGCAACACCCTAGCAACCACATAGCAACAAACTAGCAAGCATGTAACAATGCCTTTGAATCCACACAGAACACCGTAACAAACAGCATGGCCTTAAAACCTTAAAACTTTTTTAAAACTACTTCAAAACCTTCAAACTTCAAGCTTTTAAAACTACTTTAAACTTTCTGGCTACTAGCTAGGCTTTCTCAAGCCAACATAAAGTTTGTCATTGTTACATTGATATATATATATATATATATATACAAACCACCCTGAGTACCCTAGTAACCACCCAGAATTCCCTAGCAACCGCATAGCAGCACCTTAGCAACCACCTCTAGTACCCTAGCAACCACATAGTAACACCCTAGCAACCAACCAGAATACCCTAGCAACCACCCTGCACACCCTAGCAACCGTGTAGCAATGCCCTTGAACCCACACAGAACTCCATAGCAAAGAGCATGGCCTTAAAACCTTAAAAACTGTTTAAAACTTCAAAACCTTCAAACTTCAAGCTTTTAAAACTACTTTAAACTTTTTGGCTACATGCTAGGCTTTCTCAAACCAACATAAAGTTTGTCATTGTTACATTGTAATTATATATTTAAGTACTGAATCATATTAATAACAGGGTACGATTAAGGTTTGGTTTAGGGCTAGTTGAATTATGCATAATCTTTGCAACATTAATACCTGCCACTTTGATTTACCATGGTACAGTGATAGTATCAGATGGTACTATGAATTTCAGTACCATATGGTACTCCAATGTACTACTAAAGATACCATGGTAAAATATTTATTCTTGATGGAGAGACATATAAAAGGAACAATCCATGTTTTTTTTTTTTTACACGTACATCAAGGAGGAAGTAAAATAAATGTGAGGGTCAAAGTCGCCAATGGCTTGATGACGTCATCCAGGGTTCAGTTCCGTTCAGTTACTGAAGGTGCGCTCGGGCTGCGCTGCGTTTGAGCACCGGCGTCCAGTGCGCGTGCCCGCACTACAGCTTGTGACCACACACCACCACCATCATCACCACCACCATCATCATCATCATCTCTAACATCATCATGATGATGACACGCGTGCGGTCCGCCGTCTCCAACATCATCGGCGGCATCATGGCTTCGGGTGCCAACGCGCACGAGAACCATCCGGATCTGCCGCCCCGGTTCCAGTACAGCAGGCCGGATTTCCTCGCGCTGTCGCCGGACGAGGTGGAGTGCTCGGCGGATCATATCTCCAGACCCATCCTCATCCTCAAGGAGATGAAGCTGCCCTGGGCCACCGGATACGCGGAGTGAGTATATAGCCTACAGACGCGCTCGTGATCGCTGATTTGAGCGCGTGGATGCTGCGGGGAATGTTTGTGTTCTCATGATGATAATCACATGAGGAATAGAGAATGAAAGATCCATGACACACATCCATACTTTCATTTCCATGCAGGTTTAGCAGGGCGCATGCGCGCATGTTGCGCATTATATCATAATCTGATTCAGATCAACTGTCCTAGTATACAGACTGCATTGAGATAAGATTTCAGACAGGCTGAATAAAAAATATTAAACCAAAGCTGTGATTAATATGACACTGACATGATCAATACAATGACCTACATTTCACACCACTGTTATTTTAGTATTATTAATATAATGCTATTATAGTATTTATTAATATTTTGAATTAGCCTTTATTTTTATATTTTCAAAACTAAGTTTGAGTAATTTTTGACATTTTTTATTTTTTTTTAAAAATATTTCTAGATTTAATTTATTTTTATTCCAGTTTTAGTAATTTTAGTGTTTTAAATCAAATATTAATATTTTATTTCTTTCAGCTTTATTTCAATTACCGAAAACTATTTTTAATAGTTATAGTTAAAGGGTTAGTTCACCCAAAAATGAAAATAATGTCATTTATTACTCACCTTCATGCCGTTCCACACCCGTAAGACCTTCGTTCATCTTCAGAACACAAATTAAGATATTTTTGTTGAAATCCAATGGCTCAGTGAGGCCTGCATAGCCAGCAATGACATTTCCTCTCTCAAGATTCATTAATGTACTAAAACATATTTAAATCAGTTCATGTGAGTACAGTGGTTCAATATTAATATTATAAAGCGTTGAGAATATTTTTGGTGCAAAAAACAAAATGATGACTTAATTAGTGATGGCCGATTTCAAAACACTGCTTCAGGAGAATCGGAGCGGTTTGACACGCGATCCGAATCATGATTCGACACAAAAGATTCATAACGCTCAGAAGCTTCCTGAAGCAGTGTTTTGAAATCGGCCATCACTAAATAATTCATTATTTTGTTTTTTTTGGCACACCAAAAATATTCTCGTCGCTTTATAATATTAATATTGAACCACTGTACTCACATGAACTGATTTAAATATGTTTTTAGTACATTAATGGATCTTGAGAGAGGAAATGCCATTGATCCCTATGCAGGCCTCACGGAGTCATCGGATTTCATCAAAAATATCTTAATTTGTGTTCTGAAGATGAAGGTCTTACAGGTGTGGAACAGCATGAGGGAGAGTAATAATGACAGAAATTTCATTTTTGGGTGAACTAACCCTTTAAAAAACAACACTGCAACTTACAAGAATGACAACTACAATATAAATATTTTGCAATAAGCATAACATTTTTTGTATAATCTCTAATAGTGATTTGATTGTCATTCATCGTGGGATTTTCTGCAAAGTCAATGAATAGGGAATATACTTCAGTCTTTATATACTTTATCTTCAAGATGTTTATTTCACCTTTAACTCTCTGATATGAGGATGTTAAAGTGCGATTCACTTCCCTTCCTGATGTTGGTCTAGAGAAGTGAGATTCAGTGGGAAAGAGCTGTCGAATGCCTGGTCACATGACCAGCCTCCTCTCTGATGATAAGAGCAGGAAAACATTCACTGCCTCAGCGGTTCTTCATGTCCTCAGGGTCCTGCGGTCTCATGCTTAATGTCCACTTATCTGATGTGGATGTTTAACTTGAGCAGTAGAGTATTAACCAGAGCTAATGACCTTAAACACAACGAGAGTTGATGTTTATGCTTTTAGACCTATCTATCTATCTGTCTGTATCTTGATAATTGTTGATCTATGTTATGTAGTCAGAGTTGCTTTATTTTTATTTTTTCATGTGCAGCAGATGTGATGAAATGAATGTGCACTGAACATTTAACACAAGGCTTTACATGACAAACACAATGTCATTTCGTCAAGTAGAACATCCTGAAACAACAGTCAAACAATCATTAGCAAAAACCCTAACCATAAAATGACCTGACCCTGAAATCTGATTGGTTGTGAGAAATGTTGTTCCTTGAATCCATTCACATTTTCACAGCATTTCCAGCAACATGAACGAAACATCACAAATGTCCTTTCTGAATGATATGACACGGTGTGCACTGTATGAACCCTGTTAGATCCTCATTAACAAATGAGGATGCAGAAATCAGTTTCCGTGGAAACCCTGTTGTGATGGGGGCGATTATCAGATGCTCATGAAGGAGTGTCATGCTGTCCTGTGCTCTTTAGACTCACGCTGTGACTCTTCTGAGGAGATGATGGCATCATCAAGAAGCGTTTAGGAGCTCAAAAAGCTTTTTTTGATGAAGACCTGATGAAGGTTGTAGATTTAAACAAGCAAGATTAACTATTCCATCATCAATATGCCAAATGTTTGTCAGTATGAAAGGCTCTTGATTTATCATGACGTCAAAATTTTATCTGTGCACATCATTTTTTTAATTCATGTGCCTCGTAATCTTGAATCAAAATAACTTCCCCTCCCTCTTCTCTCCTCTGATGATGAGTTTACCGGCACGAGGGCGGGGCAATCTGTCACTCAAATGAGATCCACTAATAGCATTACCATCCAATCAATTCCCCATGGACAATATCAATATCAATATCAAAATATGATTAAATATGCAAATGTATGCCTGATGTTTAAGATTATCTATGGTTTAACTTCTCCCCCTCTTAGTCAGTTAGTTACTATCAGAACAACTGCTTATCACTCCACAAAATGTGCGTTAAGAGGAGATTGTATTATACCACTCAGACAGAGTTGTTTAAATTATACTGGCATGTATTTTAACCACATATTTCTTTCTAGGGTGACTTGTAACATTCTGTCCAGGGCCTACAGATGAAAAATAGGCATTTGGCTAATTCTGGTGCATTTACAGCAATGTTTTATTAATGTGCAATGTCCCTGTTAACTAAACAAATAAATAAAATGAATTAATAAATACCAACAGCAGCAGCAATAACAACAGCAGCAGCAATAACCAATAGCAGCAGCAATAACTGCAGCAGCAGCAATAACTGCAGCAGTAATAACAGCAGTGGCAATAACCAACAGCAGCAGCAACAACAACAGCAGCAGCAATAACACAGCAGTGGCAATAACCAACAGCAGCAGCAGCGGCATCAATAGCAGCAGCAATAACCAACAGCAGCAGCAACAATAACAGCAGCGGCCATAACACAGCAATAGCAGCAGCAATCAGCAGCAGCAATCAGCACAGCAGCAATAACAGCAACAGCAGCAATAACCAACAGCAGCAATAACAGCAAGCAGCAAGCAATACAGCACAGCAGCAGCAGCAGCAGCAGCATAGCAGCAGCAATACAGCAGCAGCGCAGCAGCAATACAGCAAGCAATAACCAACAGCAGCAGCAGCAGCAATCAGCAGCAGCAATAACAGCAACAGCAGCAATAACTGCAGCAGCAGCAACAATAACAGCAGCAGAAGCAATAGCCTATAACAGCAGCGGCAATAACCAACAGCAGCACAGCAGCAGCAATACCCAACAGCAGCAGCAAGCAGCAACAGCAACAGCAGCAATCAGCACAGCAACAATCAGCAGCAGAAGCAATAACAGCAGCGGCATAACCAACAGCAGCATAACAGCAGCAATAACCAACAGCAGCAGCAGCAATAACCAACAGCAGCAATACAGCAACCAACAGCACAATCAACAGCACAGCACAATAACAGCAGCAGAAGCAATAGCCCATAACAGCAGCGGCAATAACCAACAGCAGCAGCAGCAGCAGCAGCAGAAATAGCATCAGAAGCAGCAATAACCAATAGCAGCAGCATAGCAATATAGCAGCAATAATAATACAGCAGCGGCAATCAACAGCAATAACCAACAGCAGCAGCAGAAATAACAGCAACAGCAATAACCAACAGCAGCAGCAGCAATAACCAACAGCAGCAGCAGCAGCATAACCAACAGCAGTAAAAACCAACAGCAGCAGCAACCGCAGAAGCAGCAGCAATAACCAATAGCAACAGCAGCAATAACCAACAGCAATAACATCAGCAGCAGCAGAACTATTCCGCCAAAACTAAACATATCGACATTGTCATATATTACCGTGCCAAACACTCTGATAGTAGTCATGACAAAACTTCATTTCATGTTGATTTTAAAGTTACCCACACATACTGAAATACCAAGACTGTGTTAAATGAGGAACCTGTAGCTCTGATGATCTTCTATGTCTCTGCAGGGTGATCAATGCGGGTAAAAGTGCCCTAAACGAGGACCAGGCGTGTTGTGAGGTGGTGGAGCTCAGGAAAAGACCCGCAGACCCGTCCAGCCCCAGCTACACGCCCACCAGGAGACGTTCCTCACTGCCCAGTGCAGACATACTGGAGACCATCGACAGCATGGTGAGGATCACTGATAATGAAAGATGTTCCATACCACCATCAGATTTTAAAGTGCCCTATTATGCTATTTTAAAGGCTCCTAATTTTGTTTTAGAGGTTCACATGCATCCAAGATCAAAAAACACTTTCATTTTCTCATAATATCCATTGCAGCATCAGTGTCTGAAACGTTTCGATCAAGGATTTGCTCTCTAAACCCCGCCTTTCTGAGAGCCTGCTCTGCTTTGATTGGTCAGATGGCTCAGTTTGTTGTGATCGGTCGACCGCTTACAGCTCGCGTTGAAAATGAAACATTCATTACCATATTTGATGCCATTTTCCACATGCAGCCAATGAAGACCATAGGCAGGCATTATGCAAATTAGTTACAAACCTACGTAGGTTTACTGACGACTTATTTCAGGCAGTTCAGAATTGCTGTTTTCTTTTGAGAGACAATAACTTGACCTTTTCCTTTTACAAACAGCTATATTACACACTACATAAAAGCTAATATCTGAAAAAGCATAATAGGGGCACATTAAAACAACAAACTGTATGAAATTAACCCTATTGTGGGTAAAAGTTGCATCTTTTCTTTCAATAATCGATCAAATCATCTATACACAGTGCTGAATAATCACACAATTAAGATCGTTCATTTGATTTTTCATAAATGTAGGAAGTGAAGGAGCTGGACTTCCACTACTGGGCTCTGTTTGACGGCCACGGCGGTTCCGGAGCTGCTGTTTTCGCAGCCAAGTTTCTCCACCTCCACATCGAGGAGCAGCTCCAGGAGGTGCTGGAGATCCTGCAGAACCCGTTGCTCCAGCCGCCCACCTGCCTGGGTGAGGAGAACCCCGTACACCACCTCCACCCGTCTGCCGGCTGCTCCCAGCGCGGGCTGTCCAGGGCCGCTTCGCTCAGAGGGGCCGCGGGGGCTCCGGGGTCCCCTAACACAATGGCCCCGCGGTTCTTCATGGAGAAGAAGATCAAACAGGAGAGTCTGGTGGTGGGAGCCATAGAAAACGCCTTCAAAGAGATGGTGAGTCTTACACTCACACGGCCACTAGATGGCAGGCAGAGATCTTGAATGAATGATGCATTCATGTAAAAGATTGCATTGATTTTAAAATCCAGCTTCGCCAAGCTGTTCTTTTGAATCCTGAGAAGAATTATCATGGTTTCTGAAGGATCATCTGACATTGAAGACTGGAGTATTCATTGCATTGATTTTAAATAGCTTATTATTATTTTTTATTCCTAAACATCATTGTAATGAAGGGTCTGCATGTGTTTGTGTGATCTCAGGACGCTCATATTGCTCGAGAGAGGTCGGTGTACTCTATCTCTGGAGGATGTACTGCACTAGTGGCGATGTATTTACTTGGAAAACTGTATGTGGCCAATGCTGGCGACAGCAGGTGAGACTGAATAAACCACATCACCATTTCAAAAAGCATACTTCATTTATTCTCATTTAAGAGAGCTTATGTCTAGACCAAAGAGACAGTAATATATTAATAATAATAATTTCTATAATACATACACTTCAAAAGTTTGGGGTCAGTAAGATTTAATTCAATTTAAATTGATCAAAAGTGGCAGTAAAGCCATTTATAAGGGTTTTTTGAACTTAAAGTTCATCAAAGAATCCTGAAAAATAAAATGCATCATGATTTCCACAAAACTATGAACTGTTTTCAACATTGATAATAATCAGAAATGTTTCTTGAGCATCAAATCATCATATTACAATGATTTCTGAAGGATCATGTGACACTGAAGACTGGAGTAATGATGCTGAAAATTCAGCTTTGATCACAGGAATAAATTATATTTTACTATGTATTCACATAGAAAACAGCTAATTTAAATGGTAATAGGTTCATTCCGTGTCAAATCAACCAAATTTCAGTAACTTCCCTGACTCAAATTTTTTTTATTTTGTTATTAATTTTTAACACACTATTTTGTAGAGGGGGGGTCAAAATGACAATTTTCACCTGAGATTTGGAGCCAACTTAGAGGGGTGTAAAAGCATCATTATTTTATTTTTACACAGAGATTGGTAGATCTGTTGAGTTTAGCAGTCCTTGTTTCATTATATGCCAACAGTGACAGTTCAAAAATGGGAAAAAAGCACTTCTTATGTTTTTTGCCTCAAGTTTGCATGCCTGAAACTCAAGAAGTATTAAAGATTTCTTAATATCCTTTTAGATTCTGGTTCTTAACAAACTTTCCTTCTGGTATCTTCATTTTAAAGGCCCTCGATGGTTCAATCCCAGAGATATGGAGATCTTAATGAAGCTCCATGAGTAAATTGTACACATTTTCATTGGTCAAAAACCAAATGTGGGTCACTTTGCATACAGCTGATACTTCATTTCTTTCAAAGAGGAATATCTGAAGAACAAATAATGTTAAAACTAGAAATGTATCTCTTGTTTTTCTATCAGCTCAATTGCATAGAACATTCCTGTCTGAGTGCCATAAATATTCCTTTTCTAAAGTTTGCATGCCTGTAACTCTAAAAGTATTCAATGCATCTTAATATCCTTCCAGATTCTCATTCTTAATAAACTTTCCTTTTAAAAATCCTAATTTTCAAGGCCCTATATAGTTCAGTCCAATAGATATAGGGATCTCAAAGCAGCTCCATGATCAATATGTTGAATTTTACCCATTTTTAGTGATGGAAAACCAAATGCGGTTCACTTTGCACACAGCTGATTACTTGTTGCATTTAAAGAGGAATGTCTGAAGAATAAATAATGTTTAAACTAGATATGTATCTTGTTTCCCTCTATTAAAAAAATTGCATAAAAAATTTGCATAAGCAGGGGACCTCTGATTGAGTTGACACAGAATGACCCAATAATATTTCACAATATATGTATTTTTTATCAAATAAATGCAGCCTTGTAGAGTATGTTAAAATCTAATGGAATGTAAAATAAATGTAGCTTTTATTTTGCTTTGTTTTTATCAGCATTGTCATTGTCTGCTCTATTCTACTCTATTATTCTCTGGTCATTCCATTTATTCGATTTTGTGTTCTGTTAAACAGAGTAGAATAGAATTGATTGAATTTAATTCTATTCTACTCTGTTCATGTCTTAGTTCATAGTTTCATTGTCATGTTCTGTTAAGTTTGCATGGTTTTCCCTGCCACTGTTTTGCCTGAGCTCTAGTTCGTAGTTTGTTGCCATAGTTTCTAATTGAGTTACGCACCTGTTTCTTGTTCCATTGATTATCCTTGTGTGTTTATAAGCCTTCTGTTCTTTCTGTTCATGGTTAACTGTTGTCTATGTTAATGTTTTGGTCCTTCTTGGTGTTTATTAAAAGTATCTATCGTTCATTGTGCGTCATGCATCATTCTTCGGATCTGAACTGCACACTTGGGTATGTTGTATGAACACGATTCTCCAGTAAGCGCTGTATGACATGCACTTTGTTGTGTGTTTCAGGGCTCTGATCATCCGCGCAGGAGAGATCATTCCCATGTCCAGCTCCTTCACTCCAGAATCGGAGCGCCAGAGAATTCAGTTCCTGGTGAGAGAAATCTGGATTTCCCACAGAATTCTGATCCTGGTTAATAGTGTTTACTCCTTAGTTGTGTTTTGTTCAGCAGCTGGCCTTGGCGAATGGTTTTCCCGCACTCGGATGTTTGTTTGCATTCTTTCAAGGACAAAATCCCCAATTATGGAGCATGTTTGCGGTTTTACACAGGAAGACTCCAGTGGTTTTTCCTTTTGTTTCGTTCTCTCCCAGGCTCACCTGCAGCCGTCACTGTTGGGAAACGAGTTCACGCACTTGGAGTTTCCCAGAAGGGTCACGAAAAAAGAGGTCGGGAAGAGAATGCTGTACCGAGACTTCACAATGAACGGATGGTGAGCTTTTATTTTCATGATACCACAATAATAGACCAGAAAAACTCAAATAATTAATTTTTTTAAAAGTTATTGAGTGTCTGAATTGAAACAGTGTTGTATAAAGTGCTATAGACATAAAGCTAACTTGACTGTCCTTACAATAGATTTGAGTGAGAAACAGACTAAAAATCAGTGCATGTGGCTGTTCAACACTGATTTTATAACCTATGTTTTCGAATCAGTATTCACTTCACTTTCTGTAGCTGAGACTCTCTTCTTTCAGTGTGAAGTCTCAGACGCGCTCTCGAGTTTTCTCTCGCCGCTTCAGCTGCTGTTTGATGTTTGTTGTGTTGTTTTGTGCAGGGCCTACAAAAACAGTTCAGGAAGAAGATCTGAAGTTTCCACTCATATACGGAGAAGGAAAGAAGGTAAGACGTATTCCTGCTTCACAGCTCACTCGATCACAAGAGGGTCATCTTAGAGTTAATGATGTCTTTAAACGATTTTAGTTGCCTGTATCGCTTGTCTTTCTACACTCTTAGAAAAAAAGGGATCTTTATTCAGTTTTAAACAATGCTTTAATCCAAAAAGATTCTATATAAGGAGAAACGGCTTCAATGATTGCATTCATTTTTTTCTAGTGATAAAGTACTTTTTACAAGCCGTTTAATTAACAAAATGTACTTAAAATTAAAAATGAATTAAAGCAAAATTAATTAGTTAAAACTAAATCCATAAAATGATCACATGATGGATATCCATATAGTTATTCAAAACCTAAAGCTCAAAAACCTAAAAACATTTCTGTACAAGAAAGTAATTGGCAGAGAGATGTTTGAAAATTCCCGGTAAACACAAAAGCAAGATTGAAACCAAACTATTTATTTATTTACTGTAAGCATGTGTGGTTGTGAATACAGTATTACTCAGTATGAGAGAAAAGAAATGCATCACCCATGTGTGTAGCTGGACAGAAACAATGGTTGTGTTTGAAAAAGGAAATCAAGATACTTCCTGTTAGATTTATTTGTGTTACATAGAGAATTGTGTGTTGTGTTTTGCAAAAAGTTTTTTATGAAATCAAAAGATTTCTCATCTTTCGACTTCATAAAACACTTTTAGTGTATGGTTTTGCAGATTTGGTGTCAGGTTTCAGAAACTGTGTGACAAGTAAGGATTTTGTGTGTTAAGCAGTTGAAAAAAACTAATTTGAAAAGTGCAAAAATACTTCTGTATCTTTTAATTGTTTTGCATTTGTGAATGTAAATTTGTTTGTGTATTTACAAATGGTATTTTGTGAATATGAATTCGGTTGAGTTTGTGAATCGCAGCTTGTAAATATATAAACTTGCTTTTGTGAATGTGAATTGGCTTACGCATTTGTGAGTCATATTTGTAGAGATTAGAAACTGATTACAACTTTATAGTTGAATTTATAGTTAAAGTTCTGTCTCTTTATGAAGGAATTAAAAGGTGAAAAACTGAACTTAATAAACTTTTTCTAGGTTCATCTTTGCCAAATTGGAGAATGAACCATCATATCAGAGAAGTTGAGAGGGAAAAAAACATCAAGGCCATTAAAAAAAAAATCAATCTTCAATCTGTGAGATCGCACGTCTGCTGTTCTTACATCAGTGAGACAGAGCGATTGCAAAAAGATAGGCTGAGGGAGTGACGGCAAATTTCTTTTTCTGTTCTGACCAAACGTCAATCAATCTCTTGATTCCCCCCCCCCCCCCTTTTTTTTGAAAGGTCATAGAAACACTACACTACGTTTTTTTATTTTTTTATTTTGCTATTTGGGAAAATGGGAATGCAAAAATTGTTTATTGTAGTTTCTGTTCACCACTTATGGAAGCCTGTTTCTGCCATGAAATACAAAATATAAAAGGTAATTATCTCACAATTTTGACTTTTTTTTTAACAATTGCGAGATATAAGTCAAGTCAAGTCCCTTTATTTATATAGCGCTTTTACAATGCAGATTGTGTCAAAGCAGCTTACATTGATAACTGGTACATTATTTGCTGCACAGCAGCTCTTAGAGAATAGTGTCAATGCAGGCAGATCAAAGCACTGTTGAATAAATGTCAAGAATACTGTTGAATATCAAATGTCAAGTATATAAACACAGTTGCGTGATATAAAGTGAGAATTTCGAGAAATAAAGTCCTGTGTGATTCAGAATTTGTCAGAAGAAGTCAGAATTGCGAGATATAAAGTCAGAATTGCGTGATATAAAGTCAGAATTGGAGATATAAAGTCAGAATTGCGATATAAAGTCAGAATTGCGATATAAAGTAGAATTGCGAGATATAAAGTTAGAATTGCAAGCTAAAGTCAGAATTGCGAGAAGATATAAAGTCAGAATTGCGTGAATAAAGTCAGAATTGCAGAATTGCTAGTCAATTATATAAAGTCAGAATTATAAAGTCAGAATTGCGAGATAAAGTTAGAATTGAAGAGTCGAAATTGGATATAAAGTCAGAATTGCAGATATAAAGTCAGAATTGCGAGAAGTCATTGTCGATATAAAGTCAGAATTGCGAGATATATATAAGTCAGAATTGCGTGATATAAAGTCAGAATTGCGATATAAAGTCAGAATTGCAGATATAGTCAAATTGATATAAAAGTCAGAATTGCAGTTATAAAGTCAGAATTGCGAGATATAAAGTCAGAATTGTGAGATATAAAGTCAGAATTGCGAGATATAAAGTCAGAAAGATATAAGTCAGCGAATTGCGAGATATAAAGTCAGAATTGCAGAATTGCGAGATATAAAGTCAGAGATAAAGTCAGAATTGCGAGATATAAGTCAGAATTGCGAGATATAAAGTCAGAATTATATAAAGTCAGAATTAAAGTCAGAATTGCGAGATATAAGTCAGAATTTAAAGTCAGAATTGCGAGATATAAAGTCAGAATTGCGAGATATAAAGTCAGAATTGCGAGATATAAAGTCAGAATTGCGAGATAAAGTCAGAATTGCGAGAATATAAAGTTAAAGTCAGAATTGCGAGATATAAAGTCAGATGTGATATAAAGTAAGTCAGATTGCGAGATTATAAAGTCAGAATGAGATAAAGTCGAATTGCGATATAAATCAGAATTGTCAGAATTGCATAAAGTCAGAAAGATATAAAGTCGAGATATAAAGTCAGAATTGCGAGATATAAAGTCGAAGATATAAAGTCAGAATTGCGTCAGAATTGCGAGATATAAAGTCAGAATGAGATAAAGTAAGAAAATAAAGTATTGCGAGAAGTCAGAATGCGAGAGATTGCAGAAAGTCAGAATTGAGATATAAAGTCAGAATTGCGAGATATAAAGTCAGAATTGCGAGATATAAAGTCAGAATTGCGAGATATAAAGTCAGAATTGCGAGATATAAAGTCAGAATTGCGATAAAGTCAGATTGAGAAAGAATGCGAGATATGAGATATAAAGTCAGAATTGCGAGATATAAAGTCAGAATTGCGAGATATAAAGTCAGAATTGTGAGTATAAAGTCAGAATTGCGAGATATAAAGTCGAATTGCGGATAAAGTCAGAATTGCGAGATATAAGTCAGAAGAATTGCTCAGAAAGATAAAGTCAGAATTGCTAAGACATAACTCAGAATTCTGAGGAAATAGTCAGAATGGTGAAATAAAAAGTCGCAATTACCATTTTTATTTATTATTTAGTGGCAGAAACAAGCTTCCATAACCACTATAGAAGTTTTCCCAGTGACGATTTCCTCTTCTGAGAGTCCTCGAAATGTAAAAAATGGTCCATTAGTGGTGCTGAAGTCAATCATAACTCGTACTGGTGCTCCTGTCACTCTCAGAAGAAAAGGTTCTTTATGGAACCTTCAAGGGTTCCGTCAGGCGCTTCATATATGGAACGATTTAGAGGTTCCATCATGTGATCATTTTATGGATTTAGTTTGAATTAGTTAATTTTGTTTTAATTCTTGTTTTATTTTAATTAAATTTTATGAGTTAAACAGCTCATAAAGAAACGAAAATAACCTGTTAAGCATGAAAGTATCATGTGATCATTTAAGACATTTAGAACATTTATTCTTTAAAATTGAATCAAGAACCCGAGAGTTCAATATGGAATCACTGAACCTTTTTTCTAAGAGTGCAGTGACATGTTCCGGGTGTTAATGTGTTCTTTCCGTGGCGCTGAACTGAGATCAGTGTGGTGTGACGAGTGAAACCGGCCTCCGGTCGTCTTCGAGGAGGTCTCAGCTTCACAAGGCATCTGTTCTGAATCCTGATCCCTCCTCGTCTCGTCTCATCTCTGGCGCGATAGCGTTCAGTCGAGTCTCCGCCGTCTGTGGGAGGCTTCGGTGGGAGCAGATATCAAAACGAGGGAGTCTGAGAAAGCAGCTGGTCGAGGGCATGTGTATTATTAACCAGCAGGGGCATTCTGGGAAAGATCTGCTCGCTGAATTCCCTCTGTACTAGAAGTCCCTCTTATTTATTAACCATATTCATAGAGACACTTTCACCATCCAGTTGAATTAGTTTTACTAGGAAATACATCACATTATTGAAGTAAAATGGCTCATGTTGGCATATATGTGTGTTTGTGTCGCTCAGGCTCGTGTTCTGGCCACCATCGGCATCACTCGAGGACTCGGCGATCACGACCTGAAGGTTCACGACTCCGACATCGCTATCAAACCGTTCCTCTTGAGTTCTCCCGAGGTTTGTAATTCACTTTACACACATAAACACACTACCAATACGCCAAGGCAACATTTCTCATTTTCATTTAGTTCAAGTTAAAGTACTAAAATAACTAAAACAAATTAAAGTAAAACTTGATATATAGACCTATTAAAAAAATGACAAAAACACACAATAAAATGACTAAAGCTTTGACAAAATGACAAAAAAAAAGTCCAATTCAAAATAGTATAATAGTACATCAATGATACTATATTTACCATGGTATTGGTATTGTTTGGGAAAAGTACCATAGTATTAATGTTCTTTAATGGTATCATGGCATTGTTTCTTTGGATTTTTACCATGATACCATACCATTTACCATGGATTATTACCATGATATTACCATGGTACCTTTTCTAAAAAAAAAAATCATGTTCAATATGTACCATGCTAATACCACGATTTAGTTAATGTTTTTTAAACAATGTACCATGTATTACTGTGTCTTTAGAAAAGGTAATGTCATATTGAATATGTACCATGGTAATACTATGATTTAGTTAATATATTTTAAACAAGATACATGGTATTAATGTATTTTGGATATAATACATGGTTTACTGTTTTTGGATATATCTACCATTTTGGATATAGTATCTACTGTAGGGATATAATGCATGGTGTTACTGTATTTTGGATATAGTATCATGATGTTACTGGATAATTGGATGTATTTTGGATATAGTATCATGGTGTTAATTTTGGATATAACTGTATTTTGGATATAATCATGGTGTTACTGTATTTTTGGATATAGTATCATGGTATTAATGTATTTTTGGATATAGTATCATGGTGTTACTGTATTTTTGGATATAGTATCATGGTGTTACTGTATTTTTGGATATAATGCATGGTGTTACTGTATTTTTGGATATAGTATCATGGTGTTACTGTATTTTTGGATATAGTATCATGGTGTGTATTTTGGATATATGGTGTTACTGTATTTTTGGATATAGTATCATGGTGTTACTGTATTTTTGGATATAGTATCATGGTGTTACTGTATTTTTGGATATGGTGTTACGTATTTGATATTGTTACTGTATTTTGGATTATAGTATGGTGTTTACTGTTTTTGGATAGTATCATTGTTACTGTATTTTTGGATATAATTGGTGTTACTGTATTTTTGGATATAGTATCATGGTGTTACTGTATTTTTGGATATAGTACCATGGTGTTACTATTTTTGGATATAGTACAATGGTGTTACTGTATTTTTGGATATAATCATGGTGTTACTGTATTTTTGGATATAGTATCATGGTGTTACTGTATTTTTGGATATAGTATCATGGTGTTACTGTATTTGTATAATGCATGTGTTACTGTATTTTGGATATAGTATCATGGTACTATTTTTGGATATAGTATCATGGTGTTACTGTATTTTGGATATTATCATGTGTATTTTTGGATATATGATACTGTATTTTGGATATAGTATCATGTGTTACTGTATTTTGGATATAATGCATGGTGTACTTATTTTTTAAGATGGTTACTGTATTTTGGATTATATGGTGTTACTGTTTTTGGATACATGGTATTTTTGGATATAGTGCATGGTGTTACTGTATTTTTGGATATAGTATCATGTGTTACGTGTTACTGTATTTTTGGATATATGTTACTGGATTTTTGTAGGTGTACTATTTTGGATATAATCATGGTGTACATGGTGTTACCTGTATATTTTGGATATAATGGTGTTACTGTATTTGGTATAGTACCATGTGTTACTGTATTTTTGGATTCATGGATACTGTATTTTTGATACTGTATTTTTGTATATTACCATGGTGTTACTGTATTTTTGGATATAGTATCATGGTGTTACTGTATTTTTGGATATAGTACCATGGTATTACTGTATTTTTATATAATGCATGGTGTTACGGTATTTTTGGATATAATGCATGGTATTACCTTGGTTGTGGAGATTACCATGGTATTTCTATAACATTTGAAAAACGTACCATGGTATCATTACCATGTTTTTTTTTTGTTTTTTTTAGATTTACCATAGTATTACTATGTTTTTTTTAAAAGGGTACCATAGTAATATCAAGTTTTTGTTGACTGTGTACCCTGGTAATACCATGATTTTTTCATGTTTTTAACCAAGGTACTGTATTAGGGTATTACTGTTTTTTGGATATGGTATATTACCATATTGTGTAGACATTTACCATGGTATTACCATGTTATGGACAAAGTATCATGGTATTACTGTGTTTCTTAGGGTATCATGTTTTTTTGGACATTTACTATAGCATTACTATGTTTTTTGGAAAAGTTATCATGGTTATACCTTGTTTTTCAGAAGTATCTTGAAAATGTTGTGTTTCATAAATATGGAATCATTCTATATCAGCATCTATCGTATAAAATTATTGTTATTTCCATCTGATGCTGGCACCACCACAGTACTCTTGCAAGGGTTTCTGGGTCAGAAATCAGGTCTGTTTTGCATATTAAAGTAAAGATCCTTCTATACGTTATATAACCTCAGATATACATCACAACAGCACTGAATCGAATAGAATCAAGTCTAGAGCCGCAGATTTTCCTCCTGTGCTCGTGTTTATCATGATTTTTAACGTCTCTCTGCCTCTAAGACAGCTTCATCCCCTCAGAATAAAGTTGTGGTGTTGAAGCAGCACAGATCCCGCAGTGACACGAGTCTCTCTCCTCCTCAAATCTTCTGAAGCTCTCTTGATCTTTAATTCACACGCTGTGTAAAGTTCATCCTCGGTTCATCCCGCCGTCTGCACTTCAGCCGAGCTTTTTCTCTTTCGGCTTGTCTTTGATCTGTTTTTCTTATTCGTCCTCCTCCTCGATGCACTTTTCCCTGTTATACGATTGAGCAACTTCTGTAACTATGTCAGCTATGCATGCGGTGTGGACTCTGGCGGGGTCGAGTCGCTCATTTCCTGTCTGGTGCACAAATACTGGGTGAAAGGTCGAGGATGGGTCACTGAGGACGACCAGACACTTGCATCAGATATGATTTCTATCCAACTGTCTATCTTTCAAATATTTAAATATTGAATAAAATGTATTAATTTATAAAAAAAAAATAAATAATCTATATTCTATTTATATTATATATATATATATATATATATATATATATATATAATATATATAATAATTTATATATATTCTAGTATTATTCTAAAATATCTTTTAAATAAACCCATATATATAAATAATTAAATAAAAACTATTTATTATTTAAATATATTGAATAAATGAATTTATAAAAAAAATGTACATTTTAAAAATATTTTTTAACACTTAATACAACATAATTATGTATAAGTATATTGATTAATATTGTAAATTAAATATTTAAATTAATTATTCAAGTCAAATGAATTAAAACGTAATATTGTTTTTAAATATTGAATAAAATGTTTAATTTAAAATCAAATGTATGCATTTTTAAGATATTTGTTTTTAATTATCTAATTGATTATAATATCTTATTATATATAATTAATTAATGTGTTGTGTGTAATTATTTTAATGTTATATATATATAATAGATATTAATACATTTATTATTTAATATTGAATAAATGTATTAGTTTATACACATTTTAAATGTAGCATTTTTAACACATTTTAAATAATTTATAATGAATAATTATTAAATTGATACATTATGATTAATATTATAACTTAAATAATTTTTCATTAATTATTTAATAAAACATCTGTGAATCATTTTATGATTAATATTGTAAATTAAATAATTATTAATTGATTATTAAAGTCAAATGAATTAAATCTTAATAATGTTATTCAAATATTAAATAAAATGTATTAATTTAAAATTAATTAAATGTATGTATTATGTTTTAATTATAATTTATTATAATCTTTCTATATATATTAAATATTAGATAATTAAATACATTTATTATTTAAATATTGAATAAATGTATGGATTTATACACATTTTAAAATGTAACATTTTTACACATTTTTTACAAAATAATTAATATATTTAATAATTATTATAATTGATGCATTATGATTAATATTATAACCTAATTAATAATTTAAATAAAACATCTGTGAATCATTTTTTGCAGACACACCTCCCATGGCTTTATTCACTGTTTATTTCTTCCTAAAGCATCAGAACGAGTTTGAATGAACCTGCTGGACGGGTGTTTCTCCACACGTCTGTGTTCATGTGGACCAGTGAGAGGGCGACTCTGATGAAATCGCCCGCGGTCTTTCCTCAGTCACAATGTGTCTGTCTGAGATCATGCACCAGAGACAAGAACTAACAGGCTTATGGGATTGTGAGCGTGTTTGGCCAGTCGGTTATTAAATGGAAATTTAGCTTTAATGAAAAACTCCCTCCACGACACTGACAGTTTGAGTGTGTCAGGCAGATGAATGTGTTACTAAAGCAGTAAGCTACGAGAGGTCATGTGTTTCAGTCATTTTACTGCAGTTAAACGTGTGACACAGCGGCAGAAGCAATAGGATAAAAGACATCAATATTTAATAAATAATTTAGGGACAATATACAAGTACCATTTTCATTATTACCCAATAATACACATCATAATAAGAATATAGATATATTATAATAATATTTTTTATAAATTAATACATTTTATTCAATATTTAAATATTATAATTATATATATAGCTAATTTGTGGTGTGTTTACAGTTGTCAAGTTGTTTTATTAAAATAGAATTCTATTAATGCGCTCGTCCATGTTTGTGTTTAATAAATGTCATTTCTACAGGTGAAGGTCTATAACCTGTCTCAGCATGAACATGGCGCTGATGATGTCATGATCCTGGCTACAGATGGACTCTGGGACGTGCTGTCCAATCAGGAAGTGGCAGAGGCAGTATCTGGTTTCCTTGGAAACTGTGACCCTGATGACCAGCACAGGCAGGTTCTTCAGTGTTGGTTGAGCATCAACTATCTACTCGTGCAACCCTGAAGACAACATGGGCTATTTTGGGCAATGTACAAGAGAATGGGATTTTGCTTTTAAAGGATTATTCACTTCTGAGTGAAAATTTCCTGATAATTTACTCACCTCCATGTCATCCAAGATGTTCATGTCTTTCTTTCTTCAATCGAAAAGAAATGAAGGTTTTTGAGGAAAACATTCCAGGATTTTTCTCCATATAGTGGACTTCACTGGGGTTCAACGGGTTGAAGGTCCAAATGTCAGTTTCAGTGCAGCTTCAAAGAGCTCTACATGATCCCAGACGAGGAAGAAGAGTCTTATCTAGAGAAACCATCGGCCATTTTCTAAAAAAGATAAAAATTATATACTTTTTAACCACAAATGCTCGTCTTGCACTGCTCTGTGATGCGCCACGCATTACGTAATCATGTTGGAAAGGTCACTCGTGACGTAGGCGGAAGTACCGATCCAGTGTCTACAAAGTGAACGTGCAAAAATTAAGTCAAGCGGCCTTTACAAAAAAAATGTAAAACAACGATGTCGGACGATTTTGAAGTTGGAGGAGAAAATGAGTTTTTCGGCCTACCTACGTCACGCATGACCTTTCCAACATGATTACGTAATGCGTGGCACATCACAGAGCAGTGCAAGACAAGCATTTGTGGTTAAAAAGTATATCATTTTTATTTAATTTTAGAAAATGAGCGATAGTTTCTCTAGATAAGACTCTTATTCCTCGTCTGGGATCATGTAGAGCTCTTTGAAGCTGCACTGAAACTGACATTTGGACCTTCAACCCGTTGAACCCCAGTGAAGTCCACTATATGGAGAAAAATCCTGGAATGTTTTCCTCAAAAACCTTCATTTCTTTTCGACTGAAGAAAGAAAGACATGAACATCTTGGGTGACATGGAGGTGAGTAAATTATCAGGAAATTTTAATTCAGAAGTGAACATCGTTTTTCAGAGCGATTCCATAGAAGAACCATTTTGGGTTCCCCAAAGGACCTTTCAGTAAACATTCTAAAAATAATCTTTTTCCACTCTAAAGAACATTTTGTGGAATGGAATGGTTTCATGCACTCTTAAAAATAAAGGTTCTTGATTGGCATCAATGGTTCCATGAAGAACCTTTAAGGAACACTCCACTTTTTTTGAAAATAGGCTAATTTTCCAACTCCCCTAGAGTTAAACAGTTGAGTTTTACAGTTTTCGAATCCATTCAGCTGATTTCTGGGTCTGGCGGTACCACTTTTAGCATAGCTTAGCAGAGTTCATTGAATCTGATTAGACCGTTAGTATCTCGCTCAAAAATGACCAAACTCAACTGTTTAACTCTAGGGGAGTTGGAAAATGAGCCTATTTTCATAAAAAGTGGAGTGTTCCTTTAAAATCCATGGAACCTTTCCATTGATCAATAGGTTCTTTACAGTGAAAAAAGGTTCTTTAAATGTTTAAAATTGGAAGAAAAGTTCACTGAAAGGTACTTTGGGGAAACAAATGGTTTTGCTGCTTTAATTTTTAAGAGTGTGGATGGAACCATAAATGCCAATAAAGAAGCTTTATTTTTAAGAGAGTAGTGGTTGAAGATCTGGACTGGTAACTGGTTTGTTCCAATCCCGTATGACTTTCTAATGCAGTTCTGCTAAACAGAAAGTCATATGGGTTTGGAACAACATGAAGTTGAGTAAATACATGTTTGGGTGAAACTATTCCTTTAATTTTGAAGAACGCATCTCCATTGTTTTCCAGGTACACAATGGCAGCTCAAGACCTGGTGATGAAGGCCAGAGGAGTCTTGAGGGACCGAGGCTGGAGAATCGCTGGAGACCGGCTCGGCTCTGGAGATGACATCTCAGTCTTCATAATTCCTCTAATGCATGGCAATAAACATCCCCAGCCGAGCTGACCAATCAGGAGGCAGGGCGCCAACCGAATCGGACTAACGCAACGCTCAGATGCTCAGACAGCGTCCTGCTGGAGTTTGTGGAACTCGCTGTGCGTTTGAGCTCATTTACAATACGGACATTTGCTTTTAAGGCTTAAAAGTCAACATCTACTGACTTTGAAGACCCACGTCAATGTTCCCAACCTCTGCGTGGGTTGGTGGGATCAGTATATAAGTTATAACTTTGCACAATGACTAAAGGAGGGTCCGGTTCTTTGAAGTTCTCCGCGGACAGATGCGCACCCTCCGCAGTTTGTTTATCCGCACTCATCTGGCAGCTAGGCGGAACCAACCGTGTTTTGTTTGTCCTTTCAGGATATTAATTTATCCTCTGAATGTTTAGTTTGAGGTTTTCCTTCTTTGCGTTCCCTGCAAAAAAAAATCAAAGCAATTCTGGCTGTTATTTGTACATCCTGTTTTAAAAAGACTCAAAGTTATTGTAAATGAAGACTCAGTATTGTTTTGCTTCTCCTGTGCGCTGTATATTTGCAATAGATACTAAGCTAAATAATGCCGACCTGATCTTCCATTCATCTCAGTAAGATTTTTAGGATGATAGGCCTACATTTTTAAGGAACAGTAAATCATGTGTCGGATGGAGAAGTCTCATGTAAAGCGAGCGCTCCCTTTGATTTCAATACGCAGCGTCTTGAATTAACACCTACCTGCAATCTGTTCTTCAGGGCTCCCGTGTGGAGGTTCGGTGAGGTCTGACTCGCGATACATCATGTTCACAGTGGCACCTTCCTCTTCTACAGCACAAACCCGCTGTGAGCATTTGGAAAGGCTTTCGTACACACACACACACAATGTGCAAACACACATATACACACTCCCCAAGAGAGTGGCCATCTGGTCAGCACAACCTGAGTGTGACCAAAACAAGACTAATTTGGCTAGAGATTCAGCTGTGTGTGTTTGTGTGTGTGTGTGTGTGTGTGGACTGCTCTAACACACTTTAGCGCAGTCGTTTGTGTGGGTGGATGGCACTGCAAGGGCATCACATGCTTACTAAAGGAGCATTCTGGGAAGCGCATACACATTCACTGCAAAAATGATTCATATAAACTATATGTGGCTCCATTAATGCTTATTGAAATGGCCAACAGATTTTAATAAAAACTCACTGAAGATGTTTCACTAAAATGTTTCTAAAATAACAGGAATAATTTCATATGTTTTCCCAAATGATGTACTCCCATATTAAAAAAAAGAATAAAGACATGTTCACACACCAAATACATTTTGTCATTATTTACCATGTTTTCTACTAAATTATTAGCTGATAACTTCCAGCCGCGCCTCATTCGCGCTTCTGCAAATTCAAATTTAAATTTACCGTTGCATTTTTCAACTGTCAAATTTCAGCGATTCGTGAGCTGGAGATTCTCAGTGAGTAACGATAATAACGACTATAATTTATCATATGATTTAAGAAAACTCACTAGTGCCCTAGACTACTTTTATGGTTTTAATGGAGTTTAGTCAGGTAAACCATTTTTGGCGCGAATGAAATCAGTGAAGGATAGACGAAGTCTTTGATCGTTATATAAAACACTAAAATGAGTTAAAAATTAAATGTAAGCTTAAGACTTTTAGACAGAACAACGCGTATGGCCTGCACGTTTCATTCTCATCAAATACGGCATCCATCTTAGAAGTTTTTTTGGTGTTTTGTCCTTTTTGAAATTGTAACTGACACATTTGTAGTGTTGAAGAAAATCATGTTTGGAAGACATTAGGGTGAGTGTCGATTGATTTTCATTTTTGGATTTAATTTATTGATTTGTCAAAGAAAAATAATACACTGAAATTACCTCATTTTGCCATTTACATCCTCTGAGAATGAAACTGTCGTTGGCGCTGCAGTAATTGATCGGAGTTAAGTTCACATATTTGACAAATGGATAAATTTACTACCATAACCAGCCAACATCTGTGATAATAGTAGAGTTTGATAACGATTGAAACGCACCCTGTTCAAACATGAACACGCTTGAGTTTCTGAAGAACAGCGTTTCTTTCATCTCTAGGTCATGAACCTGGTTAGAGAAATCCTGAACGATTCCCTCAGATTTACACGAAAGCTTTCAGCCTACTTACTGCATGAATGACGTCAGCACATTATCTACACTAATCATGTACTTCCGCTATAAAATCCAGTTAAGGGTGACCACCTACAGCACACGCACCAGATCAAGTGTCAGATAGATGAATTTATAACAATTTGCACTGTGGCAGTTAACAATAAATATGTTAAAATGAAACCTATACAGACGTGATTTGGGTTTATCAATATTATTTTATAACCTATACACACGTTGATAAGATACTGGTACTTCCCTTCTGGGAGGAAACTGGAATGTAATGATTAAGATCAAGAACATATAGTCATATTTAGAAATTATACACGTAGTATTAGTATAGTTAGGTCTTCAGGGTTAAATGAGGCTAAGCCTTTAATGACATCAGAGCATGTCATTCAACACCCCACGTGTACATTAACTACGCCTTTTCTACAAGGATTAAATGTAATTATTAACCCAAGTACACTAAGTGCACGTGCTCAGGTTGAGTAGTCCAAACCATCCCAGGTAATGTACGTTACCACGTGACGTCACGATCGATGATTCTACGGTAGTGGGCAGAAAAAGCCACGTCACAGCTCTCTTCATAGCAACAGTAGAGTATGACCTACATGTATTAGCAATCCCAAGGGCAAAATCAAGTATCTATTAAAATTAATAACCCTACCCGTCGTGTTCCCGAGGGTAATACCTGTTTTTCTGCTGTGCTCGACATAAAAAACACTACTTTACTGAAGAAAACTGGGGCATATGGCCAATCCCTATTAATTCACAATTCAGTGTGCATATCATTAAAACATGATTAATAAAAGCAAAAATTAGACACTTAAGACAGCAACGTGTTTCATAAGATACACATTTATTGAATTTAAATGACTTACCATGGAGCACACATTTACAACTCTCAGAACAATTTTAACATGCACACAACTATGACTATATCACACACATTTACATACATGTCACATAAAAACATATTTTCCAAGACGATTTGGATTCCAAAGCGAATTCCAGCTTGGGAAGAGTGTAACCAGCACTGGCAAGGGAGTAGCTTGCGCAGTCATCTCCATAACGGGCAATGTCACATCCCAACCAACAGCACAAACTACTACCTCAGCCAGTACACGGCTAAATCGGTTTCGGAGCCCGCAAAACGTGGTCCCCAATTCGAATCCGTATAAAAAGAATTCCAAGAATTCGCGCTGAACGTTCCAGAGCGCGCGAAGATTCCGAGCTGAATGGTCGTAGTACTCGTCTCGTGAGCGGGCTACACTCCCTTCAGCTGCTCCGCTATTGGCTGGGAGCTCAGCCAATGGGGTGTCAGAGGGCCACCGCCCACGACGCACACACCCCCAAAAGGGTCCACGCCTCCGGCATTCCTCAGCCAATGGTTTTTCCTGAGTTCACACGAGACTTAGAGCTCGTGATTTTGAATGAGTTGGTTTTGATTGACACTCACTTACTGTAAAGACCTACAGAACAGAAGTCCTGAGAAAGACTGTGTGTGTTTGTGCTGTTAAATAATACTTTAACTTAGCAAATTACGTGTTGTATGAGCTTTTTCAGACAATAAAAATACAAATATTACACAAAACGGATAGTTCTCGTCCTGGATGCTGATTGGTCAATACAGCGTTCCAGTCGTGCTGAGGCGAAATGGCTGCGTGCAAAAACATAAAAACCCTGCCCTTATTTGAAAAGTGAAGCCAAAAGAATGAGAATCCAGTTGTTTTTGGCTGTAAAACAAATGCAAGTGAAATGGGCATTAAGATTTCAGCATTAGGATTTTAGGTAAAAATGTGGACCACAAAACCAGTCATTTTTTAAATCGAAAGCACTAAATAAGCTGAATAAATAAGCTTTTCATTGATGTGTGGTTTGTAATTCTGGAATCAAAAAAATCAAAAGATTAAAGTTGTCCAAATGAAGTCTTTAGCAATGCATATCCACTCACAAAAATACATTTTTGATATATTTACGGTAGGAAATTTACAAAATATCTTCATGGAACATGATCTTTACTTAATATCCTAATGATTTTTGGCATAAAAGAAAAATCTATAATTTTGTTGGCTGTTGCTACAAATATACCCATGGCTGGTTTTGTGGTCCAGGGTCACAAATGTATATGGAAAATTATTAATGTAGATTGGAAAACATTTTAGGTCATGTTTTAAATGTTTCTGTGGTGAAATACATTTTTCAAACCACAGATATACCATGTAGTTTCCCAATGTGATATCAGCTGCATGCATGAATAATAACAATAAAATAGTTTAAAATAGATGTTTTAGATGCAGTACGGCATGTCAACACAGGACAGGCGCTGGAATCCTTGTCAGGTTGTAATTATCCTGCAATAATTACTGCCTGACTTAACGTTAAAACGCTTATTTAATGCTTCATTTACATTCAGAAGAGCTTGAACGTTTTTCATAGTCATATTAGAATTAGAGATGCATCGGTACTACATTTCTCCGATACCCGATTATTCAGAGTGATATCTGCTGATAATACCAGTAGTTTGGCCTTTTATACCTTCTTTTAAATTAATGATAATTTCATTATAATTAATCATTATAATTATTATATTTTGAAAGAAATGCAAATAAAAACATCAACTTGTTTCAGAGTAACTGGTATAGTTATAAAACACATTACTCAATTAATAACTAAATTCTGAAGATTAAATTAATATTCCTAACTTTCTGACTGTTATTAAATTTAATTACTATTAATATCGACATTCAAATGGTTTCTTAGCATTTTCTTTACTCAAAGCCTAAATGCAGTGCATTTTCCTGCCCTCTTTTGATTGACAGGATATATCAGCCCTGAATATCGGCTGTTTTTAAACTACCGATTATTAGCCGATATATCGGTGCATCTCTAATTTGAATGTAAATTAACTGTCGCTACTGGAGATGAAATGCGTCTCATGAAAACCAGAGGAGCGATATTTTGATGTTCATAGAACTGTACCATTTATTATTGTACACACACCGGGTTCAACCCTTCTCAATGCGGCTAAAGATGACATGGAATGTTACAGTAAGATCTTGCATAAAATTCATTGCTGTTGAGAAAATTTCACAAAAAAAAAAAAAAGAAAAGAAAAAAAGACCATTCTTCATGTGTTTATTATGATGTTTCCGTTCTCTCTTTTTAAATGATTTTTTGGATTTGATTTTCAATCCAAATACGTAACTCTTAATTACATCTTTAACACTATCACCAAACACTGTACATTAACTCCAGGGGAGAGGGGTGGGGGAGGGGACCAAAAACCCATAAAAACAACAAACACTGCAAATTTAACGTAGCAGTTAATACATCATTAAAGTCGGCCAATCAGAGTCTACCGTCAGCTCGTATTAGAAGAAGCTTAGAATGATGGGATTTGGAGCTGTCGATCAACAGTTTGCCATGACGATGGGGGTGAATCGGAGTCCTCACGCGTGGTGTATGAAACAGTCACATTCATGTTTGCGGTGGAATAAAAACGTTCAGTCACGACTCGCCGTTCTGCACTTTGGAGACGGGCGGTTGCATGAAGTCTTTGAAGGGCCCCAGGGCGTCTTTGAGGGCGGAGCTCACTTCAGGAGACGAGCAGGTGATGCACTCCACCAGCGTCGGGTACAGCGCGATCACCTGAGCCCACACGTTCCCATCCACTGACGCCCGGACAGCAAAGAAGAGGAGAGAAATGAGCAAAAACAAGGATGCAAAACCTGGAACTTGCCTATGATGCCTCAAAACGCTGTCTAGGTAGGTAACTTGCTAGGTTTTGAGACACCTTTTGCAATGTTATGTTGCATCATGTTTGCGTTCATTAATCAGAACACCGAAAGGACAAACCCGTCTCACCGTTCTCTGGTTGAGTCTTTTTCAAGGAATCCATGAGTGTGCTGATGGCTTTTAACACGAAGATGATCTCAGTCACTTGTTGCCTTGAAAATGAAATAGTGACAAACATTAAGAATCAAGTTCTGTGCAGTTTAGTTAGTGAAAACAAAGTCAAAGCGAATTTTGTGAACATTTGGAAGCTTGTAATTGAGTAATTAAGACTTTTTTTTTTTCTGTATCGGAAACAAGCTTCTAGGGCTGCCCTCGACTAAATATTTTTCTAGTCGATAGTAGTTGCTCATTTAAGCAATTAGTCAACTAATTGCACGTTTATATTAATAAACCATATAAATCTTAATAATAAGCCTTTAAATCGCCTATATATAATACATAGCCTAATCAGTGCTCGAACAGGAAGGGTTACAGCGAGATGAAGTCGACGATGCTGACTAGTCATCTCCGCAGCAGTGGACGCGACTATATGCACGTTTCATACGGATCACATAATCTGAGAATATTTGAATTTCTATAGATATATTTCTCATGTCTGTGAGGCAAGTATATGCTGAGTTTTGTTGGCATGCTCAAGTTCACTTGAGATCAAGATTGCAGAAAGCTTACAAAAGCACAACATTTTGAGTTTACAGAAATAAAAGCAAACCATTTACAGTTTCGAATGATGGATTATTCTTATCTGTATGACCAAAAATGAAGAAGTATTTTAAGTTAAATGCAACTGATCGCGCGCTCTCCACACAAACACTTGGATACGCGACTAACTTGGATAACGGTGAGTCGACTATTAGGGGGCAGCCCTACAAGCTTCCATACATTTCATCCCAAAATCAAAAGAAAGAAAATAATTATATGCTGCATTAAAAATTGAAGCCTAGAATCTTGGGACATGTGGTTTCCACCTCACAGCCGGTGGAAAATAATCAGGATTGGACTCGGGCAGAAATCATGTTCATGGATGCGATTATTAACATTACTGTAGTATGAAGCAGAGCAGGAGCGAGTGTTGTGGAGCTGAACGAGGAGCTGGAGCGATTGATCAACACACGCCTCACAGCAGCGGGACTTTTATTATGACACAGTCACCGGCGCCGCTTCCGCTTTTCCGGTCATGAGTATGAGGTAACGTAGCTCTGTTTATCATATTAGATACATTTGAGAGTGTTGAAAATGATGTTATAACGTTACTCTGAGCGTTCGCTCGGCGGCTGCTGTGAGACACACTGCAGTAAGATAGATCGATTTTACAATATCATATTAAATGCTGGATGGCTTGTGTTGATAAATGGCATGCAATTAATTTTAAAACTTATGATGGAGAAAATTCTGTATTACTGTACTCACAAAAAATCAAGAAAATTAGATTAAACAATAAGACTAAACGTGTTGAGCTACATAAATAATTAGTTTTCTGTCTATAAATATATCAACAGTTGTTCCCTTGACTATTAAAACATGTAAATATTAAAGTGTCTTTGGTGTTTCCATGGTTTCTACAAAATAAAGCGGAAACCGAGGGTAACGCGGGTATGACGCAACTGACAGGCGACTCCTCACATACGTCCCGGAGCCTTGGTTAAAATCGCAATTTTCTCACGATTTACAAATAGTTGCAAACATTTGGGATATTGTAAGTACTCAAGTGAACAAAATATATAACACTGGCCTAGTAGTTTTTGGATATTTTACTGCAAAAATATTACAAATTGCATCTTTAACCACATTTCCTCAACAAATTAATGCCAAAAATATCATTCTCATTACTGTAATGCAAAACAAAAGAAGATATATTACTTTAATTAGCAAGTATTTATAACTGATAGCATTTTTTTCTGGACTTTACTGTAATACTATAATGACGACGATTATTTTATTACAGTAATTTGAGAAGAAAATCTGCTTGCATGCAAAAAAATTAAATGATCCTAAAAATATGCTTTTCTTTATTCAATCCATGTTTTTGTGTATAGCGCTTTTCACAAAGATAGTTTCGAAGCAGCATTATAGAAAATGCAGAGATAGAAATATTTCAGAAAAGGCTCAGTGTGTGCGTTTACGTCAGCTGACCTGGGCAGCGGGCAGCGTCCACTGAGTCTCTCGTCTTCCACGTATCGCCGGAGCACGTCCTGCGCCCCTCTGCAGCAGCACTGACAGCGCCATACGGGAGATGTAGCCCTCCTGCGGCGTCGACACCTTATTACTGAAGGAGAACTGCAGGAGCGTCTCGAAACACACTTTAGAGAACTCCTCCCGCATACGGATGTCCATTTCAGCCTCTGCACGGGACGAGAGGGGCAGTTAGTGCCTTCACACTCCAATTCCTGGGCTTGACCATTGTTATTGAATGACTTTAAAGGGGTCATGATTTGAGAAATTGTATTTTAATTAATTTTTTTTAGTGTATTTGCCTTTTATTTGACAGGACAGTGTAGATTTTTGACAGGAAGTGAGTGGGAGAGAGAAAGAGAGAGGGGGACGGGGTTGGGAAAGGTCCGCGAGCCTGGAATCAAACTCGGGATGACTGAAGCGCAACCGTGCTATATGTCGGCGTGCTGCCCACAAGGCTATCGGCGCAGACTTCCTTGATCTTTTGACATATGAAAGAGTACTCAAAACTTCTATGTTAGTCCAAAAACAGCTTTTATTGAAACCAAGCTCAGAAAACGATGGATTTTGTCACGTTATTACATTATAGTGCGATGAAAGACCGCCTCTGCAGAAGAAGATCGACGCCTACTTCTACATCATCGCCTCTTTAGCCCTGCAAACCAATTCATGCATGTTATGTAGCAGTAAATACGAGACAGACGCACAAACAGGATTACTCCAGCAACAAAACAGGATTACAGACGTTTTGAAGTGCCAAGTTGTGGAAAAACACAGTCTTTGAATTGCCATCCTTGTGATCTTAACATTAAGAAATCGTGGATGAACAATTTTTAACGAAGTTCCAGTCAGATCACAACAGTAAGACACTGTTCGTTTGTTTGATTTGTATTTAAACAAGACAGTTCGACGCAGACTTTTCAGAGTGACTGAAAATAAAAGATGAATCAGTGACAACTACAACAGTAATGTCACAACACACAAGCTTGAGTAACACATTTTTTTTACCATTTATCACTATTGCTTTGTCTGTTACAGATCTATTATGGGATACACAAGGAGACTCGTAATGAACGCTGCTTTTGTTATTGTTTCGCTCAAAGCCATTCACTGTAATCCTGAATGAAATCTTCAGTGACCGACATCTGTTTTGTCAGTAAGACATCACAACACGTTTCATTTTATTTAAAACACGACACTGCAAATGACGATGTATACGTTTTTCACTTTATCGAAAAAGATGAACAGCCTACAAGAACGACAGTGTGACAAACAATGGTACATTCATTCATAATTCACACCGTTAAGTCATCCTTTGTCAACTATAACTGTGGTAACCCCAAGTACTTACTTATTTTAATATGCAAAACTGTCACCCAATCATAGCAGTGGGTGTTTACTTCCAAGTCTTGAAGGCGTCACGCCCATCAAAACAAAGTGTTAGAAAGAGAGAGTCAAAAACAGGACAGAAAATGGCTTATTACTTCTAAATTAGGATGTTTTTGGATGTAAAAAATGTGGAAATCAGATAACATACAATTTTTTAAAAAAAATGCAGTTCATGACCCCTTTAATGTCATTCTGTTCCTCACACAAAGCTTTAATATGATTTAGAAGTCTTGGAACATTTCACACAAGTCTTATAGACTACTTGACAACCTTCTTTGCGTGGAAAACATTCTTCCTAACATCATCTTTCAAGTGAGTAAATGACAGGATCCTCATTTTATGAGTGAACTATTGCTTTATAAACAGTGAACACGTTCTGAATCAGATGAAGACAGTTGATTTTCTCTTTTGTTTTCAGGCCGTACCTGTGAATGATGAAGACTGGGAGTGAATCGATCCTTTATTGAGCATGCTCATGATACGACCCACGAATTCTTTGGGTATGAAATTGGCAAATGGTAAAATCTCTGTGCTGATCAACTGCACCACCTAGAGGACAAGAAACCCAATATATTTTCATGTACATTATATTATACATAAATAACATTTTTTTTATATATATGTTTATACACACAGTAATGGCCAGAAGTGATGTCCGAAGGGGATATTTGTTTATAATGACCCTAAAAGTTTGACTAAACCATCAAAATATGAGGAAAATATTTTATATTTTTTAAATATTTTAAATATGAGGGAACAACAAAACACTAAACTTAGTTAAGTATATATATGACAAAATTATTTGGAAAAATGCAAACTACAGGTTTCATTTACTATGCAAAAAAGATGCATATAAAAACAAAAAGCTGACAGGTAAAAGCATACATTGACTACAAACATCATCAGTTATTAATATTCGGTTGGTTCTCTTTTGTTTTTGCATGTGTTTTGCATAATTTCTTTGTATTACAGCCTGGCCAAAAAATATGTCCGCACAATTTGGCATGTTTTTGTTATTATCACAAAACAATCGACCCGAAGCACAACTACACATATGCTTATAAAATATTTAACACATTTTTAATATATTAAAGGGTGAAGATATCAATTTTCTTAGGCTGTACATCACTTTGGCCACTATTATATATATATATATAATATATATATAAGCAAATAATATGTACAAAAATTGCTGTATTTAACTTATTGTAGACAATATATGCTTAATACTTACTAAAAATATAATTATTGTCACAAAATGTCAAAATATCAGCCTTACTTATCGGCCAGTTATATCAGACTATTATAAATCAATCTTTTTTAAAAATGGCATTTATTAACAATAATTCTGGAATTGTTGGTTTCATAACAGTAATATTTGGCCATGTGGATCTACCGTCAGATGAAATTACCTCAACATCTACAGCTTCATTCTTCTGGAACTCTTGTATGGACAGATTATCTGGAGGTGTGCTGTGGGAAAGCACAAGAGGAAAGTAAGTACGCACTGTTTGCATTTAATATATCATGATATCATGTTGAGATCCTCTTCAAAACAAATTGAACACCTTTTGGTAAACAGGAAGTCCTCAAATGCGTTCGCTAGCTCCGGCCACATTGTGTCAAATTTGCCTGAGGATGCTTGTTGCCGAGCAACAGGGAGTCCAATGGAAAGCACTTTGAGCAGAGAGGAGACGGCCAGTTTCCATGTGCTCTCAGCAGGACAGGCGTACTTCAGACCCAGAGGAATCCTCAGAGTCTAAACACAGAGAACAAGCTTCTGCGTTAAACATGCACAGATAAACCTGTTGCTCTGACTGAAAACAGGTGGCCTTTAGTGTCTAAGAAAATGCTGTTCAGAATGCATATACAAAACTAACAACATCAAGTCAGTCAGTTTTATATATAATGTTATAAACTGATGATTTTTGCTTTGTACCTTAATGATGTTTTGTAGGACTTTCTCGGTGATAACGGCTTTGTGACAGGCCGTTTTATGATACAGATCGACCACCACTTCTAGAGATCGCTCCGCAAACGGCACGTAGTTTAAGGCCACCCATTCCGCCTGGACACAGACAAATGAAATGAAGACAATGATTTTAATATAGTATAAAAAGAACAAAAGTCTCCTCATCAGCTTCAAAGACATAAATACGTGTAAAATAATATAATATCAAAGAAGGATTAGTTGTGTCCCAAATGACGCACTATACACTATGTAATCAACCATGTAGTATATGAATTCTTTTGTCATTCAACATCACAGTCTGGAATTTTCAGTGTGAACACACTATTTAGACAACAAAACGTCATGGAATAGGGTGCAAATTGGGACACAACTATTGTGAATGGTCAACACATAAACACTAAATCAGGGCCGGTCTCCAGATTGGCTGTTAGTTCAAATCAAAATCTAATTTTTATCTGATTATCCCTACTATCTGTAAAATGAGCTACAGGACTGGGCTTAAATGCTGCAGATGACTGGAAAAACAGCCCCTACAGATTTCCACTTCACACTAATAACATTTGTGTCAAATTTCACTGACAATATCCACATCACCCTGACACGGACCATAATATTTGAAAAGCAGCAACTACACGCCAAGCACACCACTGATACACACACAAGGTGAGTAGATTTGTTCATAGAAGCCCCTGATTTGAGCAAAAATAGTTCAAAAGTGGCACCAAACACAATTGCAAAAATTATGATCTTTAAAATCAAATGAAACTTTATATGCAACCAATTTATGTGCCGCTAAAAGGATACATTCTGGAAATGTGCAAAAACATTCCCATTTGACATCTTAGCCATGTATTTTTTTATGCTTAATTATTGTTTCACTACATTTTTTAATTGTATATACATCTGACCAGTAGCAAGTTTTTAAGTCACTTAGTCAAGAGTTTTGAAGATACATATTCACTATTTATTGGCATCCTTGTCATCCAATTGAGTTACATGCAACTGGTAAATCAAAAGACTATTAATACTTTTTAACCAGGATGATCTCAATATTCGCTGAACAAATCTGGGGAAGAGCCAATGAAAGCTAAAGGATGAGTTTGTAAGTAGGCTGAACCCACCATATGCATTAAACTAGAAATAAGGCAATACATTTAGGCTGTGTTCAGAATGGAATAGTTGTGTACTACTTACTGAAAAGTGTGTATTTTGTGCAACAAAACAATAGAAAGCTACTTTATTGTGAACATGTTGAAAGTTTAATCCAGTTATCATCTTGGAAACCAAACATGTTTAATAATATTTTGTGTGAAATATGAGTCAGATAAATGGTAAAAGTTGGATTATTATAACAACTCGCTGGAAAGAATACAGCCAGCCCAGCACATGCATTTGGGACATGTATATCATAGTTTTGTAGACTGTATTTTGATATGTAGTGTTTGTGCATACTGGAAACCAAAACGTGATGGCTTGACCAAAAACAAAATAATATATAACAAAAATCACTAGGGAGTTTGAAACTGGCATGATGAAGGGGGCCTCTCACCATAAATGTGCCAAATTTCAAAAACGTTTCACCACACGGTTATAAAATACACTGCTTATAGTTTTATTTTGGCAGTTTTTTGAGATGAATGAAATGTGGCCTGATGGAATGAGCTGAGGCGAGAGAAATGGTATAAGAGTAGAAGGAGCGAAGTTTCATTAGGAATTCTGTTAAATGGAGCTCAAGTAGCCGAAAGAAAAAAAAGAAGAGAAAACGAGGCAGAAGAGCAAACGAGAGAAGAGATATAGAAAGACAGGGAGGGAGGGCAGAGGGAGGAAGAATCTCACGTGCCAAATGTTGGATCTAAGTGGATCCGTCAAATGAGACAAAACAGAACAAGGATACCAAGAGCACCCGGCACAACAACACACTACCAATCTGACGCAACGAGGACAACAACAAACGCCTAACAAAAGTTTGATACAAAAGACATGGTTCAAACAACCCGAGGCAAGATGGGGTGAAGCAGGCTTTGCACAAACCCAAAACGATGGGGGAAGTACAATAATCTAAAGCTAAGCACCAATACCGGTTGGCTAGGTGATTTACTGCCGTTTATAACTTGACCCCGGGTGAGATGTGTTGATGAAAGCTTTAAGTGTTAAAACCTGAAGTTGAATTGAAAGGGGTCCAAGTATTCAGACAGACTAAAGAAAAATAAAACCACACCGTGGGCAAAGAAAAGATCTCAAAAACAATTCGAAAAGAGAGGAAAAGCCACTGGAAGGATCTAAAAATAAAAAGGAATGTTTGTAATCCGAGAGAACAACGCAAAGAAAGTGAAGACGAATTTTCAATTGGCATTTAAACCGCCCTCCTGAGAGAAAACTAGCAGGCTAACGAATCAGCCAGTTGGAAAAAATGTGGATTTGCCAGTAGGTACGTTATGGTCAGCAGACGACAACACCAATGCCACCATCGTGAAACACCGAACAGGAAGCCCACCTGAGGTTTGAACACAGACAAAGAGACGCCCCTGCGTGAACAGGCAGTTGGCCACCGGGGTTGAGGTCGTCCGTTTTTCCATACGAGAGCGTCTAGGAGAAACTGAACAGGGAGCTGCCTCAAAGATGGCGGGACATCACTTGGCAGATTCTCTCCGAACCCACACAGATTGCCTGGATCAAGACATCAATCTTCATGTCAGACGGAAAAGATCTGAAATGATCTAGTTGAGATAGCTAGGTGTGAAATCCATCAAGTCATCAGACTTGGGGGGATTGATTTGGTGAGAATAAAAAGGGGCGAATGAGATGGAACGGGTCGACAACTGATTAGGCGTGCTTGTCCTTGCATTAAAACAATGCAATATTTCACCACTGGGGGACCAAACAACAGAAAGCATCAAAGAGTGAAAAGGACCTCATGCACTCATGCACCGAGAAGTAACAGCAAATGCTAGGGGAAAATCTGGGCTGCGCCCAAACAAAATCTACGGAAAGCTAGAATATCAACCTCAAATTTGGAACACAACTTATTTAGATTAACATGACTTATCATTACGAAATATATACATTACAAAATAATGGTCATAATCATTTTCATTAAACTGAACCTGTTAACTGTTTTTTTATAGACATGAAAATGCACTAGATAACTAAATGGGTAATGCAGAATTTTGAAATAGACTGTTTTAAAAGATAATTTGGCAGCTTATTGTCGAGAAGTGAAATCTCTTAATGAAACAGAAAAGTTATAGAAGTTAAGGGTTGAAAAATGTAAAATATAGATAATATAAAATATACCGATTACAAAACAGTTTTACTCTAAAACTGCAAGGAAATCAAAGCCAAAATCGAACAGTTGTGTTCCAATTTCAGGTGATATCTCAAAAATGAGCTTTCAGTAAAAGTTTGTTTGGGCGCCAGTACCACACTTTTTCATAGATGGGGTCACACACCAAGCCAGACTTGGACAATATAAGGGATTAAGGGCTCTCCATGATAGGTGGGAGAGGATGAACCCTGCATTACCTTTATTTCATATTGGATGAAGTAGGACACCTATATGGAATAGCGGGAGTTGGGCAGAATTATTGTATTCAAACTCAATACACATAAAACACATATATGGGGGTTATGGGGTAGCGCCGCCACAATCATAAATGTATTTTTTTTCTATAAAACACTTTCAAAATCTCTCAAAACGGCAGGGATGAGGGATCTTTTGAACTGCTGGGCAATGAAACTAACCATCCAACCAAGCTTTAAGATGTTCAGGTCATCGCATTTCAAAAAAAGGCTGAACCCATTTATGGACGGCAATATGCTTCTTGCAAAGTGATAAATACGGCCCTCTGTGATTTAGTTTGAAATCAATTTTATGACCAGTTTTGGACATGGAATGTGTGTCCTAATGGACCAGAGGTGTTTTTTAAAAAACACACAAGGGTTAAGCGCAGTTGCTGTACTTCTGCAGGCATCGAGGGCCGGTCAGAACCGCTTCCTGCAGGCGGGGAGCACCGCCTCCGTGGGAGGGTAGATGAACGGCGAGAGGGAAATATGGGGGACCGACAGGCTCCATTCAGAATCAACCCAGCGCTTGCGTCCTCCATGCTGAAGCCTCCTGGGTGTCTGGACAACGCGGAAAAATCTGTATTAGCGGTCAGGAAAGGCTGGCTGGGTACGAACACTAGTTATCTGTTCCACCACTAGGGGGTCGGTGCACTCGGTTCCTACCCGGTACCAAGTGTTCCATGCTGACCACAAAGGGCAGAGTCATCCAGTCCTCTCCAGGTGGCGGAGCGAAGGTTGGACGTAGCGCTGGGCTAGTCGCTCGGCAAGGGAATCCGATCGGACTAGGGGTCTTCCTGGCCCGGAACCTTGAAGAGACTCCATAAGGACATGAGGAACATCCATAGCTGCAAGAGCATCGGGTTTATCTGTGTCTTAACAGGCGGACTAGCTGGAGGATCTCCTGGAAGCTCTTGAGGGCGGCGAGGGAAACTTCATTGTTCTTGCTGAGGGCAGCAGACTGGATGTGGTCCAAAAGAACTTCCCAAGCCTTGAAAAAGTCGCCTGCAAGAAAGCAAGAACCAAATTCTGAGATCCGACTTTTTTTTATCTGGATACATTTGAAAACGGCTTTCTACCACTTCTGTCCTGATTTCGTCGAGGGGAGGGTCTATGAGCGGGTGAGAGAACATTGTGCTTGGTACATTTTTCGTCTTCAAACCAAACTTGGGTCTCCAGCCAACAGAGTTTAAATCCTATCTGGCTTTAAGCTCAGTTTTGCTCAATGTGGACAGAAAGCCAAAATGTGGAGAAACAGCTGTGTTTTCAAATATATCCGGATTAGTGTAGATTTAGCCTTTGAGAACCACATCTTTCAATGCTTACCCAGCTGCTGGAGCAGATATCTCCTGGTGTTGAAGATCCGAGCTACGCCCGCGAGCGTCAGAACCCACGTTTCCGCCCACTGCTTCTCCGCCGTGTCACGTGAGTGGTGGATGAGGATGTTCCCACCTCCAGATTCGATCTTCTCCTTGTCGGCCGTGGTGGAGGACTTCCTTACACAGTCCAGCAGATGAAAGAGAACCTGTGGAGCAACGTTACAGATGAATTTGGTTATTAGCAACAATGCAATTGGGTTAATTTGGTCACTGTCTGACACAAGTCTGATCCAGTACCTTCCAAACCACAATGTTCCAGGTCGAAGGTTGCAGCAGCGTTCCGTGAGCAGCAATGGTGGAGAACATTGTTTGGCCGGCACTTTTCCTCACAGCCGGCCGTGGGTCCACGCACAACTCGCCAAGTTTGGCATACAGGCACAACCACAGGCAGTCAAAGGGCGGCGCAGGGTGGAAGGGTCGGTTCAGAGGTTCACCTTTATCTTGTGCCTGTTTCAAAGAGAACTGCTTCCTCCTTTTCCAGCTCCTCTGTAATGGCTTCTCCCCTTTGGAAGAAGTAGTCTGAGATGTTCCACTGCAGTGGGGAAAGGGAAGACTGTTAGTCTACTTCAAGGGAATTTGCATTCAAGGAGTTTTTACTAGCAACACTAGCAGTACTCCTCACCAGAAGGCCGATAGACGTCAGGCTGATGTTCAGCTCCTGGTTCTGGAGCCCAAAGCTGCCGGCTACATCCACCACAATTTGTAGGCACATGCAAGGCATTGTGGGTAGGAAGTCGGTCACCACCAACTGCAGGCACTGGAACGCTGTTCGTATGAGGGATTCACTGTGGAATGAAAGATGTGTGCAAATGACTAAGTGTGCTTTTGGATGCTACCTGCAAGGATTCCTTGGTCAACCAGCTTCACAAGAGGGATTGCATTTCCCAAAAGCATCGTAAGTTTATCGTAGAACAATTGCCACCAATGGTCTCTATGATCAACTTAGGCTTACAATGCTCTTGGGAAACGCAGCCCTGGTCCCTCTTGTGAAGCTGGTTAACCAAGGAAGTCTTCAAGCACCAAAACATTTCCAGTGTTGGGGGTAACGTAATCAGATTACTTTTTTCAAGTAACTAGTAATGGATTACTTTTAAATTTACAACAAAACACCTTAGTTACTTTATTAAATAAGTACCGCAAGTTACTTTGTTTTCTCATCTATATTGACTCACATTTCTCCTGTCGCCATGTTGAGAGAAATAAAGTGCAGAGGCGTTGTGTAAACATGACGGTTATTCTAGACTAGTTCTAGACTAAATGTGAGCGTACATTTACTTCTTCTCCTGCATCCTATTTTTCTGCGATCCAGAATGGCAGCACAGCTGAAAGGCTTGTTTGTTTGAGCTGCGCCCTCTACTGTACAGGTGTGAATTTGCATTTCCTTCTGCCTGAGGCTTATTAATTTCACTTTTGGTGTTGCCAAAAATGGAACTTTTTTGTTGCTATAAAAAACAAACAAACAGCCCAGCTCAGATGAGGAAAAAGTAACGCAAAATTAATGCAATGCATTACTTTCCATTAAAAATAAAGGAACTAATGCAATTAGTTAATTATTTTATCTGTGTTCTTTAACGGGCGTGACTAGCTGGAGAATCTCTTGGAAGCTCTTGAGGGCGGCGAGGGAAACTTCATTATTGTATTAATTATTAATTAATACAATATTGTAATGCATTACTTTTAAAAGTAACTTTCCCCAACACTGGTCATTTCGAACAAAATTAGTCATGAAATGAAGGTACTATATTTTAGTGTGAATATTTGGCATTTTAGGGGATTTTTATGGCACTAAATATTATTTATGCAGTAGTTATAATCCATTTAATTCACTTTTTGAGCTTATACCTGAAAATGAAATTTCCAACTTAAACCGTATTAAATCTTGAGAAGAAGATACTTTAAACAAAAGTTATAGAATTTTACATTTATTGTTATGAAAAATGCACAAAATACTATTTTTATATGAAATATAGATTTTCCAAAACACGTTTTACTCTAAAACGGTGGGAAAATAAAAAAATGACAAAGAGAACCACCAATCAAAATTAAGTTTGTTACCAAATAGAGTGATGAAACTCGGGTGGCTCCAAAACCATTTCCAAGAAAATTTTTGCGCCCATTTCACGATCATTTTTCGAACCATGGAGCAGTTGGTCACTCCATTTTTTTTCGAACCAAAACCTGAAAACCAGTTTCTTTCGATGAATAAAAATCTAAAAGCATGATCGGTAAAATGAGCACCAGAGGTTAGGATTAGGGCTGGGTTTTGACCACAATTTTCGATTCGATTCAATTACTATTCACATGCCTTCGTTCGATTGCGATTTCGATTCAGTATCGATTATTTTGGATGTAGTATTTCAGTTTCAGTACATGGGAAATTTTCTAGAGGAAAAATCTCTCAACTATGCTGTTAAACTACACATAGTCAGTCTGGTCTATAATAATATTGAAGGTTAAAAGTACCCTTATTTTATATACAACACACCACACAACACCAAAAACCACACGCACACACACCACCTCCTGCTCTTTTAATGCTCAAGACACACACGCGCATAGTCAAATTTTCTACTCCAATTCTGTTTTTGTATCATAATGACATTAAATCTATGGCTGCTGAACACTAACTATGATTCAACTCCTTTGGCATTGAAATAGTGAAGAACATTAAATTAAATGATATTACTAACGTGTGGCATAGCTATATTTTTTAGCACCGAAGCTGCTTTCTATAGTTCACTTTTTCTACAGCCACCCACTAATGAGTTTATGGTCACTGATATGGTTTTTCCTGAGGTCATGGATGACACGTTTGATCATTGGGAGGGAATCTGTTTTTACCACTATGACGTCTTTTCCCCGAGGATGGACACGCACTGATCTGAGCCGATTACCAACGAGACATGAAATGAACCGGATTTTCAGTAAGTTTGTGACTGTATATTATAAAAAAAAAAACCCTCATAACCAACTCTCGCCCCTTCAGATGTTCATTAGCTGTTTATTTACCATTGTAACCTGGTATTAAAAGACGCAGAGAGAGGATATCACACTGCTTCTTCTATTACTGTATCTGACGACTCTAACGCGCATCTGTCCATCCCACATGACCACGCGCACCAACCAAAACGGCTGTGTTGTCACTATAATTTTAGAATTCTCAAGTAAGTAAATGGACTCATTGAATCTGAGACTATTTGCTTCATATCCACAAGTGAACAAAGCACAAAGATTATTGCCATTTATTGGATGGGAGGCGCTACATATTCTGCTCATTCATCAACTGAAAACAGACTAGACTAATCGATTCTTGGGATTTAAGAATCGATATTGGTTCGTAAAAATGAGAATCGATTAAAATTGAGAAATCGATATTTTTTACCCAGCCCTAGTTAGGATGGTCTTTTCTGCAAGATCAGGCAGTGTGTCTCACCCCTGATCATTGCGGATCGCTCCGATGACCCCCAGTACCAGAGGCCATCCTGGTCCGAGACTGTCTCCCTGGTTCTGTAGGATCTGTAGGACACACTCCAGCTGTTTCTGTCGGATATCAGCATGAAGGACGTTGGAGAGCTCCTTCAGCGGGTTCAGAAGCAGCAGCTGCAGCCGCTGAGCAGGACAGGGGATTGGTTAAGTGTTGTCCAATCAATAACCAAAATCAAGCACTGATTTCAGATCATCCGACCGAATTGCTACCTGGTTTTGGGACAGCGGTGGCTCGTGTTTGTAGGAGAGTCCAGCTTTGATCAGCGAGGTAATGGCCTCTGCACCCCACTCCCTCATCCGAGTGTTAGGATGCTGACACACCTGACAAGATAATGGCATAATGTTCTTATGCTATATATAATTTAGTGGTGAAATATGACCCAGACACAACGGGTGAGATTCACCTGTTAATGAAATCAGCAACAATACAGACATTGCAAATGGAACTTCATTAACACAAACAAGCAACTGGTTATGAAGAAAATCATTTAAACAACTATAACCATTTATTACACAAAACATGAATAGATTGATTTGCAAAATATTCATAAATTATATTTAATGTTTTCAGATCACAAGAGGAGACAGTGTTTATTTGATTTGGAGTGTGTAGATCACAGATCGGTGTGTTTAATGAATGTGAAAGTAAAGTTTTTGTGGTGCAGCAGATGAATAAATAATCTCCAAATAATGTGGCCATCTTGAATCACAGTCACTTTATTACTTCTATTGTTTCTACTCTATTACTGACTTTCTGAAGTTGCACAACATAAAGCTGAAGATATAAATGACAATCAGAAAATAATTGTCATATAAAATAGCCGTTCTGTGATTTGGTTTTCAATGTGGAGGTCAAAGCAGCACATGCGAGTCATGTGAAAGAAACTTGACGGCTAAGATCATTTCGAAAACAAAAACATCTGATTAACGCAACAACAAAAACATGAAATGAAACAAAACAGAGGCTGATTTATTCCTGAAAACATTACAGAGACAATTTCAGAAAATGTGCACAATGACAGAGCGATTTAAAAGGAAGAGTGACTCCTCAAAGAGAAGAAGTTCAGGTACTTACCTTCTACAAAACAGACATGTCGCAAGAGACAGAGGAGGGAAAAAGACGGAATAAGACAACATGAGGACATGAATCGTGCTTTAGCATATATATAACTACAGAAGAAGTGTGAGTACAGCAGACGAGGACAGAAAGTACAGATCAGAGCGGCCCGCCGAATATTAAATATTACCATTTCATCTCATTACAACAGTTATTTACTGTGATTAGTTGTACTGATATTAGTAATATTTGTTTCAGCAATATTAGTAGTATTTCAAGACCCTGAAATAATATTATTAGTGATTAGAGGTTAAGTACACAGAGAAAAAAAAAAATTAAATTTAAATTAATTGTGTAAAATATAAATAAAACCAATGGCCAAAGATGACTTTAAAATGAAACAAAAAAGATAAAGATAAATATAACTATAAATAATAATAAAATGTAAATAAATAATATATACATAATAAATAAATAAAATGGACTAAACTGTATATATAAAAAAATAAATAAATAATTTAATAAAATATACTTGAATAATAAAATTATATGCATTAAAAAAAAATATATATATATATATTATATATATAAGCAAAACAAATTGACAAAGACGACTTAAAACAAAAGAGTATATATAAATAAATAATAATAAAAAATATATATACATAATAAATAAAATAAATTCAAATAATTATATTACACACACCCAGTATATATAATAAATAAATAAATAACTATAACATATATAAAACAAGTGGACAAAGACAACTTCAATACTAAAATTATAAATAATCATAAATAAAAGATTTAAATAAAGAAATTATATATGCATAATAAATAACATACATTTAAGCAAAACAGCATAAATAAATAATAAATTATTTAATAAATAAATAAATTATATACAAATAATAATAATAATAAATAAATTATACAAACTAAATAATAAAATAAAAATAAAATATAAATAAAACAAATGGACAGAGAACTTCAAAACTAAAAAGTATATCTAATAAATATATAAATAAAAAACATTTAAATAAAGAAATCATATAATACAAATGGACAAGATGACTTTAAAACAAACAGTAAATATAAATAAATAATAATATATATATTATATATATATATATTATATAATATATAAAAAAACAAACAGTCTTAAAAAATATTAATGAATTAATTCAAAACAGGAGCTGCATTGTTTGTATTGGCTCCTGGTCTCACCTCCAGTAGATGAGCCGTCAGCGGCCTCCAGAGAATCTCGATCCGGTCCATATTGACCAGTCCGGTCTCTAAGAGTTTGGCCACCGCAAACAGAGACGGCTCCTGACCGAGGAGATAAGAGAGATTTAAAACATGAAAAGTGGATAAGTGGATTAAATGAATCTTCAGCATCATTACTGCACTGGTCTGAAGGACCGTCAGGTCCAATAAACGACGCACCTTGTTGTTTCCGTAAGCCATCTCCATCGCCTCCATGGATAAAGAGCACAGGGCGTTTATCAGGTGATGCAGAGAGACGTCGTCCAGGTATCTACAATCACACACAACGTGTAATTCAACAACTGATCTATTGCTTATCTAAACAATGACACAGTGATCAGTGAATTATTTCTATTGTGACGTTGGCAGATTCTTACTGTGAGCTTTCAAAGAGTCTGGAGAGGATATTTGATATGACGGGGAGATCGGTCATCACCGCTGTGGTCAAAACCTGCAAAATAAAGTCATAATCTTTACTCGGCATTTCATAGTATTATATATTATGAATATTGTTGGCTCAATTGCTTTTTGGATAAAAGCGTCTGCTAAATGCATAAATGTAAACATATGGCCTGTGGAAATATCTAGACAACATTTTTTGGACTTGTTTGGAAGGCACCTGAGCATTAGTGAGCAAATAACAAGGACAAAAATGCTGCTGACTCAGAAAGTGCCTATGATGTGCAAAAAATAATACGCTCACTTATTATGGCCAAAAAAACAACAACTTTTGCCTATGGTGCACAAACACTGCCACCTCAAAAGAGCCTATGATGCTCAAAATGCTTTCTAGGTAGGCAGCTCACTAACAGGGAGCTGAGAGAGAGGCTGTTTTTACCGTGCTGGGACCCTCCACGGCCCGCCCGGGCTTCAGAACGCCACCAACAGACGGTTTCAGACCCAGAATCCACACCAGATGCTGACAGAGAAGAAGAGATGAAGATGAGTGAATGCCAAACACAATCAGGCATGTCAACAGAAAAAACAAAAAACTTTATTTTCTAATAAAGAAATATTTTACTATTGCATTAATAATATTGTACTGTAAAATATAAAAAAAAATTAATATTTTTTTATTAATAATAATAATATATTTACAGAACAGTAAAATTACAATATTATTTATTGCTGTCTTAATTTCTTTGCTTTCTAACATTAGACCAAGTAGCTTATATTATTTTAATTCGTAAAATGTATTGTTATTGTTATTACTGTATATCATATTATATATTATAGGGTAACATGAACTCCCCCTTTATTTTCTAATAAAGAAATATATTACTATTGCATTAATAATATTGTACTGTAAAATTAAAAAAAGGCATTAATAATAATAATGATAATATTTTTATTTGTAAAATTACAATATTATTTATTGCCGTCTTAATTTCTTTGCTTTCAAACAATATACCATGTAGCTTGTATTATTTTAATTTGTAAAATTTATTGTATATTACTGTTTTATTTTATTTTATTTTATTTTATGCAAACCTGAACATCCTCCTTTATTTTCTAATAAAGACATATATTACTATTGCTTCAATAATATTGTACTGTAAAATTAAAAAGGCATTTATTATTAATAAAATAATAATAATAATAATATACTATTTTACAGAACAGTAAAATTACAATATTATTTATTGCAGTCTTAATTTCTTTGCTTTCAAACATTAGACCAAGTAGCTTATATTATTTTAATTCGTAAAATGTATTGTTATTGTTATTACTGTATATCATATTATATATTATAGGGTAACATGAACTCCCCCTTTATTTTCTAATAAAGAAATATATTACTATTGCATTAATAATATTGTACTGTAAAATTAAAAAAAGGCATTAATAATAATAATGATAATATTTTTATTTGTAAAATTACAATATTATTTATTGCCGTCTTAATTTCTTTGCTTTCAAACAATATACCATGTAGCTTGTATTATTTTAATTTGTAAAATTTATTGTATATTACTGTTTTGTTTTATTTTATTTTATTTAATTTTATTTTCTGCAAACCTGAACTCCTCCTTTATTTTCTAATAAAGAAATATATTACTATTGCATCAATAATATTGTACTGTAAAATTAAAAAAGGCATTTATTAATAATAATAATAATAATAATATTTATACTATTTTTACAGAACAGTAAAATTACAATATTATTTATTGCAGTCTTAATTTCTTTGCTTTCAAACGTTAAAGCATAGATCTGATATTTTAGAGGAAAATTGCACGGAGACCTTAAAGCTTGTCTTTTGTTCAGATCTATAAATAATTCTCGTTACAAATCGAGGAAGATGTTTGGTGCGGGTTGCGTTTCCAAATGCACAGCACAGAGATGTTTGTGTGGAGCAGCATTTACTGCAAAACGTGTCGCTCAGAGAAAACACCGGAGCATCACATGCATTAATATATCTGAAAACGCAAGTTTATTTAGTTACTAATTTTTGCAGTTCACTGGTGTCACATCCCTGTACAATGAACACATATAAGTTCTCTGGATTGTGATTGGTTAATTACTGTGCTTGTACCTGTAGTGTGGCTAACACCAGCTGCCATGAGGTTCCCAGATAAGCACCGTGACAGTGAGCCAGATTCAGCAGCGTCCGCATGCACTGAATGTTCTTCGCTGTGAGCTGACGGACAGACAGAAACAGGAAGGCCTTGTGATCCACCTGGAAAACCATTCAGCTGCACTGTAACGTAATGTAAACATGTGATTTACCACTACGGTGCCCTGCGGCTGCGCGGTGAGCGGCTGACCGACTGCTACCACCTGCTGGTGTGATTCACTGGACGGACTGACCATCTGCACACTCTGACCCTGGATGGAGTACACTGAACACACACACACACACACACATTAAACTGCATACATTTATACACACAAAGCTTGCAGCTCAAACAGTAGAGCACCGCGGTACCAATGCCAAGGTCATGGGGTCGATTCCCAGCAAAAACTCATAAAATGTAATGTGAAAGCATCTGCCAAACACATCAATGTAAATGGAAGCCAGTGACACACTCATGAATTTAACTGAAAACACCAAAAAAGTTAAAAACCGAAACCGAAGATGTATCCCGAATCAAATTGATTTAATAATAAAAACTAAGCATTTAAATTGCAATTTCTTATTTTAATTTATTGATATAATTGTTTCTACTCATTATAAACACTTAAACGTTTATTTAAACATACATTTATATATATTATTTTATTATATTAATATTTATATATTATATTATATTATATTATATATTATTTTTTTTGCTCAATGATTTCAGCTCTCCAATAGTGTTGCTTTCGTCAACGAAAATTGTGACTAAATATCGTCGTCAACGAACCTTTATCACGTGACGCGACGTAAATGCTGGTCATGTGACGATGATAATTAACGTAAATGCAATATTGCTGACGATAAAAACGAGACTAAATGTGGTTTACAAATAAAAACTATGCTAAAATGTCTCTTTTTCGTTGACCAAAATGAGACGAGAAGAAATGTTTAACATTATTTCATCTCGTTTAGTTGCGTTATTATTATTATTTTGCAGTATTTCTGTTTCCTGTGTCTCACTTCAGGGGCTGCATCAGGTCGCACTGTGCAGACACAGGCGACGTCACTTCCTCTGACATAGAGAAAGGGACCGATATGTAGGGAAATATGTATATTTCACGTGCTCATAACTTCATGAAATGCACAGGTCATAGAAAATGCACATCATATTAAAGCAGATTCTTACGAAATGAATCCAAAATCAACATAATAATTGCGTGTTCACAAGATATTACACAGGAATGATTTAACATACTTGGCTAAAAACTGTCTCATCTTTCCGGGATGCAGCGTGTATCCAATGATCCTTAGAAACTCTGCTTTTTAATGCATCTAACCATTTTGAAAAACTCCTAAGGAGTGCTAAGAAGTGCCTTTTAAACCTGAGTTTACCGTCCGTGGGCGCCATCTAGCAGCGAAAAAATGAACACTTTATTTAACTATACTTTTTATGCCACAAAATTTGAACCAGATGCAGCTCACATGTAGGAGAGCATCACCAAAAATAATTTTCTCTGATCTTATTGCCTTCCTGAGTTATTCCATGTCAAACAAAAAAATTAAAAATTATAAAAAAATATAATTTTTTTTTGTCTTTTATCAGCAGTTTTTCAGCATGAAAATGTTCAAATGTAATGTAATTTATATTTTCTAAAACATTAAAACGTGTTATATCAAATGGTACCTTTTTTTTGACTCTCCTTGCTACAGTTTTGGAGTTATGAGCCTTTACTATAAGAGATCTCAAGGCATTATAAGTATTATCTATAAGGTACAATAAATAATAAAGATACCTTGTTTAAATGGGTGTTGGCTAAAAGAAAATTTTGGTTTTCATCTCTACTACGCTAGGTACTTTTGCTATATTGACTGGTTAAGTAGAATTGCATTACTAAAAAAAGAAATACATTTTTATTTCTAATTTACAATTTTCATTGACTAAAACTAGACTAAAATAGTCATGGATAATTCTGACTAAAATAAGACTAAAATGCTCAGAGTTTTAGTCGACTGAAACTTGACTAGACTAAAAAGAGTATGAACGTGAAACTAAAACTAAAAACTAAAATGACCGTTGACACAAAGACTAGACTAAAAACTAAAATTAAAACAGGCCGCGCAAAAACAACACTACTCTCCAAAACCGTTTTTGCCTAAACCTAAAATTTATTCAACACATTATTATAAAGCTCAATATCCAACGAATATATGATATGCACACACATTTCTACTATTTTTATCAAATATAATCAATTTTTCAATTATTTTATTTTATATATATAAATTTTGCAAAATGCATTGTATATAAGTTTACATTACATTTATTTATTGATACACATTGTATATTATATCATATTATACTAATTGGCTAAATTTATTGTGTTTTGTACTGTTTTATATATATATATATATGATAGATGTAAAATGTATTGTGTATAACTCTGTATATTATATTTTTATATTATATTAAATTATATTAATTATATTATATTTATTATTTTTTAAATATTTTAATTAATTAAGTTATTCTTATATTATTATATTACATTAACTATTTTATATATAATATTTTAATATAATATAATTAATACTATAAGTAATATAATATAAAATATATTATATTATATTATATTATATTATGTTATAGTATATTATATTATATATATTATATTATATTATATTATATTATATTAAATGGCATGGTTTCGGTTAATGATTCCGCCCCTCCAACATGGTGGATCATTATCATTATCTGATTATGAATATCGGATTATTACAGGTTGTGTTTGATGGTACCTTTATTGGAGAGGTTGGCGGCGTTGCTGCTCAGGATGGTGAGGGCGTAGTGCGGAGGGAGAGAGGCTTTACAGATGCTGTAATAAAGCGTCACGTGGCGTCACCAAACCCAGACGGCCGCACGAGACGCCATGGACAGCTCCGCTTTCAGGATGTTTTCTGTGGCCGTCTCGTCCGTACTGACACAAACACGTCAAACATCATAGGGACAGTCAGGCTCAATGATGCTAATAAAGCACCCAAGAATAAAGCTTAAGTGCACCGCACTGAATAATGCATGACCTATTACTATAACAGTGAGATATAAAATATAGCATGAAGTGATGAAGTGTGTGTGTGTGTGTAAAAAGCGTTCTCGTACCTGGCGTCCAGCCGCAGTGAGAGGGCCGCCAGTAAGCCGCACCAGCAGGCGTTCACCATTTCCTCCCCAACTCATGAGCCACTACAAAACACACCACCGTATCATTACAGGAACAAAACACAATGTTACACAACAAACACATGTGACATTAATTTGTAAAATGTATTGTGTTACTGATTATATTATATTATATTATATTATATTATATTATATTATATTCATCTATACATTTATTTTTTTTATTTTAATTAAAAATTTGTTTTGAAAAATTTTTTGTTAATTTATTCTATATTGCTGTTTAGTATACTTATTTGTAAAATGTATATTATACAGTGTATGTTTATATATCACTAATATATATTATATTAGATTTATTTATTGTGGTTACTGATTATATTATATTACATAGTTAGATTGCATTACATTCGAATAATTTGTAAAATTCAATATATATTACCATTTTATATATTGTATAATATATTGTATAGATAATTGATATAATTAATTACATACATATAATAATTTGTAAAATTTATTGCATGGTTACTGTTTATATTATATTTGCTTGTAACATTTATTGTCGTTACTGAATGTATTATATAGTCATATTCAATTAGACTGTATTATATTAATTTCTGTTTATATATTATATTATATTTGTTTTAAAATTTATGTTGTCACTGATTACATTATATGGTCATATTTGCTTTTGTATTGTTATATTAATTTTTCTGTTTTTATATTATATTAATTTGTAAAATGTATTGTATTTTTCTGTTTATATATATACTATTAGTAAATTTATTGTGTGTCACAACATATATATAGTATATTGATAGAATGTATTATTATTAATTTGTGTTTATTTATATTATACATTAATTTGTAAAATGTATTGTATGTTTCTGTTTATATATTATATATATATATATATATATATATATATTCTATTTGTTTGTAAATGTATTGTTGTCATTGACTATATTATATGGTCACATTCGATTAGATTGTATTATATTATATAAATTTTTGTTTATATATATTATATTAATTTGCAAATTTTATTGTATGTTACTGTTTATTTTATAAATTCAGGTAAAAGTTATATTTGTAAAATTACTGTGTATATTATATAACATATTCCAATACATTACATAAAGTTACAATATAGTGTTTTTGCAGTTTCCTGTGTGGCCGCCAGAGGTCAGTACAGAGCAGAGTGTTCTCCAAAGAAATCTGAGGTGAAAATGTCAAATGGGCTCTGATGTGAAGTCAGTGTACACTCACTGGGTTCCTGAGGGGGAGACAAAACAGGCTCCGCCTCCTCTCTCATAGCGGCTTCCTGTTCCTGTGTGGCGAGCTCTCTCTCGATCATCAGTGTGATGCCCCTCACCAGATCTAGCAGGGCGCTGAACGCCACAGACATGGCGTAACCTTCAGGGATGGAGGGCGGCTCCACCTTATCCAGCATCTCCAGACTGAGAGGAAACTGAACATTAGTCATCTTGAAATGATATTTAAGACTTTCTTACACCATTTAAGACTCTCTATGGCCTTAAATGTGATCAAACTGAATTTAGGGTCATGCTGACAGTGCTGGTCACTCACTAGGTGGCTTTGGCACTGCCCTGGACGCTGACGCTCATGAGGGGGATCCACGTGCCCCGGTACTCAAAAGCAGCCTGTGTGGTCAGAGCTCCACCTGCACCTGCTGCACCCGGACCGCCCGGACCAGACGCCTGTGAACCCGACACCGACCCACCTGACAGAGACACGACCCACCTTTACAATCAGACAATCACTGTGTGTGTGTGTGTGTGTGTGTGTGAGTGAGTGTGTGTGTGTGTGTGGTGTGTGTTTTGTGTGGTGAGGTGTGTGGGTGTGTGTGTGTGTGTGAGTGGTGAGAGTGAGAGAGTGTGGTTGTGTGTGTGGTGTGTGTGTGTGTGAGAGAGAGTGTGTGTGTTTGTGTGTGTGTGTGTGGTGTGTGTGTGTGTGTGAGAGAGTGTATGTTTGTGTGTGTGTGAGTGAGTGTGTGTGTGAGTGATGTGAGAGAGTGTGTGTTTGTGTGTGTTTGTGTGAGTGTGTGTGTGTGTGAGAGGTGTGGTTGTGTGTGGGTGTGTTGTGTGTGGTGTGTGTAGAGAGAGTGTGTGTTTTGTGTGAGATGGTGTGTGGTGTGAGGAGTGAGTGTGTTTGTGAGAGAGAGTGTGTGAGTGTGTGTGAGAGAGTGATGGGTGTGAGAGGTGTGTGTGAGAGAGAGTGGAGTGTGTGTGAGAGCGAGTGTGTGTAGTGTGTGTGTGTTTGTGTGTGTGCGTGAATGTTTGTGTGTGTGTGACTGTGAGAGTGTATGTTTGTGTGTGTGGTGTGTGTGGAGTGAGTGAGTGTGTGTGGAGAGTGAGTGTTGTTTGTGTGTGTGAGTGTGAGTGACTGTGTGTGTGAGAGAGTGTGTGTGTTTGTGGGTGTGTGTGTGCGTGAATGTGTGTATGTTTGAGTGGTGTGTGTAGTGACTGTGTGTTGTGTGTGGTTGGTGAGTGTGTGTATGAGAGAGTGTGTGTGTGACTGTGAGTGTGTGTGTGTGTGTGTGCGTGGCGTGTGTGACCTGCAGGAGTGCCGGTGGATGAAGTGTTTCCTGTGTTGGGGAGGATGAAGAGGGACTGGATGAAGGAGCCCAGAGCGTTGACGATGTCTCTGAAGACCTTGGTGGAGTGCTGCTTCATGTCGTACGACTGACAGAAAGACCTACACACACACACACACACACACACACACACACACACACACACACACACACACACACACACACACGTCATTAGAACTTGATCAACTCCAGAAGCAGTAAAATCTCACAACTGCTGTAAAACATGCTTCTTATATCATCATGTATGGGTGGGGATATTTAGGGACCTCACGATCCAATCAGATTCTAAAACGATTCCTGATCTACGTTTTTTTAATTATCTAATGAGTTTATTGACTTTGAATATCAAATTTATGCATTTTTATTAAATTACTTATAATTATATGTACTTTTTAAAATAATTTAGGGGTAATAAATAGTAAGAATAATAAAAGTGTGTGTGTGTGTGTGTGTGTGTGTGTGTGTGCTCACCGCAGTAAATGTGGCTGAACACACAGTCTGTGCACGGACTCCACGGCCACGGCTCGCAGCCACTGCGGCTTCTCTCCGTCCAGAAACTTCACCAGCAGAGACAGGAAGATCTCACACTCAGTTACCTGAAACACACACACACACACAACGATGGCTGTAGACGCAGAAATCATTACTTCAGATGAACACTTCACAACACACGACACATCCAAACATCTCAAGATATTAAACTGGGATTTTCTTGCACTTTTAAAAAATGGTCATTAAAAATGAAATGATGGCAGAAACCTTCATAAACATTATAAGCAGAATATATATCTATGCCCATCAGTCACAGTGTGCGTCTCACCAGGAGGCTGTAGAAGTGTTTGATGAGAACCGAGACGACCCGCAGCAGTCTCATGCAGATGGGGAAATACGGCTTCTCCACGGGCGCCGGAGACGACGCGCTGGAACAGCTGCCCTGCCGGAACTTGATGTTGGGAGAGAACAGCTTGATGACCAGCGGACACACGCGCTCCTTCAACAGGAAACTGAACTCCTGATGCTGCACAGAGAGCGAGCGGAAGGTCAACAGCTGGGAACGAGTCATTTCCTCTAGTTTATTTACCACCCATCTTTTAGGACGGTTTGTTTTCATCAGGATGTGTGATGTTTACCTGCAGGAAAACTTCAGGAAAGTCGTTTAAAACCGATTCTAGCAGCTCTAAGCCGAACGTCCGGGTCATCTCGGTCATTCCCACTAACCAGTAGGGGGCGTCGGCGTTCACCAACTGACACAAGTCCTGCAGAAAGGGACATTCAGCTCAAAAAAGCTTTCAGTTAGCACGGGATTTGTATTTCTCTTTGGATCTGATTGATCGTACGCCTCATTTATCTGAGCTTATGCCCAATTTTTGGCCAAAAAAAGCATTATTTGTGGGTAATTTCGGCAATATTGAATAAAATTTAAATGTATCACATAGAGTGCTTTAATTTTTAACCAGGAGGTTTGTTTTGAAATGCTTTTATCTTGTACAAAATGGCACAAAGTCACACTGGTGGTGTTCCCAGTCAAAAATGAACGGTCTACAAAATAAATAGCTTGTTATGCATATTATCACCAAATACTGAATTCAAGCTTTTTGTCAAATTGTTTTCTTTCAATTAGGACATATTTTGAAAGTTTTTTTTTTGACTGATTGTAGGCCTGTTCGAAAATTCTGCCCATTGAGAATGAATGGGGGAGATTGAAAATAAGAGAAACGTTTACTGTTCAGGAACATGTTCATCAAGTTCATGTTCACATATTTACATGTACACAAACAATACTAGAGTATTAAAGGCTTTCTTTTTCACAGAGATGAGCTTTATGCTCAGATCAAGTGCACATTTTTTACCATATTTTTTTTAAATATTTAGACATTTATACACAAATAATGTCTTTTTCACTCAAAAACTGAGGTGCATAAGCTCAAATAAATGAGGCCTATGATCAATCAGATTCAAAAATAAATGCCATTTACCATTAAAAGACCATTTAAGCCAATATATGGTTTTTAAAGCTTATTAACAGTTATAGCGCCACCTATCGTCCGATCTTCATGCAAGTTGGCATGCTTCTTTAGAGCCATATGCTGCATGTGCTCGCCTATTTTCGTAAAGTTCAGAGTTTTCGTTTAGGATTTATAGGCTTTTGTGTGCATTTGGCCATGCCCAACTTCTAAATGACCCTATTATAGTTTACCAAAGGGTAAAGTTCAACTTTTTTTTTTTTTGATAATAATTAACCTAGAGAGTCCAGAGAATTGTACTGCTCTGGTTTGGTTCCGACTGGGCGAACAACCTAGGACTAGATCACAAAAGTAGGTTTTTTTCATAATTCACGAATATCAAACGATTCGATTGACAGCGGCGGTCAAATTTGTTTAGAATGAGGAGTTCTGCCATATGGTATGAATGATGTGGGCGTGTGCGGGAAAAAAAAAAAAAAATCACTCATTACCCAATTCTTTATGCCCCCCGGTGGCCGACTTCTTTCGAATTTCTCACAGGTCCCAAAAGCCCCAGCAGGTTTCATTACGACTGACCTCTGTTAACCTTGTCTGATAGCTGCTCAAAATTCATTGGCCGATGGCGGACATGTTTTTCAAGATACATCAACATCCTCATCAGCAATCATGGCACCTCGGACAAAGACACTGCATGCCAATTTTCAAGTCAATCGGACTAATGGTGAAGTAGTTATAGCCATTTTCATGTGTTTTTCCATGTTATAGCGCCACCAAGTGGCCAGTCGCCACGTCCTTTGTCACGCGGCCACAGAATTAGCTCTTACATAGGTGTGCCAAGTTTGCTGAAAATATCTTATTCCATTCATGAGTTATAGCCATTTTAGTAAAAGTGGCTCCACCCACTAGGGCCAAAAACCTAGGATAAGTAAATCCAAAATACCCGAAAATTTCGACGAGTGAATCTGATGCATGCATTTTGTCCCTCTTGAGTGGATCCAAGGATTACAACGATATAAGACACTTGAGCCTGTGCCAAACGGTTCAGGAATTATGAGCCATTTCGTACTTCTCACCAGTAGCGCAGTTTTTATAAGACCAGTCATTTTTGACCACAAAAGGTGTTTGAAAAGGGTTAAATGAGCGATTGACAGCAAAAATCATAGCAATTGAAGGAACAAAACAACCTGATACTGTGTTTAAAATGAAGTCTTGGGGTGTAAATGCAAAATAATAGACCTGCTGGCACTTTTACTGTGTAATGTGTTTATTGTCAGTACTGGGCTTTGTTCTGTGTGTGTGGATGTTCGTCCGCCTCCGCCGAAAGCTATTTCTGACCCTGGAGAAACCCTGGAGTGTTTTGTTAAACCCCTAGCCGCTGATGGACTGTAATAGAAAGATGCCGCACCTGGAACAACATGTATGCGTCTTTAGCGCTGGGTCTCAGCGTGCTGACGGAGCGCCGGTTACTGTTGCCCTGGACAGCAGGCGGTTCTTCCGTCAGACCTGCGGTGAACGGATAGAAAATTTATATATATAAAGAAGCAGGCAGCAGGGGTCTGGATACCAGAGGAAATGCAATTCAAACATTCCCACAGGCCATAAAACTCTCTTTCACCTTTGAATTTCTCGTCTTCCGCCACCATCCTCTCAAACACCACGGTCACGACCTGTCTGACGGTGGCGGCCGCCGTGTTGTTGGTGATGTTGTCTTTAGTAAAGTGCAGCCGGAAACACAGAACGATTGCCTGAGATGAAGCACAAAACAGCATTGCTCAAGGGGTTTCGGTTACACAAATTAAATAAAATACATTTATGTTAAGGTGTAAAAAGGATTTTGACATGCATTAATAGGTCCTACTAAGAATTAAACAGGCAATTTTTGCTACTGTACCTCTGAAACTTCAATATGTAAATCAGAATTCCCAGAGCTTTTGAATTTCCATAATTTTTACATGAACTCTCTTTTCATTTGTGATAGCCATTTTAAAAATCATTTTAAGGGATAAACACACATAAACAGCAATTTATTGTTGATGTAATTCATTTTTCCAGGAGCTCATTGCTTCTACCTTCAGTTAAACTGCTAACAGTGATTGTAAATTAATTGCCTAAATTATTACATTATTTGCTAACTGCTTTCTTTAAATTGTAATGTTGACATGCATTCTCTGTAAAGCTGCTTTGAAATGATATGTATCGTGAAAAGCGCTATACAAATAAATGTGAATTGAATTGAACTGAAAGTTTTAAATTTTAAATATTTAGAGCTTGAATACTATTTATATTCGGTCTTCTCTATAGAGATGTCATTTTGTAAGACTTTAAATAATTTCCATATATATATATATATATGTGTGTGTGTATGTGTGTGTGTGTGTGTGTGTGTGTGTATATATATATAGGGCCCTATGAAATCCATTTTATTTTTTCCCAAATTCCGTTTTTTCCATTTTAATTTTTTTGGATTCCGTTTTTTCAGTTTTTTTTTTTTTAGACTCCATTTTAATGGTTAAATTAAATTTTAGTAATCAAAAACATGCCTAATTAATTGAAATAATGGAACTTATCCAATTTGCCAACAATTTATTAAAAGTTTAATAAAAAAAAAAAAAAACATTTTTAGGGCCCTATGATATACGTTTTATTCTTTCCCCTCAAATTCTGTTTTATTTTTTACCAAATTCTGTTTTCTGTTTTAATTTTCTGGATTCAATTTTAATGGTTTAATTACATTTATGTCTAATCATGTCTAATTAATTGAATTCTTAAAAATAACAAAATGCATTAATTAAAAAAAGTATTTTTATGAAATGTTTGTTTTTGTTTTTTTCAGAAATTCTGTTCCATATATCATTTTTTCCGGCAATCAAATAAACTCATACCATTTAATTTATCGTTTATTCATTTTTTTGTCAAACAATGTGCTGCACAACAGAGTTTTACTGTTAAAATTAAAACATGGAAGAAAAAGTGAGATTTTTCCTTAAAAAGATAGTTTTAATAATTTATTATTAAATTAATTTATCTAAATTCTACTGTACAACACTAATATGTTTCTGTCAAGTTAAATCGAACTTTTATTTTGACGGGTTGCCGAGAGCTCTGTGTTTATGATGATGAGCGTTTAAATGCTGATGAAGTGATTTTCAGAGCGGCTCTGGAGATGAATTATGTGCGTTCATGTCCTCATATAGTGAGGCGACAGAGGATGAAAACATCGCGAGTGTCGTGTGTGCGCGTACATGCATGCATTTCAGAGGCACCCAGACATGCAGGATTCATATTTAAATAGTCTATTTGTGGTTTAATATTCACAGACACTTTGATTTAAGTGTACTGACCTGCTTTTTATTCATTCATCAAAAATTTGACAAATTCCGTGACATTCAAATTCTGCAACATTCTAATTCCGTGACATTCTACACTAAATTCCGTTTTTATGACTGGATTCCGCAATTCCGTCCGCGTTTTCTGCATCACGGAAATCTTAGGGCCCTATATATATAGTTTTTTACTATTTTCCTTTTTATTTTTGGGCAAAATATTACCCAAACATGTTTTCATGAGTTTCCCCAATGGCTTTCTTCAATCTTACAACAAAAAAAGCACAAAAAAATCGTGTTTTGCACAAATCGAGCCCTTTTCTGAGCATCAGTTTGAGTGTGTGTGGCCGGTTTAGGGTTGTACAGTACCTTGGACAGGACTTCATCATGTACGATGGTGTTGGTGGTGAGCAGCACCCGAACCGTCTGCAGCAGTTTGAGCTCCTCCAGTCCGTTCTCCATCAGCTGCCACAGCATGTTAATGATGTTCCCCGCCGCCGCCTGCAAACACACTCTAATGTCATTACTCTGAAACTGTGGCACTCTCATAACCCTTACAAATGTGTGTGTGTGTGTGTGTGTGTGTGTGTGGTGTGTGTGTTCTGACCTCGGACACGACTTCATGTGACATGAGTCTCTGAATGGCGGCGAGACACAGCTGGGTGATTTTGGGTTCTTTGGTTCCGCAGCCCATGAGGAACGGCTGGACCACTTCAGAACTGTTCTCCTTCAGTGCTGATGTCACACAGGAAACAGGAAATCAACACAACAGCCACATGGGTCACTGATAAGACACTTCTTCAACATCACATGCTCTTACCTGCCAGGATGTCCGTGTTTCTAGCAGCGATGGTTTTGATCTTGACGATGCCAGACTCTGCGGCCTAAAGACAGACAACAAACTCACGTGAGATTTTTATATCCTAGTAATATGCATGTTAATAAGCAACTATTTAATAGTGAGAACTGGACCTGAAACTAAAGTGTTACCAATATATATTCACTCAGAAACGTGTCATGTGCTGTGAATGCCATTTCATGTTGACTTCAAACCAGAAGCACTTCAGAAATCAAAATCAAGCATGCTTTCGGACATGAACAATGACAGAAAACAGCTCTGAACGCTTTCAGTTTTTGTGAGTCTTAGAGAATTCAGAAGCATAGTGTGGAAATATGAAGCATTTCAGAGTGAACGTGTCAGTGCCGAGCGGTGCTGCCCACTGAGTTTTACAGGCCACAATGAGTCCTTTCTCCCAGAACAGCAGGGAAACACTTCACAAACACACTACGCTATCTGTTCGGCTGGCTGATTCCATCACGGCCTCTCTCCATTTCTCCTTGTCACATCTGATCATCGGTCTCTCTCGACTCCTCACGCACTCCGGAGAGATCCATGGGCTGTTAAAGACGCCTACAGTAACACACACACACACACAGCTGTCTGTCCTCTCTGGAGGGGACGCGTTTGACAGATCTGTGTTTGGTGTCCTCATCTGATGAGGTGAAGCGTATGATGGTTTCTTGGCTCAAGGTGAGAAAAGCAATGTCTAATGTTTCACAACAGATCTCGGATCTGAACGCTTCGATTTCAGACAGTTGTTTACCAGTTTATCCGTCATCAAAAACAGGAACGATTTAATCCGAGCGCAAAAAGACCAAACATTTTCACCAACTGTTATTTCTTATTTGTTGAAAATAAACTCAAAGATGCTATATTCTACATTTCTATAGTGTTGATTTTAGGCCTGACAAATGAATTAATAGCGATTAATCGCATCTAACATAAGTTTACATAATATATGTCATTTGAAATATTAACAAAAACTATCTCAATGGACTGTATGCACGGTTACTTCCTGGTTGTAGTTAAGCCAACTCGGGCATTCCGGTGAACTATTAGCTGTTCATTCTGTACTCACTGTACATCGACACAAAACCATCAATGGTTGACTTTTTAATGTTGTATTCATATTTTAATGCAGTTATCACATTTATCTAATTTGCCAATAAACCAGTTTTATTGATTGCAATAAAGATGAAGCTATTGTCTGTAATTAGACACACACACGCATTATTTCCCAGCACTTCAAATGTTATTTTTAATGTGATGACCACAAACATTACTTGTTCATCCTTCTGAGATTGTCCCCATTGTAAAACCGAACGTTTAAAAATGTAGGAAATTCAACATTTGATAGAAAACACTTATTTAAAAATAAAAAAAGACAATAATTACCACTTCAACCAGCAGGTGGCGGCAAAGTAGCATTTATTTGCGCATGCATCAGCCATTTTTCACTTCATTTTTGACTACATATTAAACATTATAAAATAACTAGGTTTAAAAACACATTTTGTCAATGTGAAGTATGAAGAACTCACAAAATCTCATGGAAAACAATAACTTTTCTTGTGAATGAATGACACAGAAAGCGAGCGCCGCTCTCTCTTTATAATCACAGCAGCTGTCAGATCAATGATTTCAGCACACTTGTGAAAACACACATTTTATTTAATTAATCTAACTAAAGTGCACAATAAATATTTAATTTTTGAAGCTTTTTTTTCCACTTAAAAGTGTGAAAACTGATGGGCGAATTGAATTTAGCCAAGGAGGAACAATGAAGTACGTCTTTATTTATTCATTTTCTATGCTGTCTTACGTTTGAATAACTACATTATTGCTATGCCTGACTATTTAAGTGATTATATTCTGATTATAAACTAAGTATTACACTATTGATGCTCAACACACCAGCAAAGTTTCGCCGGAATCTCACCAGAAGTTGAGATTCCGGCAAAATGCGGAAGTTCTAAAGAACACTCTGTGCATATAGTCCATTATACTAAAATAACTCTGGTATAGATTATTCTATGTATTTTCCATATGCAAATGACCTCATTTATGATTGGATAACCACTATGTTGTTGAATACTGAAGAGGTGATGAGAAGTAAACACAGATGATCAAATTAATAGATGGTAATAATCAATAAAAAATACTAGAAACAATTTTTTGTGATGTTCGCTCCATTAGCGATTCTTTCTCAAACTTACAAATAGAGATGTTTGTGAAACACACTGTTAGTTATAATCAAATTCAGAGTGCATAAATGGGCAGGAAAGTTTGGTGATATGAACTTATTTCATGTTTTTCATGATTATGATTGATGACAGCGTTTCACACGGTGTTTAAAATAAAATCAGACAAACCCAAAGGCAAGCTGCAGGTTCAAGGCCTGCTTTTAGCTTGATCTTTCACTGTACCATCATATCTTTAAATGTTTCATCTGAGCAACGGGAAGCTTGTTTGACCTCTTGACCCCTGTTGTTGCTTGGCAACAGTTGGTAACAGTGACTCCTAAATTAAAGAGTGGCAGGTTCACAGAGATTTGAGTTAATCTTCAGAAACCACAGGAACTTTACAGCTGAAAAACTTCTGCAAACAGTGCTGTGGTGAAACTACGGTACAGTAATGATAGCCAATGCTAACACCATGATATATACCATGGTACTCATACAATATATAGTATTTACGTGAATATCATGGTACATGTTAAGACAATGGTACTTTTTTTATTTGTCCAAAACGTTTAACTATGCACAAAATGCAATTCAGTAACACTTTACTTAAAGACTTTAAATATAATGCATTATTGAAGTATTTTATTAATTATGCATCTTATAATGCATTGCATGATCTCATGAATAACTGTAGCCACAGCACAGTTACAATACTTATGTTAGACCATTAAAGGTGCAGTATGTAAGATTTCTGTCCGCTAGAAGCCTATTCAAAACAAAGGCGTAGCTTGATGACGCCAAGTTTGAGCGTGGAATCTTGGGACGTGTGGTCTCCACCTCAACGGATGGTGCAAAAGAATAGGGATTGGAGTCAGGAAGAAATCATGTTCATGGATGTATGGATTGAAATGCTGTTTTACTGTTACTAAAAATAAAGCTGCATCTGATTATGCTATGTTAGCTACTTCACAAAATAGTGTTTTTCTCTGAGGCATGGTAAAGCATGGTACTCGCAAAACATCAAGAAAATTTGATTTAAACAATAAGACTAAATGTGTTGTGCTATATAACAATAATTAGTTTTCTGTCTATAAGTATATCAAAACAGATGTTCCCTTGTCTATTAAAACATGTAAATATTAAAGCGTCTTTGGTGTTTCCATGGTTTCTACAAAATGACACCGGAAACCGAGGGTAACGCGGGAATGACACAATTGACTCCTCACACGTCCCGGAGCCTTGGTTAAAATTGCAATTTTCTCACGATTTACAAATAGTTATAAACATTTGGGATATTGTAAGTACTCAAGTGAACAAAATATATAACACTAGCCTAGTGGTTTTTGGATATTTTACTGCAAAAAACTTACACATTGCACCTTTAATGCATTAAAACACATGGCAAACAACCAGTTTCAAATGTAACAAGGAATCTGCAAATATTATAATGCATTTTAACTTTGGTTATAATTATTTCTGAAAAGATGTAATGCATTAAGTACTAGTGTTGCACGATATACCGGTACTAGAAAGGTATCGCGATACCCTGCTTTTAAAACGGTCTGGTTCTTCATTTTATTAGTACCGGTACTTTGAGTGCCAGCTGTATTTCCTAAAGTCTGACAGCAGGGGGCAGTGTGCGTGCAGCGCGCTGCTTCTAAGGCACATTATTGAGTGCGTGTTCATTCCTCTCAACTGCGCAACGGCTTTTATGGTGACGAAACGAGAGGTGTGGTTGCAAATACAGGTGCTCTTGCAGACAGTCCACAAATTGTTGAGAAAGCAGATGCACGAAGCGAAATATGGCATTATTTAGCTTACTTTGCTGACAGTCAGGGTAAGCCCACGGACACCACAAAGCCTGTCTGCAAAAGATGTTACAAAATAACGCAAGCGAAGGGAGTCAAAAGCATCTTGCCGATTTGAACAAAGAATTTAAAGAGCGACAGGTTAGTGAATGTGATACCAGCATTATGTTTATGCTCTCGAACATTAAATGAGAGTGTTTATTTATTTTACTCGTGCAAGCAGACCTCCGAAAAGAGGTATTATTAAGTCTAAGTTTAATAAGTGATATCTGGCTCCAAAAATAAAATTAATTTAAAAATGCATAAATATGTGAAGGGTGTATACAGTTATTTTAAACCAATTTATGCTTTAATAACATTGCTCTAATTATTTACAGTAATATAATTTTTTACAATAATCTTACTGTCAAAAACACCTAAATGTATATAAAAAAAAAGCATAACAGCAAATCATTTACAATTTTATTGAGCATGAAAATAATAAACATTAAAAATTGTATTAAATCTAACTCTAACTTCATGGCAATGAAGCTCAAATCCAGAATTATCAGCTGCACACTGGTGAAGAAAGAAGTTCTGTCATATATTATTTATTTATTTTTCCTGCTGTTTTAGGTTTTTGCCGTAGTATCGTTTAAGTATCGGTATCGTGATATTTAAGTTAGGTATCGTATCGAAGTCAAAATTTTGGTATCGTGACAACACTATTAAGTACTGAGTCACAATATTAAAAATTCCTATGAATGGTACTAAATTAATGGTAAATTAAACTAATTAGATTCTCACTCAAGTCAAGTCAAGTCAAATTTATTTATATAGCGCTTTTACAATTGGTAATTGTTTCAAAGCAGCTTTACATATTAGAAGCACAGAAAAAAGGGAAGTGGTTAAAAATAAGCTGTACAAACAAGCGTGGTAATATGTAACATATACAAGATGGTGCTACATTAAGCCAATGTCGGCTGACTCCCAGGGGTGGAAAAAAACCCCTAGGAGAAAAACCCAGCGTGCTAACACTGGGAAAAAAGTCCTAGGAGGGAAAAAACCCCTTGGAAGATATATATAATATATAAATGCATTGAAATACAGGGGATTCTGTTAAAATGATGTTTAAAAACTGTTTAAAAACTGTCCTCTACGTGCATTTTGTGGTACATTTATGCTTAAAGGATCAGTTCACTTCAGAATTAAATTTTCCTGATAATTTACTCACCTCCATGTCATCCAAGATGTTCATGTCTTTCTTTCTTCAGTCGAAAAGAAATGAAGGTTTTTGAGGAAAACATTCCAGGATTTTTCTCCATATAGTGGTCTTCACTGGGTTCAACAGGTTGAAGGTCCAAATGTCAGTTTCAGTGCAGCTTCAAAGATGATCCCAGACGAGGAATAAGAGTCTTATCTAGAGAAACCATCGGTCATTTTCTAAAAAAATAAAATGATATAATTTTTAACCACAAATGCTCGTCTTGCACTGCTCTGTGATGTGCCACGCATTACGTAATCATGTTGGAAAGGTCACGCGTGACGTAGGCGGAAGTACCGATCCAGTGTTTACAAAGTGAACTTGCAAAGACTAAGTCAAACGTCCTTTACAAAAAACAGTTTTCCGCCTACGTCACGCGTGACCTTTCCAACATGATTACGTAATGCGTGGCACATCACAGAGCAGTGCAAGATGAGCATTTGTGGTTAAAAATTATATCATTTTATTTTTTTAGAAAATGTCTGATGGTTTCTCTAGATAAGACTCTTATTCCTCGTCTGGGATCATGTAGAGCTCTTTGAAGCTGCACTGAAACTGACATTTGGACCTTCAACCCATTGAGCTCCAGTGAAGTCCACTATATGGAGAAAAATCCTGGAATGTTTTCCTCAAAAACCTTCATTTCTTTTCCATTGAAGAAAGAAGACATGAACATCTTGGATGACATGGAGGTGAGTAAATTATCAGGATTATCATTATCAAATGTATGTAATAATATTAAAATATGTATTATAACGTAAAAATCTAAACATTCTTTAACAAGTTACATCTATTTGAGAAGCAAAATATAGACAATTCTTGATTGCATTTCTAAACTTCTAAACCTCTGAAGTATTTCCTATTTCCGAACAGCCATTTTATGAAGTGCCACGTGTAAAATGAAGGAAGTTTCTGCTTATCTCTCATTCATCAGTCAGCATTCTCTCAAAATGCTGATGAAATACACTTGTGTTTCTCTCGCAGTGAATGAAATCCACAGAAATGAGTTTTCTTTGGTAAACAAATTAACTTAACGCTGCCATTCGAGAGGCCGTAAACATTCACATGGAGAATTCAGAGCAGCAAAACCACTAAACCATGTTGCTCTAGTCTACGCCCGCAGAGTCAAACAAGTCAAACACTCTTTCTTTCAGTCCAACAGACTGTCTTTCAGACCGGGACGGATCTTGAGCAGGTCAGCGATGTCTTTCACCTTCGAAACAAGCAGTTTGGTGTCTTTACATCTGCTTACGGGTAAGAGGAAAGTGTGGAGTCTATCTAAGCAGAGCACTTTAACACCCAGTGAAACGTCATCAGATTAAACCTGGATCATGAATACAGTCGGCTGAGGGAGAGACGGATCATATTCACTGAACTTTAAAGGACTAATACAGAGACTCAGAGTATAATAATGCGTTTAAGTCCTCCGGGGAAGGTCGTATTTACGATAAGGTCGAAAAACGAAACATTAATATACACACACGAGTCACTTCGACAGCTCAGTTCATTGACTGAGTTTCATCTGATCAGGACATCAGCGCAGATACCTGATGAATCAGTGATTTATGACCTTTGTCCGCTCTCAGATGATTGACAGCTGCTTTATGACACTTTGAATGGAGAGTAACAATGACATCACAGCAGAGTGAGTGTCTCAGACTGAAGGAGTGTCTAATAATGAACACATTATTATCACGACAAACTGAAGACACACAAACACTCAAATATGCTTCACCAATCGGCCTTCTGGTCTGTTGTTTGTCGTCGTCACAAACAGCTTAAAACTCTTTTTATTGGAGCAGAGGAATTTCTAATTGGTTCTAATCTCATTTTAATCATTTTTTTTTTTTAACAATATTTACTTTTGCATTTGCTTAATCATAACATTATATATTAAGAATTATTATATAATAATTATTTGCATTTTTTTTTACATGTGCAGAGCAAATATTGGACAATTTCTATCTAATTTCATAAAAAAATGTATCTAAAATGAATTTAATAATATTTGATATTTTATTGCATTTGCTTAATCATAAGGTTATATATTAAGATACATCATATATTAATTTGCTTTTTTTTTTTTACATGTGCAGAGCAAATATTGACCAATTTCAATCTAATTTTTTGTTACTTTTTATATCTAAGATGAATTTTATTTAATAATATTTATTTGACATTTTATTGCATTTGCTTGAACATACCATTATATTTTAAGATAAATTATATATTAATTATTTGTGTATATATATGTGTATATATATATATATATATATATATATATATTTATTTATTTATTTATTTATTTATTTTTACATGTGCAGAGCAAATAATGGCCAATTTCAATCTAATTTTCCTTTTCTTTTTTTTTATCTAAAATGTATTTTCTTTAACAATATTTAATTGATATTTTATTGCATTGGCTTAATCATAACATTATATATTAATATATATTATATATTAATTATTTGCATTTTTTTTTTTACATGTGCAAAGCAAATATTGACCAATTTCAATCTAATTTTTGTTCATTTTTTTAATATATCTAAGATTAATTTTATTCAATAATATTTATTTGACATTTTATCGCATTTGCTTGACCATACCATTATATTTTAAGATAAATTATATATTAATTATTTGTATTATTATTATTTTTTTTTTTTACATGTGCAGAGCAAATATTGGCCAATTTCGATCTAATTTTCTTTTCTTTTCTTTTTTTAATCTAAAATGTATTCCATTTAACAATATTTCATTGAGATTTTATTGCATTTGCTTAATCATAACATTATATATTAAGATAAATTATATATTAATTATTCGTAATGTTTTTTACATGTGCAGAGAAAATATTGACCAATTTCAATCTAATTTTTGTTCATTTTTTTAATATATCTAAGATTAATTTTATTCAATAATATTTATTTGACATTTTATCGCATTTGCTTGACCATACCATTATATTTTAAGATAAATTATATATTAATTATTTGTATATTATTATTTTTTTTTTTTTACATGTGCAGAGCAAATATTGGCCAATTTCGATCTAATTTTCTTTTCTTTTCTTTTTTTAATCTAAAATGTATTCCATTTAACAATATTTCATTGAGATTTTATTGCATTTGCTTAATCATAACATTATATATTAAGATAAATTATATATTAATTATTCGTAATGTTTTTTACATGTGCAGAGAAAATATTGGCCAATTTCGATGTAATTTTTGTTAATTTTTTTATATTTAAGATTAATTTTATTTAATAATATTTATTTGACATTTTATTGCATTTGCTTAAACATACCATTATATTTTATGACAAATTATATATTAATTATTTGTATTTTTTTTCATGTGCAGAGAAAAATATTGGCCAATTTCGATCTAATTTTCTTTCTTTATTTTTTTTAATCTAAAATGTATTTCATTTAACAACATTTCATTGAGATTTTATTGCATTTGCTTAATCATACCATTATATATTAAGATAAATTATATATTAATTATTCATAATTTTTTCACATGTGCAGAGAAAATGTATTGGCCAATTTCTATTTCATTTTCATTAATTTTACATCTAAAATTAATTTTATTTCATTGACATTTTATTGCATTTGCTTAATCATAACATTATATTATATATTAATTATTTGTATATTTTTTACATGTGCAGAGGAAATATATTGGCCAATTTCTATCTAATTTTCATGTACATATAAAGATATATTATATATAAATTATTTATATGTGCACATAATATTATGTACATACAGTGGAGTCTAGCTAATAACTGTCCATGTACAGGAACCATAACACACACATTACATATGCACACACATACAGCTACACGTATGTACACAGATACAGATGAACCGATAGATATAACTGCATCACATAATCATATATGACATCTCCACACATAAACATCTCCATGTACCTCTTTGACTGGAGGGAATTTCTTCTTGCACTCCATGGACAGAGAGCGCAGATCCGCCTGCATGTTCTCCACGAGTTTCTTCACCGCTTCAGGGCTGCTGGTCGACATCTTCACACTCATTCAACACCAATTCAACTCGAATTAATGATTAATAACTCAATTAAACCGACCGGGATGTTTCGGCTCCAGCGCGAGACACATAAATAACCCTCGGTGCCGCGCACACATCAATAACTGTGTCTGACTTCAGCCGCGAACGCGCCTGTGTGTCGCGCACATGATCATAATCATGCTGATCGATATGATCGAGATGCTCTTTATGACATTTATGATCTATACGCGCGCTTCTCGCCTGAGTTTCATGATTTTTTCTTCATTTCATGGATCCCATAATGCCTGTGCGGAAAATGACACGTCACGTCAGGCGTCACTTCCGTAAACACTGACCGGATCCGCAGCGAGGGAGGGGCTGTGGCGCCCCCGCGAGGCGCTCAGGAGAGCTGCAAATCATTGATTTCATAAAACAAAACATTTTTTTAAAGTCCGTTGCTGTCGTTTACTTCAATAATTATACTTCAACGTTCATAAAAACATTTAAATAATTATTTTTACATTATTTAGCTACTTTATCATCCTATTCAGCCTCTACACGTTGTTTTTGCTTCTTAGAGATTTAGATTTTGAGGAAAAACTGTACAGAAATGTGATTGTATTGTAATCTAGGGGTGTAATATTCTCATCAGAGATTACATTTCGTTTAGCACATACTTTTATCCAAAGTACAACTAAACAAGGGGTTAATACAAGAAATCTTACATTTACATAAAATTAACAAAAACATTTAAGCTTATTTTGCAACTACGTGAATGCAACAGTAAATTTATTTATTTTTACCTGCTTTATTGTTGATATTTTATCATGTTTAAGCACTAAATAATGTCTTTGCTCCTTAGAGCTCCTTTAGCTTAATGCATTCTTGTGTTGCTGCAAATGCAAATAAAGTTTAATTTTGAGGGGAAAAAACGCTTTTAGTAATATCAATTACTTATTATAGGCTACAGAAAGACGGTGGATGGGAGAAATTGCAACGCGCAACATGGCGGGAAAAGTCCCGCCTTTTAAATTGAAGAGCCAATCGCTGATTGGTAAAGTCATCGCGTCACTTCAGCAACCGTTAGAAGCTCCGGTTGATATAAAAACGTTTTTTTGTCGTGATTCAAGCGTTTAGAAACAAAATTTATGAGACAGTTGTTGTCAGATTTCATTGGTAATTTAAAATATGAAATTTAATCGTAAGCGTGGCGAACAGTTTTGATGAATTTGATGTTTTCCCATTCAAACAGTTGTACTTGCATGCCCGAGAGGCGTTTCTAAGATGGCCGCCGAGTGAAATGACTTATTTAGCAGATATTTTACAATTATTCACAAGGAAATTTTACATTAACATAAAATCATGAAACCATTTCAATTTATGTCACAAATAATTTAATGCAACAGCTGTTTGCTGCAATGATGTTTTCCGGTCTAATTACAAATGCTGGATTAAATACACAAAATGGTGCATAATCGTTTTTTCTTTTTATTGATGTAATGTACATGAGTAATACAGTATATCTGGCTCAAAGGTAACACATTTACAAAGTTGTAAAACCCAAACTCAAGCTTTCTGTACAGGTTATATACACAAAGACTGCTGGCGGTCTGCTCGCAGGACACTTCCAACACTTCATATACGTACCAGTGAAAACAACCACATATATGATTGATTGGTCCTCAATATGCAATCTGATTGATTTGTGCAGACGTTAAAATTTCATACATTTATCACACATTTGTTAAACAGTAGATTCTAGACAACAAACGTACTCCGCTTTAATAAAGTTTCACAATAAAAATACAAAATCGTGAGATACAATGATTTATATCCTAAAACATTCTCAAGTGCACAGAATTGATCAATGACCCTGTTTAACACTGTAACTGTTTCACATCACCTCAAAACCGTACCGTATTCCTCACTTTTGTAACACTATCAGATCTGCATGTAAAGTCTAAAATCTTCATAGGCATTCATAACTCATGCATGATGGTTCTGAGTATAAAACCTCACAGGCTTTGCTGTATTTATAATGTACATCCACATGGATTCTAAACACACTGATTTGCTTCCTTAGAAAGCAGATGCATTGATTGTATGAACTGAAACAGTCCTAAAGACACTCCAGTTTCTGTTTCCAACATCTATTTTGATTGAGTTCCACTCTGCCACCTGCTGGGCAAAGGGTTTGACAGAGAAAATGATGGAAGCTTGTTTCTGCCACTGAATAAAAATAAGAAAGCTAACTGTGACTTTTTATCTCACAATTCTGACTTTTTTTCTCAGAATTGCGTGATATAAAGTCAGAATTGTGAGTTATAAAGTCAGAATGCGAGTTATAAAGTCAGAATTGCGTATAAAGTCGAAGATATAAAGTCAGAATTGTGAGCGTCAGAATTGCGAGATATAAAGTCAGAATTGTATGATATAAAGTCAGAATTAAAGATTATATAATTCAGAATTGCAAGATAAATCAGAATTGCGAGTTATAAAGTCAGAATTGCGAGATATAAAGTCAGAATTGCGATATAAAGTCAGAATTGCGAGATATAAAGTCAGAAGAGATATAAGTCAAATTGCGAGAAGATATAAGAATTGTATGATATAAAGTCAGAATTGCGAGATATAAAGTCAGAATTGCGAGATAAAGTCAGAATTGCGAGATATAAAATCAGAATTGTGAGATATAAATTCAGAATTGCAAGATATAAAGTCAGAATTGCGTGTCAGAATTGCGTGATATAAATTCAGAATTGCGAGATATAAGTCAAATTGCGAGTATAAAGAATTGCGAGATATAAAGTCAGAATTGCGGTCAGAAGATATAAAGTAATTGCGTTATAAAGTCAGAATTGAGTTATAAAGTCAGAATTGCGTTATAAAGTCAGAATTGCGATTTATAAAGTCAGAATTGCGAGATATAAAGTCAGAATTGCGTGATATAAGTCAGAATTGCGAGATATAAATCAGAATTGTGAGATAAAGTCGAGATTGCGAGATATAAAGTCAGAATTGCGTGATATAAAGTCAGAATTGAGTTATAAAGTCAGAATTGCGTTATAAAGTCAGAATTGCGAGATATAAAGTCAGAATTGCGATTTATAAAGTCAGAATTGCGAGATATAAAGTCAGAATTGTGGGTTTATATCTCAATTCTGACTTTATAACTCGCGATTGCTACTTTATATCTCGTAATTCTGAGAAAAGAAGTCAGAATTGTGAGATAAAAAGTTGCAATTACGTTTTTTAATTTTTTATTCAGTGGTGGAAACATGCTTCCATAGAAAATAGCTCACTGAAAAATGAAAGTTCCTTTTCCCCCCAAGAACACAAAATAAAATACAGTGAAATCACTGACCAGGAGCTTTTGTGTTCCACTGAAGAAATAAAGTCAAAGAAATCCAGGTTTGAAATGACATGAAGGTGAGTAAACAATGAAAAAAATATATATATTTTTGAGTGCACTATTCCATAATAAACAACACCAGAGCTAAACAACTTACGCAAATCAATCCTTCGCATCCATTTGAAGATCCAGAAAGCTTTTAAATTCCAAGGATCTTTCTGTTTCAATTCAAGCCAATGTGAATCTACTCAGATGGTCACGCTCAGGTTTAGACAATAAAAGTTCAACTTTTGTGTCAATATTACTGAGAGCAGAAGAAATAAAGTCAAAGAAATCCAGGTTTGGAATGACATTATAAGAGCTGCATGATTCTGGATGAATTGAGAATCACAATTTCTTTTTTTGTTGTTTAAAATAGAGATCACGATTCTCCCACGATTCTGAACAGACACCTAAACAAAACATTCTATTTAAAAAGATTTAATAAATTTGAATTAATTATTTTGAATGAATGATTCAATGACTTCACTTGTTTCATTACTGGATGAATCAGCGTTTTTGAACAAATCTTTTGAATGAATGATTCAATGACTTCACTTGTTTCATTAATAGATGAATCAGCATTTTTGAACAAATCTTTTGAATGAATGATTCAATGACTCACTTGTTTCATTAATGGATGAATCAGTGTTTTTGAACAAATCTTTTGAATGAATGATTCAATGACTCACTTGTTTCATTAATGGATGAATCAGCATTTTTGAACAAATCTTTTGAATTAATGATTCAATGACTCACTTGTTTCATTAATGGATGAATCAGCATTTTTGAACAAATCTTTTGAATTAATGATTCAATGACTCACTTGTTTCATTAATGGATGAATCAGCATTTTGAACAAATCTTTGGATGAATGATTCAATGATGTTTCATTAATGGATGAATCAGCATTTTTGAACAAATCTTTTGAATTAATGATTCAATGAATTCATCATTATGGATGAATCAGCATTTTTGAACAAATCTTTTGAATGAATGATTCAATGACATACATTTTTAAAAGTCACTTGTCGCCACCTACTGGTGAAGCGTCAAGTTCCTTTCAAGTTGATTTATTCTAATTTAATCACTTCCGTAGACATCAGTGTTTATATCCGAACTATAAACCTTTATGTCAATGTTAATTCCAGTACTTCTGTGATAACATGAAGTATTGTAACAGAAATAATGATACTGTGTGGTTGAAAAGACTGTTTGTGAAGCTGTTTCATATCTTTATCTATATCTATATGTTTGCTGTGATCAAACTTGTCAAAGCTTTCATAGACAAAGCTGATTTTAATGATTAATCGTTACACAAAATCATATTAAAAATGATATATAATAATAATTATATATATATATATATATATATATAATTTTCTGTAACTTTTGCCAGTCTGATAAATGTAATGCATATCCAATAGAATTTATATAATTATTATGAATATATAAGGTAGCAAAAGTTACACAAATTAAATTAAAAATGGAAAAAACATATATATATATATATATATATATAATATATATATATATATATATATAAATAATACATATACATATATATTTTTTTATATAATTTTGTGTAACTTTTGCCAGTCTGATCAATTTAATGCAAATGTAATGTGATATATATATAAACTGGCAAAAGTTACACAAAAACACCAAATTATATTAAAAATGGGAAAATAATTTTATATATATATATATATATTTTTTTTTTTTTTTTTTTTTTATATCATTTTGTGTAACTTTTGCCAGTCTGATCAAATAGTGAAATCCAGAATAGATATCAAACATCATGTTTTACTTTAAAATAAGTGTGATTACAGAAGTAAAACAGGTTGCAAACAGTGTTTTTCAACATTCTGCTGTCTATAATATTGACACTTACTGGCTTTTCATACCCTCTGAGCAACGAGAGCAAGCATATAAAATCAGAAGACGCTCTTCAAATCCTCTCACAGGCTGTAGAGGTCGAGCGTCATCCTGGCATGTCGAAATGCTTATTTGGCTGCCAGTACTGTGTGAGGTATCATGGGAAGGTTTAAAAGCACCACCCTCGGGGAAACATAGGGCTAACAGTGCGACTCTTTCTCGCTGACGGGGAAGTACCCGTCTTTGGTTGGGGTGCTTCGCTGGCGAAGAGTCTCGCCGTCAGCTGCAAAAATGGCCTGAGGTTTCTCCTGATCTCGTCTCATTTTGGGCAGGTCCAGCGAGGGCGTGGTGAGCTCGTGGAAACGCTGAGGATATAAAAAAGTGGAGAGGTCTGAAATAACATACAACCATACTGCATAGTATGTAATTGTTGTAATATGTAGTATACATGCAACCATAGCACACTATATCCCAAAAGGCAATGCAACGCACATGAGTTTTACTTCTGACGTCATGCAGGAAGATTGAGTAAGCGTCACTCACCTCTCGCAGTGAACCTTTGGCCGTGCTCATTTTATAAACGATCCACAGCGGGATGCAAACCATAGAGGAGAGCGCCAGCAGCCAGCCGAGGGCGTAACCCCACCACGGGTACACATACTCGTTATTATACTTCAGAGGAGTGTATTTGATCAGGGAGAACGCAAACGTACCCTGCCAAGACAAAACAAGATTATTAGAGCGCTTGATCTTAAAACTAAATTGAACTAAATCTTTTATTAAATGCAGCAGTAACCAGAATCTTTTGCTGTTGCATCGTGCTTCATCCACACCAGTAGATGTCAGTATAAAGCCATAGAAAACACTCTCTTGATACTTAGTGCATCTTTAAATTCACATCACAAATCTATCTATCTATAATGCAATATCCTGATTTGGTGCTCAAGAAACATTTCTTGTTATTCAATATATTTTACTGTACTTATTATTATGATTAGACAGAGAAAAGACTCACAAAACATGTGGCAGGGGTGAAGAAGAGCCAGCAGTATTTAATGTACGGCCCAGGACGGTAACCAATCATGTCCTCGATATTGTCATAGAACCGATTAGCACCTGAGAGACAAAAAAAGAAAGAAAATGACCAAAAATGTGACATTTCAAAACCTTGTGAGGTCCCTTTATACATACATAACATACATATATAATATAAATATATAGATTTGGCATTCTTCTTGCTTCCTGCACCAAATGCACAGGCTTTAACAGACGTCTCACCGTAGATCCAGGCAATGCAGACGGTCTCAAAAACAGCTACAAAGAGCAAACACATGCCACTGGCTGCATAGTAGTCAAACAGCTGGAAGACATACATTCCTCCCTGAAAGACAGACAGACGGTTTATGAATCTGGCATTCATTTAGATATTCATCTAGATCGTCACATCGGTGTCACAGTACCTCTGTGAGCATAATGAGGCCCACGAGGAAGGACACGACGGCCACGGCGAGGATGAGCAGCTCTCTGCGGTTCTTCCGGCGGAAGAAAGACGGGTACATGTCCACCATGGCCGTGACCAGACTCTCCACACACACGAACTGCAGCAACAAAACACAAATGTGGCTTTTTGGTTTTTACTAGTCATTAGACACAAACTGTCATGATATGAATCAGGAATATGCACAAAATGAAATGAAGATTCATACCTGACTGTCTAACCCCAAAAGGACAATCATGATGAAAAAGAAACAGGCCCACAGAGGAGAGATGGGCATCATGGACACGGCCCGCGGATACGCGATGAACGCCAAACCAGGACCTGAGAGAGAAAACACGAGCAAGATTAGCACTGAAACATTGAAAATGCTCATATTTTAATATGTTATTTGTTTGGTTGAATGTTAATATTCGTCATATGGAGCACTAAATCTGTGAAATGAGTCTGAAACATGAACCCGCTCACCTCTGAGCAAAACCGATTACACAGGCCTTGACACATTAAAAGAAAAAGGTCATTTACAAACAAACCTGAATGTGTGCTCTGGACAGACAGAGATTACAGTGTGTTTGAGGGCTAAAGGGCAATTTTCTAAAAATACCCGACTGGAAAATTACCAGAGCAGCATCAGCTTATATATATGTATATGTATATATATATATATATATATATATATATATATATAAAATGTATATTATATATATATCAGTTTTCCTTTCCAACTAAATAAAGCCTCTTGTAAACCTGACAATGTGTCAGATTTTAATTGTTTAAAAGGATAATTACATAATTTAATTTTATATATATATATATATAAACATTATATATAATTAACATTACATTATATACATTTTATCTAATATTTTGATTACATTTTATTTGGTATTATAAAAAATATATATGTATCTTGTGGCTTATTTTTTATAGATTTTGAGTAGCCACATGACTATTTTTATTATTAAATTTCAGGTATTACATAAAAGTTTTTATACAAAATATAAAACTTGTAAATCTAGTAAACTTGCCTATTTGCCTATTATGTATTAAATCTAAACATTAATTTGTGTCTACTGTGTAGTTCTAACTATTATTATCACACTTTGGATATTATATAAAATATAATTTTTGTTATATAAAATCTAAAATTGCAAGTCTAGAAAACTTGCCAACTTTGCATTTTATAATTAATAAAACATTATACATAATTAACATTAATAAACATATACTATTAGAAAATAAAATAAATAATTAACAAAAATATTTATTTATTTAAATATTTATTTATATTTATTAAAATATTTGTTTTGAGTTTTATATGTAATATTTTAATTATAATTATATATTATATTTTATTTTTAATAAAAAATAATACAAATAATTTTTATTATTTTTAATAAAAAATTATATTAAAAATACATTTATATCTATTATAATATATTATATATATATATATATATATATATAATTATTATTATTATTAGCATTATAATTAACATAAACATATACAAATAACAGATTTTATTTAATATTTTATTATGGGTATTATAAAATATATACTTTTATATTAAATTACATGAGGAATATATATTTTATAATTTATTTATTTGTTTATTTATTTATTTTAAAATATATTTTATATAAAACTCAAAATAAATTATTTTATTAATTTAAATTTTTATTTATTTATTTATTTTTATTCATTGAGAGTATATGTATATAATGTTAACCCACCAGATTCGGCCACTTCTGAAATCGGGACGTTCTGTTCGTAAGACATGAAGCCAAGAATGGAGAAGATGGCAAAACCAGCAACAAAACTGGTTCCGCTGTTCAGGAAACACAGGGCCAAAGAATCCCTAAAAACAGAAAACATTGTGTGTTATGAAAAAACATCTGCAGATATTAAAGCAATTTAAAGTGATCAGATTTCAAAGGGTGGAACCACATGGACCTGATGAATCGCAGCGCTAGTTTAGGACTTTTATATTACTTACAGTCTAACATAAAACGACAGCATGTGACAATAGAGCTGCGCTGGGCTCAGCTGAGGACGAGCTACGACCTTCCTTCATTCGGCCCTACAGCACACTATGACCAATTCTTCTACAGAACATAATCTATTATCTATATATGTAATACAGAGATTGTATATTTATACAAAAGTGTTATATAATATCTATAAGGTGGGGAACCGAGAATCGACTCTTATTCAGATCCTGTTGATTCCAAATGATTCTAATGAGTCAGTTCAGTTATTCAGTGAATCAATCACATAGTTTACTTGTTCATTGTCACTATAGTAAAAGATACACTTTCTGCGTTTTGTCGGTGGTATCTAGTATTGATGTTTAATATATAATACAAATAAGAGCTAATAATTAATGGAGGTTTTCTGACCTGTAGCAGTTGTTGTTGTATTTGTTGTAGCTTCCGAGCGCGGTGAGGCAACCCAGACAGATGGCGTACGAGAAAAAGATCTGCGTGCCTGCGTCCATCCACACCTGAAAACACAAGAAGACATGTTATGGTTTTTAAAACAACCTCACAACTTTAATTTAATAAAGAGAGAAAATACATGCCCTTTTTATTTGTAAGGCATCCGTCTCTTATTCTCTTATTGTGCTCTCTAGCTTTATGGATTCTCATGATTGGTTATTATTGTTTTAATTTCTTTTGTTTTATTAGCTATGTTCAGCACTTTGGGTCTACTGTGTAAATTAATATTTTATTGGAGTGTTATATAAATATGTATTTTTATATAAAATGATATTACGGGGGAGATTGTGCTTACATGTGATGTCATTAGCAGCTTTAACTAACGTATTTGGCTTCAGGTAATAAGCTTGAATGGACAAGATGAAAGATGAGAGTGTTTGTAGGATTGTGAAACCTTTTATTAGCCTTTATAAGTCCTGAAACGGGTTTAGACATGATCAGGAAAGACATGCTGAGGTGTTCTATTAGCCTGTCAATCAAACAGTGCTTTCTGTTTTTCGTAACTCCACTCGTTCATGTTCTGCCACGGGCGATGTGGATGTTTTAAAGATCTTATGACACAAAAATGCACAACGTGACACACGTACTGTACAAGACTGGTGTGATCTCTGTCTTATAAAAACTCCTGTCGTCATCGGGCAGGTGAAAATTGTGCATCCGATCAGAACTGGTGTTTTTCCACAGGGAAAATTCCTCACACTCCCTTTAAAACCTCACATGTATCACCAGAGGTATGCTGAAAACACCACTGATGTCCAAGCGAGACGTAACCCTTTTTCACCCGTGATGCTGATGCATTTTTGAGCCTTAAATCACCGATAACTTTGTCGAACCATTTACTTTTCTAGCTGAAGAAGAATTTTGACCGGTAAAAATGTCAAAACAGCAATGGTTCTCTCACAGCTCCAATTTTTACAGAATTAAAATGGGCTATGAATGTCGATTCATGTTGACTTTAAACCATCTGATCCATGATGGCCAAGTTTTTAAAGCCACAGATCACTGATTTGACTAACTTATTCACATAAACCCACAAGATTTTGTTGAACTGGCCTTATTTTATACATCTAAGACTAAAAACAGCAACGATTATCTCTCAAATCCAACCAAACATGCCCAAAAAGAGGTTTCTAATGCTTTACAGAATTAAAATGGCTTATAAACACCACTTTAAACAATTTGATGCTCAAGTTTCTGAGCCTTCTGAGCACCGATTTGACTAACTTTGTCCAACTGCTTACATTTCTGGTTGAAGGTTTCATTAATTTTGGCCTCATTTGTATATATCTAAGACCAAAAGATGTCAAAACAGCAAATCCAATCTTTACAGAATTATAAATAGGCTATGAATGTCGATTCATGTTGATTTTATAGAATCTGACCCATGATGCTGAAGTTTTTGGAGCCAAAGATCACTGATTTGACTAACTTTGTCTAGCTGTTCATGTAAACACACAAGATTTTGTTGAATTTTTATACATACAAGACCAAAAATGTCAAAGATAAGCAATGATTTATGTCTCAAATCCAACCAAACATGCCTGTATTGACCAAAAAGAAGTTGATTATTAGTGATCAACCGATAATCGGTTTTACTGATATTTTTCCCGATATTTAAGCATTTTTCCATAATCAGGTATCGGTTCTGTTATATCAGATTCACAGATAAATTTGAGAATTGTGAATTCTCAAAACATGCAAATAATCAGAATCGCTATTAGTTATAAAAAGTCAATATCGGTTGATCTCTATTTATTATGCTTTTTTATTTGAGGCTGAAGTCAACATGAAATCCTGTTGAATATCCTATAATGCTTTACAGATTTAAAATGGCTTATGAATGCTACTTGATGTTGATTTTATAGAATATGATCCATGAAGTTTTTGAGCCTTAGAGCACCGATTTGACTAACTTGAACTGTTTACATTTCTGGTTGAAGGTTTCATTAATTTTGGCCTCATTTGTATATCTAAGACCAAAAAATGTCAAAACAGCAAAGGTTATCCCATAAATCCAATCTTTACAGAATAATAAACCGGCTATGAATGTCGATTCATGTTGATTTTATAGAATCTGACCCATGATGCTCAAGTTTTTGGAGCCAAAGATCAACGATTTGACTAACTTTGTCTAGTTGTTCATGTAAACCCACAAGATTTTTTGAATTTTTATACATCTAAGACCAAAAATGTCAAAGATAAGCAATGGTTTATGTCTCAAATCCAACCAAACATGCCTACATTGACCAAAAAGAGGTTTATTATCAGTGATCAACCGATAATCGGTTTTACCGATATTTAAGCATTTTTCCATCATAGGGTATCGTTTTTTTGATATATCAGATTCACAGATAAATATTTTGTGAATTGCGTGCGTCTGAGGGGAGATGAGTAAACAACGGCATTCAAAAGCTAACAGAAACAGAAATAATACATATATATCGGTTATCGGCACATAAACATTCAAATAATCAGAATCGTATCATTATAAAAAGTTATTATCAGTTGATCTCTATTTATTATTTATATATTTTTCCTGATATTTAAGCATTTTTCCATAATCGGGTATCGGTTCTGTTATATCAGATTCACAGATAAATTTGAGAATTGTGAATTCTCAAAACATGCAAATAATCAGAATCAGTATCGGTTATAAAAAGTCAATATCGGTTGATCTCTATTTATTATGCTTTTTTATTTGAGGCTGAAGTCAACATGACATCCTGTTGTATATCCTATAACACTTTACAGATTTAAAATGGCTTATGAACGCTACTTGATGTTGATTTTATAGAATATGATCCATGATACTCAAGTTTTAGAAGCCTTAGATCACCAATTAAGTAACTTTGCCCCACAGTTTACTTTTCTAGCTGAAGATTTCATTAATTTTGGCCTCAATTGTATACATTTAAAGCCAAAAGATGTCAAAACAGCCATGGGTATCTCTCAAATCCAACCCTTGCAGAATTAAAAATGGATTATGAATGTTGATTCATGCTGATGTTAAAGAATATGATCCATGAAGTTTTTGAGCCTTAGAGCACCGATTTGACTAACTTGAACTGTTTACATTTCTGGTTGAAGGTTTCATTAATTTTGGCCTCATTTGTATATCTAAGACCAAAAAATGCCAAAACAGCAAAGGTTATCCCATAAATCCAATCTTTACAGAATTATAAACTGGCTATGAATGTCGATTCATGTTGATTTTTATAGAATCTGACCCATGATGCTCAAGTTTTTGGAGCCAAAGATCAACGATTTGACTAACTTTGTCTAGCTGTTCATGTAAACCCACAAGATTTTTTGAATTTTTATACATCTAAGACCAAAAATGTCAAAGATAAGCAATGGTTTATGTCTCAAATCCAACCAAACATGCCTACATTGACCAAAAAGAGGTTTATTATCAGTGATCAACCGATAATCGGTTTTACCGATATTTAAGCATTTTTCCATCATAGGGTATCGTTTTTTTGATATATCAGATTCACAGATAAATATTTTGTGAATTGCGTGCGTCTGAGGGGAGATGAGTAAACAACGGCATTCAAAAGCTAACAGAAACAGAAATAATACATATATATCGGTTATCGGCACATAAACATTCAAATAATCAGAATCGTATCATTATAAAAAAGTTATTATCAGTTGATCTCTATTTATTATTTATATATTTTTCCTGATATTTAAGCATTTTTCCATAATCGGGTATCGGTTCTGTTATATCAGATTCACAGATAAATTTGAGAATTGTGAATTCTCAAAACATGCAAATAATCAGAATCAGTATCGGTTATAAAAAGTCAATATCGGTTGATCTCTATTTATTATGCTTTTTTATTTGAGGCTGAAGTCAACATGACATCCTGTTGTATATCCTATAACACTTTACAGATTTAAAATGGCTTATGAACGCTACTTGATGTTGATTTTATAGAATATGATCCATGATACTCAAGTTTTAGAAGCCTAAGATCACCAATTAAGTAACTTTGCCCCACAGTTTACTTTTCTAGCTGAAGATTTCATTAATTTTGGCCTCAATTGTATACATTTAAAGCCAAAAGATGTCAAAACAGCCATGGGTATCTCTCAAATCCAACCCTTGCAGAATTAAAAATGGATTATGAATGTTGATTCATGCTGATGTTAAAGAATATGATCCATGAAGTTTTTGGAGCCAAAGATCACCGATTTGACTAACTTTGTCTAGCTGTTCATGTAAACCCACAAGATTTTGTTGAATTTTTATACATCTAAGACCAAAAATGTCAAAGATAAGCAATGGTTTATTTCTCAAATCCAACCAAACATGCCTGCATTGACCAAAAAGAGGTTTATTATTAGTGATCGACCGATAATCGGTTTTACCGATATTTAAGCATTTTTCCATCATAGGGTATCGTTTCTGTTATATCGGATTCACAGATAAATTTGAGAATTGTGAATTCTCAAAACATGCAAATAATCAGAATCGGTATCGGTTATAAAAAGTCAATATCGGTTGATCTCTATTTATTATGCTTTTTTTATTTGAGGCTGAAGTCAACATGAAATCCTGTTGAATATCCTATAATGCTTTACAGATTTAAAATGGCTTATGAATGCTACTTGATGTTGATTTTAAAGAATATGATCCATGAAGTTTTTGAGCCTTAGAGCACCGATTTGACTAACTTGAACTGTTTACATTTCTGGTTGAAGGTTTCATTAATTTTGGCCTCATTTGTATATCTAAGACCAAAAGATGTCAAAGGTTATCCCATAAATCCAATCTTTACAGAATTATAAACCGTCTATGAATGTCGATTCATGTTGATTTCATAGAATCTGACCCATGATGCTCAAGTTTTTGGAGCCAAAGATCAACGATTTGACTAACTTTGTCTAGCTGTTCATGTAAACACACAAGATTTTGTTGAATCTTCATACAACTAAGACCAAAAATGTGAACAATAAGCAATGATTTATGTCTCAAATCCAACCAAACATGCCTGCATTGACCAAAAAGAGGTTTATTATAAGTGATCAACCGATAATCGGTTTTACCGTTATTTAAGCATTTATCGGGTATCGGTTCTGTTATATCGGATTCACAGATAAATTTGAGAATAGTGAATTCTCAAAACATGGAAATAATCAGAATCGGTATCGGTTATAAAAAGTTAATATCGGTCGATCTCTATTTATTCTGCTTTTTTATTTGAGGCTGAAGTCAACATGAAATCCTGTTGAATATCCTGTAACGCTTTACAGATTTAAAATGGCTTATGAATGCTACTTATTGTTGATTTTAAACAATTTGAACCATGATACTCAAGTTTTAGAAGCCTTAGATTACCAATTAACTAATTTGCCCCACAGTTTACTTTTCTAGCTAAAGATTTCATTGTATACATTTAAAGCCAAAAGATGTCAAAACAGCCATGGGTATCTCTCAAATCCAACCCTTGCAGAATTAAAATGGATTATGAATGTCGATTCATGCTGATTTTAAAGTATACAATCCATAATGCTCAAGTTTTTAACCTTAGATCACCGATTTGACCAACTTTGTCCAACAATTTATCTTTCTAGCTGAAGGTTTTTATACATTATACTCGTTTTTACACATCTAAGAAGAAAAATGTCTCTCAAATCAAAATGAAATCTTGTTGAATATCCTATAAACACTGTACAGAATTAAAACTTTTGGGTCGTAAACCCATACATTTTGTTTAATTGGCCTCATTTTTACGCTTCTAAGTTGAAATGATCTCAACACAACCAATGCTATCTCTCAAACCCAACCAAAAATGCTTGTCGCTATACATAGATTTTCCAAAAGAGGTTTTAAGCTTAAGGAATGCTGGGATACATCTGGGTGGCCGTGTCGTGGCCTGTTCGGGGTGGGTTAGGGGGTCTTCTTGTGACGCAGATGAAAAGTCAGATCAAAGGTCAAACGCACAGATGGACCCAATCAAAGAAGGACAGAAAACAACGTTCCCCTGCTGGGCGTCTTGCTCCGGGCCACGATTAAGCACCTGGGTAGACAAATCACGTGACCTTTCGACTCGAGACACTGTGTGTTTAGGAGAAAACAACAATTCGCTTGTGCTCCAGAGGAATTACAAAACACACTCCTGGACTCAATATTCACGTTGAACATTCAAAAGACCAAAAAAGTTTGGTCTGAACGAGGACAAACAGTTCCTTTAGTCATGACAAGTAGAATTTCCATGTCAGAATTAGTACTGTAGATGAAAAGATGGGATACCTGCGGGTCTGCTAACCTTCCCAGGTCGGGATAGAGGTAGAACTGGATCCCGCGGGACGCTCCTGGCAGCGTGACCCCTCTGATCAGTAAAATCAACAGCATCACATACGGGAAGGTCGCTGTGAAGTACACCACCTGTTGAGTGACAGGAAAACATGATGCTGCATTGTTATCATCACTGATACAGGCTGATGTGGATACTACTAAATGCACATTTTTAATTTTGTTAACATAAAGGTTATATTATTAAACCAACAGGTCTTATCTCACGTACCTTGCCGGTGGATTTGACACCTTTCCAGATGCAGAAATAACACAGAACCCAAGCCAACAACAGACAGAGGACCAGATCCCAGTGCAGCGTTCCCATATCCTCGATCCCAGAGGAGATCCGTAAAATCCCACCTGCAGAGAGACAGACAAATCAGCCGCACCTCCTTCAAACTCACGCTTACTTGTTAGAAACTTGAATACGTTAACCTGCTAGAATATAATCAGAAAGTGGTTTTTTCCAATAAAGCTTGCTTCAAAGAATGGACAATTCGGTTTGATTTCCAAAGCAAATATCCAAGCAAACAGATAAATAGTTTAAAGTCATCTGAAGTATTCAGATCTGAACGTAAAAAACAGTCCCATCTAACGGAATGTTCTCAGACGTTCTTGTTACAATCTAACGTTCCAGAACATCAAGAACGTTCGTCTGGTCTTTATTAAAGGGTTAGTTCACCCAAAAATGAAATTCTGTCATTATTATTCTCCCTCATGTCGTTCCACACCCGATATTTTTGATGAAATCCGATGGCTCAGTGAGGCCTGCATTGACAGCAATATTAACACTTTCAATGCCCAGAAAGCTACTAAAGACATATTTAAAACAGTCCATTACAGTGGTTCAACCTTATATTAATAGGACAAAAATAAAACTAATAATCATATCTTAGTGATGGGCGATTCAAACACTGCTTCATGAAGCTTTACGAATCTTTGTTTCGAATCAGTGGTTCAGAGCGCAAAAGTCACGTGATTTCAGTAACGAGGCTTCATTACTAAGTGTTTCGAAACATCGAAATTTCATAGTTCATGTGACTTTGGCAGTTTGATTCACGCTGAACCACTGATTCAAAACAAAAGCTTCATGAAGCAGTGTTGAAATCGCCCATCCCTAGATATTGTTGAATAAAGTCGTTTTTGTTTTTTGGCGGCACAAAAAGTATTCTCGGGAAGTCATTTAAAGTTGAACACTGACTGTTTAACATAGTCAAAGGCATCTGAAAGTGTAATTAATGGCAGGCGTAATGGCACGGATTTTCAAAAATATTTTTGTGAAAATGACACAGTTCTTACGGTGTGTTAATTAATGACACATTTTCATTTTTTCAACGTGTCAAAACAATTTATACCCTCATGGAACATTTTTTGAACGTTACATGTTTTAGAATGTTCAAAGAATGTAAATTCTCTAAATGAAATGGAACGGTCGAGTAAGAAAGAAGATGCTTGTGAAACTCACTCCCAGAACTCGATCACGGGCGATGTTGCGTTTTCAGGGTGACTTTGGATAATGGAATCATTTCGTCTTTGGAATTCCATGCAGGAATCTGAAAAAAAACGACTCTGATTATTTGAGCTTAATACTAATCGTGAGCACATACAGCTACAGATTCTGGACTGCATTCATGTTCACCTGTGTTCCGGTGTTGTTGCAGGACGACCACGGCAGGTTCCAGGAGAGGACAGGTAAAATATTCCCAGGCCAAAACTATGATATAGTAGAAGTTCAGCAGAGCCACAATCACCTGAGTGGCGTATCCGATGCCTAGAGTTGACAGAGACAGATCCCACAGTTTGTGAATGACATCATGTTCCCTACGTGATGTGGAAAGGGTCCAAATGATGTCACTATTTTTTTTAAATGAATTATTTTCTATCAGAATCAGTGTTTTAATAGCATATATAAACTACTCAAACTTTTTCTGTAATTGAAATAAAGCTGGAATAAAATACAACAAATATTAGATGAAAAAACTTAGAAAAATGAACTTAGAAATGTCGCCTTGGCAATTAACAGAAATAAAATAGTTTAGTTGCTTAAATTAAAACAGAAATAAAATAAATTAAAGAAATACAAATATTTAAATAATTACATCAATAATATAAAAATATATAACGTATATATAAAAAAGTAAATTATTAATAATATAAAAAATACTATAACAGTATATAAATAATGCTGATAATACATTGTAATAAACAACACTGAAACTAAATATTAAATATAACGTTATTTTACAAGTTTATCAAATGAATAATAATTTAACAGATGATGTTTTCTACTGCTTCTGTTTCATAAAATTATAATTATTTATAGTTTATCTGAAACAAATTGGTTGGTGTAGAATTACTTTAAATCAATTTTCACTCAGAAATTGCTAGTAATGTTTCCAAATAATTATGAAAAAATGGCAAGTAACAAACTGAATTAAACAAAATTAAAAAAATTTCTTGTAAAATGTCCTCCAGTAATCTTTGTTTTATTTACAACTCAATAATTTTTAGTGTTTCTAACAGTAAAAAAGACATGGGATTTGTGTTTTTGTGCATCATAGCAAACTAAATTGCCGTGTCATATTGATATGGTTTCCAACTTCTCAAGATCAAACATCTTGTTCAGGCGAGAAGTGATGCTTCACCTTCAAACAGCGGGCTGATCTTCCTCCAGCATGTGACTCCTCCCTCGCTGGTGAACTGACCCAGAGAGATCTCCAGGAAAACACGGGGATCCCCGCAGGTGAAGAGGAAGATCAGGTAGGGAATGAAAAATGCACCTGGAGGAGGATAACGACATAAATCATGAGGAGAATCTGAAACTCCACAGGAGAAACGTGTGAGATTACTGGACTCTTTTTCTCAGGAGAAACATCTGAGAAGCTGAAGACTTCAGCGAACGTTCAACATGTTTCCAAAGGCCCAAACGTCTCTGTATGGACACACGCTATGAGCTGATCAAACAACAGCTGTGACCTTTCACCTTCTGAACCGGTAACGCTTTCATCAGGCCAACTGTTGGATCAATAGGTCAGTTTCACAAACACCTGGCAAACACTAAACGCACTCGGGATCTAGACTGAGTCTGTCGATCCTGATCAAATCCTCAACTTTTCTGCCCAGTCGGATCCTCTAAACCGGGGTCCGGAGACACCCATGGGGCCGCAAGGGAGTGCTGGGGTCTCCGTGGAAAAGTTTAGAGAAAAACTGTGCAGAAAAATATAACAATAAATAAATAATAAAAATCTAATCAAACTAGCAAAATAAATACATTTACAAATAAATAAATCAATAAATTTGATTACAATAAAAATAAATAAATAAAGATTAAAATAAATACAATTGTATTTAAATAAATAGATTGATTAAAATAACTAAATGAAAAAGTATTAAAATAAATGAATAAAATTAAAAATGCAGATTTTTAACAAAATAAAAATCTAATCAAATTAGCTAAATAAATACATTTACAAATAAATACATCAATAAATTTAATTTAAATAAAAAATTGATTAATAAATGCAATTTTTTAAAATAAATAAATAATAAATAATTCAATCTGATTTAAATTAATAAATTGATTAAAATAAATAAATTAAAAAAATATAAAAAAATGAATAAAATTGAATTTAAATAAATAAAATTTTGTTTCATTAAATAAATTAATTAATCTGATTTAAAAATTAAATAAATTAATTAAATAAGATAAAATACATAAAAATATATTTTTTATGTTTAAATAAATAAATTGATTACAATAATTAAATGAAAACATAAAAATAAATGAATAAAATTAGATTTAAATGAATACATTTTATTGAAATAAATAAATTGTATTATAAATGTAATAAAAAATAAATGTATAATTTATTTAAATTTGATTTAAATAAATAATACATCTTAACAGGACAATAGTGAGCAGAAAAAATGCAATAATGTAACAACAGAAAAATATGATCAAAATAAATAAATAATAAATAAATTTGATTAAAATAAAAAATATATAAATAAATAATACATCCAACAGCACAATAACTAAATATTTTATATATATATTTATAATAGAGTATTAATCGGATCTTTATTTATGAAAATATATAAATAGCAGAATGTGGATCCCTCGCACACGGATGCTCATATTTGGGGTCCGTGACATCTAAAAGATCGAGAACCCCTTCTCTACTTTAAATCCCAACCAGCTCTGGATCTAAACGAGCTGGAGCGCAGGAAAGCGTCCAGACACGTCCCACATTCCCTCTTCTCTTTCCCCGAGGCTTGTTAACTAGCAGCGAGTTAATGAGTCAGGAATTCTCATGGCTTCTGATTTCTCTCCAGACTGAAGGTTACACAAGATTCCCATCAGCACTAGCACTGGACTGATGTTGACTCTCTGTTTACCTGCTAAACCTCTGTGGTGTGAGTCATAAGAGCTGACGGTGGGACGTCAACCACACGGACTGCTGGGACTTTAACTGATCACATCTGTTTGGACACGTACCATGTGCCATGATAATATGTTGTTTTTGTTTAGACATGAACCATGGTAATACCACATTTTTGGACATGTACCATGGTAATGCCTTACTTTTTTAGACACGCACCACAGTAATACCCTGTTTTTGACGTGTACCATGGTAAATAGCATGTTTTTCTGGACATGTACCATGGTAATACCATTTTTTGACATGTACCATGGTAAATAGCAAGTTTTTTGGACATGTATCATATTACAGAAATACCAATTCATATACAATGGCATTTATATGGAACTCCAATGTACTTCCTAAAATACCATGGTGGTACTATGGTAATTTTTGATGCAATTTTGTAAGTGATGTGCTCACCATGGTGATATCATGTATTTCAGATATTTACCATGGTAATTCTATGTTTTATGGAGATGTACCCAGGTATTATGTGTTTTTTTGGAATTGGCATCTTATTAGTAATACCATGGTTTTGGACATGTACCATGCAATGCAATGCCATGTTTTTGCACATGAACCATAATAATATTTTGTTTTTGTTTGTTTTGTAGAAATATACAATGGTAATACCATATTTTTTGGATATGTACCATAATAAAACCATGTTTTTTGAACATGTACAGTGTAAATAACATGTTTTTTTGGATATGTAACATACTAATACTGTTTTTTGGACATATATTATGTATTCTAAACATGTACTCTAGTAATATGATTTTTTTTTGGGACAAGTACCATGATAATACCATGATTTTAGGACTTGTGCTATAGCGACACCATTTTTTTAATATGTGCATTTTTAATATTTTTTTGGACATGTATCATGTTTTTTCTGGATATGTACCATGGTATTATCACATTTCTGGTCATGTACCATGGTAATGTCATGTTTCTGGACACATGCCATGATAATGCCTTGCTTTTTTAGACATGTACCACAGTAATAACCTGTTTTTCGACATTTAAATAGCATGTTTTTGGACATGCATCATGTTCCAGTAATACCAATTCATTTATATAAATACTCCAATGTACTTTCTAGTAATGGTGGTTTACTGTAAGTGATGTCTTTGGTGATATCATGTATTTCAGATATTTGCCATGGTAAATACTATGTTTTAAGGAGATGCACCATGGTATTACGAGGCATTTTGTACATGGTATCTTAGTAATACCATGTTTTTGGACATGTACCATGATAATACCTTATTTTTATGGACATGTACCCTGGTAAAACCATGTTTTTTGAACATGTACTATGTAAATAATATGTTTTTCTGGAGATGTACCATGGTAATACCCTGTATTGACATGTACTATGGTAAATAGCATGCTTCTGGACATGTATCATGTTTTTTCTGGACGTGTACCATGGTAATACATAGTAAAACCATGTTTTTGCACATGTACAAGAGTATTTTTTGAGGTATACAGAACATGAATATGATAATTCATTCAGTACAGCAGTATATACCATGCTCCCGCCACAGAAACAACCTCTACATCTCCTCACCTCCACCGTTCTTGTAGCAGAGATACGGGAAGCGCCACACGTTTCCCAGTCCGATGATTTCTCCGGCCACCGACAGGACAAACTCCAGCTTGTTGCTCCACTGTCCCCGGTCCGTCAACTTCACCTCTGTGTGCGGGACGATCTCCAGCGGCCGGTTCAGCCCGTTAGACGGGTCCATCTTGGTCGTGATCTCTTTCTCTCCTGTTGAATAAAAAAAGCGTATTTAGAAGAAACTCATCCCTGCTGTGATGTGATCGGTCAAGAGTAGCACAGTCTGTCGATCAAATATGTACAAAATATAATATACAAAACCCAATGTATTTAATTAATCATTTGTAGTTATTTTGATTAATGAATGGTGCAGTTAATTCAAATGAACAGTTCTAATCAAAACACAGCAGTGTTTTCATTCATGGTAAAGATCCAAAGGTTTTATTTCGTAAAACATGAACACACCCTTTCAGACCAGATCCTTTCATAAACCAGTCTGGGCACAAAAGCCAACACAAGCATGTTTTTGTCATGATGTTTGTAACCGTTGCATTCAGAAGCCACAAAACAACTGATCTGTTATGACTTATTATGAACAGTTGACAAATACAGCATGGGGAAAAACATAAAGACCCTTCACTAAACTTAAAATAAATGTAGGCTAAAAACACCCAAAACATATTAGTTACACCATGGGAATATGTTTTAAAAAAACAACTTTGAAAACCTTGGCAATTGCATAGTAACACACATAGTAACACACTAAATTTGATTTTGCAACCACATAGCAACAAGTTAAAAACACTCAGAACACCTTAGCAATCACATAGCAACACCTTAGCAACTGTATAGCAACACACAAAATAACTCTTACTGTAGAATGCTTTTGCAGCTGCACAGCAACAAGTTAAAACACTCAAAACTCACATGCAACCACATGTAAAACACTCAAGACTCCTTAACAACCACATAGCAACACCTAAGCAACTGCATAGCAATATGTTAAAACACTCAAGACTCCTTAACATCCGCATAGCAACACCCTAGCAACTGCATAGCAACACACAAAACAACTTTTACTGTAGAATGCTTTTGCAACTGCATAAAAAGACATTAACACACTTAAGACTTCTTAACAACCACATAGCAACACCCTAGCAACTGCATAGCAACATGTTAAAACCTTCAAGACTTCTTAACAACCACATAGCAACACCCTAGCAACTGCATTGCAACACACAAAACAACTCTTTACTGTAGAATGCTTTTGCAACTGCATAGCAACACATTAACACACTCAAGACTCCTTAACATCCACATAGCAACTCCCTAGCAACTGCATAGTAATATGTTAAAACCTTCAAAACTCCTTACCAACCACATAGCAGCACCCTAGCAACTGCATAGCAACACACAAAACAACTCTTACCATAGAATGCTTTTGCAACTGCATAGTAACATGTTGAAAACACTCAAGACTCCTTAGCAAACACATAGAAATACCCTAGAAACTGCATAGCAACATGTTAAAAATACTCAGAACTCATTAGCAACCACATAGCAACACCCTAGCATTGCATAGCAACATGCAAAACAACACTCATTGTGGAATGCTTTTGAAACTGCATAGCAACATGTTAAAAACACTCAGGACTCCTTGGTAACCACATAGCAATACCCTAGCAACTGCATAACAACACACAAAAAACACTTACTGTAGAATGCTTTTGCAACTGCATAGCAACATGCAAAACAACACTCATTATAGAATGCTTTTGAAACTGCATAGCAACATGTTAAAAACACTCAAGATTCCTTAGCAACCACATAGCAACACCCTAGCAACTGCATAGCAACATGTTAAAAACACTCAGGACTCCTTAACAACCACATAGCAACACCCTAGCATCTGCATAGCAACATGCAAAACAACACTCATTGTGGAATGCTTTTGAATCTGCATAGCAACATGTTAAAAACACTCAGGACTCCTTAGTAACAACATAGCAATACCCTAGCAACTGCATAACAACATGCAAAACAACACTCATTGCAGGATGCTTTTGAAACTGCATAGCAACATGTTAAAAACACTCAAGATTCCTTAGCAACCACATAGCAACACCCTAGCAACTGCATAGCAACATGTTAAAAACACTCAGGACTCCTTAGCAACCACATAGCAACACCCTAGCATCTGCATAGCAACATGCAAAACAACACTCGTGGAATGCTTTTGAAACTGCATAGCAACATGTTAAAAACACTCAGGACTCCTTAGTAACCACATAGCAACGCCCTAGCAACTGCATAAAAACATGCAAAAAGACGCTTACTGTAGAATGCTTTTGCAACTGCACAGCAACACGATAAAAACACTAAGGACTCGTTAACAACCACATAGAAACTGGAAAGCAACATGCTCCAAAAACACTCAGGACACGTTAGCAACTACTTAGCAACACCTTAGCAACTGCATAGCAACTACTCAAATGTATAAACAGGCACTCAGGACAGCAAATATCTGAAAATCACTATGCACTGAAATTTCTACTGCTTTTACTCCTTTTATCATATGCGTGTTATGTAAATGATGACAGAACTCACTATCCCTGTTCTAGAGCATAATTGGTGACTGCATCACAGGACCCTATGCATGCCATAATAGTGACAGATCACACGAGCATTGTGGGATACGGCTACCCAACGCCCAGCCCTGCTGAAAATACTCTCTCTGTATGCGGAACAGAAGACTCACTGACTGTGTTCATATCTGTCAGCTTGAATTAATGGGTCGATCTCATCTGTGCATTCAGCGGCTCCGTGGAATCAAATACAAATCATAGACATTAAAGGAATAGTTCACCAAAAAAACAACAATTCTGTCATCATTTAGCCTTAATGGTTCAGACGTCTGTTCCACATGCTTGAGGTTTCAAACAACAAGCATGCTGGATGTCCCGCAGAGCCAGAGGCCTTGAGAATGTGCTCTTTTTCTTTTGCAGAAACAGGAGGGGGAAGCACCAGCATCACAGTTGTCAGTGAAAACTGAAAAGCATTACCAGACCAGTAAAAATAGGCTCTTGCATTAACAAGACACTTTAAGGAATGAAGGACTGGCAGCGTGAGGTAGAACAGGCTTCTGGTTTGTTTGGAAGATGAGCTCAGAGCGAGGCGGTTTGATCACAGTTTACTGTAGTTTTCACTAGGCCAGAGATGAGATCACACAGTAGTCCTATAGAGCTGAGCTTCTGACTGCTGAGTCCCATAGGAAAGAAAAATGGCAAATAAGATCTCATTACTATCTCAGTTGTTTCTTACAGACACCACTCATATCAGATGGAGAGCAAACAGCTGCTTCTCAGATTGTTCTCCTTAGAAAAAACACAGTATCTCATTTATCTAAATAAAGATCTCAATAATGTCTCAAACTCTGCTCAGATTTCCCAAAGGTACAGTAACCAAGGAAAGAAGAACACAGTACAGATCTCTTTATTATCTCAACTGTTGGACTAAATGGACTTGCTGAAGTTCCCTGCTTCTCAAATGTTTCTCCTGAGAAAAAGACCGTTTTAATCTCACTTATGTCATTTCCTGAGTCTCAAATGTCTCAAACTGTGCTCACAATTCCCAAAGATACAAGGTAAGAATGATGCATAGATCTCTTCAACATCTCAACTGTTTCTCCAAGACATAAATGAGATGCAAACTGACCAGCTGAAGTCTCCTGCTCCTCAGATGTTTCTCCTCAGGCAAAAACCCTGCTAATCTCTCACATATGTCATCTCTAGAGTTTCGAAAGAGATCTCAAATGTCTCAAACTGTTCTCAGATTTCCCAACTAAGTATACAAAACATAAGAAGATTGATGCATAGATCACTTTAATATCTCAACTGTTTCTCCTAGACATAAATGAGACGCAAACTGACCTGCTGAAGTCTCTTGTGTTTCTCCTCAGGAGAAAACCCTGGTAATCTCACAAATATCATCTCTAGAGTTTCAAAAGAGATCTCAAAAATGTCTCAAACTCTGCTCAGGGTTCCCAAAGATGCCAAAGAAAAGAAAAACTCAACATAGATCTCTTTAATATCTCTACCATTTCTCCTAGGCACCAGTAAGATGCAAACCGACCTGCTGAAGTCTCATGCAGCTGAGTTTCAAAAGAGATCTCAAATGTCTCAAACTGTGCTCAGAATTCCAAAAGATACAAGGTACAAAGAATTATGCATGGATCTCTTCAATATCTCAGGTGTTTCTCCAAGACATAAATGAGATGCAAACTGACCAGCTGAAGTCTCCTGCTTCTCAGATGTTTCTCTTGAGGAAAATACCCTGCTAAACTCACATATATCATCTCTAGCATTTCAAAAGAGATCTCAAAAATGTCTCAAACTTTGCTCAGATATCCCAAAGATACCAAAGAAAAGAAAAACTCAACATAGATCTCTTTAATATCTCAACCGTTTCTTCTAGGCACCAATAAGATGCAAACCGACCTGCTGAAGTCTCATGCAGCTGAGTTTCAAAAGAGATCTCAAATGTCTCAAATTCCCAAAGATACAAAAGGTGAGAGAACAACGCAGCGATCTCTGTAATATCTCAGCTGTTTCTCCTAGACAGCAATGAGGAAGTCTTGAAGTCTCCTGCTCCTCAGATGTTTCTCCTCAGGCAAAAACCCTGCTAATCTCACATATGTCATCTCTAGAGTTTCGAAAGAGATCTCAAATGTCTCAAACTGTGCTCAGATTTCCCAACTAAGTATACAAAACATAAGAAGATTGATGCATAGATCACTTTAATATCTCGACTGTTTCTCCTAGACATAAATGAGGCGCAAACTGACCTGCTGAAGTCTCTTGTGTTTCTCCTCAGGAGAAAACCCTGGTAATCTCACAAATATCATCTCTAGAGTTTCAAAAGAGATCTCAAAAATGTCTCAAACACTGCTCAGAGTTCCCAAAGATGCCAAAGGAAAGAAAAACTCAACATAGATCTCTTTAATATCTCAACCGTTTCTCCTAGGCACCAATAAGATGCAAACCGACCTGCTTAAGTCTCATGCAGCTGAGTTTCAAAAGAGATCTCAAATGTCTCAAACTGTGCTCAGAATTCCAAAAGATACAAGGTACAAAGAATTATGCATGGATCTCTTCAATATCTCAGGTGTTTCTCCAAGACATAAATGAGATGCAAACTGACCAGCTGAAGTCTCCTGCTTCTCAGATGTTTCTCTTGAGGAAAATACCCTGCTAAACTCACAAATATCATCTCTAGAGTTTCAAAAGAGATCTCAAAAATGTCCCAAACTCTGCTCAGAGTTCCCAAAGATGCCAAATGAAAGAAAAACTCAACATAGATCTCTTTAATATCTCAACCATTTCTCCTAGTCACCAATAGGACACAAACTCACCTGCTGAAGTCTCTTCTCAGATGTTTCTCCTGAGGAAAAAACCCACTAATCTCACATATATAATTTCCGGAGTTTCAATAGATCTCAAAATATTCTCAAACTCTGCTCAGATTTCCAGAAGATGCCAAAAAAGAGAACTGCACATAGATCTCTTTAGTATCTCAACGGTTTCTCCTAGACATAAATGAGACACAAACTGACCTGCTGAAGTCTGCTGCTTCTCAGATGTTTCTCCTGAGAAAAAAAACACTAATCCCACATATATCATCTCTAGAGTTTCAAAAGAGATCTCAAATGTCTCAAACTGTGCTCAGATTTCCCAACTAAGTATACAAAACATAAGAAGATTGATGCATAGATCACTTTGATATCTCGACTGTTTCTCCTAGACATAAATGAGGCGCAAACTGACCTGCTGAAGTCTCTTGTGTTTCTTTTTAGGAGAAAACCCTGGTAATCTCACAAATATCATCTCTAGAGTTTCAAAAGAGATCTCAAAAATGTCTCAAACACTGCTCAGAGTTCCCAAAGATGCCAAAGGAAAGAAAAACTCAACATAGATCTCTTTAATATCTCAACCGTTTCTCCTAGTCACCAATAGGACACAAACTCACCTGCTGAAGTCTCTTCTCAGATGTTTCTCCTGAGGAAAAAACCCACTAATCTCACATATATAATTTCCGGAGTTTCAATAGATCTCAAAATATTCTCAAATATTCTCAGATTTCCAGAAGATGCCAAAAAAGAGAACTGCACATAGATCTCTTTAGTATCTCAACTGTTTCTCCTAGACATAAATGAGACACAAACTGACCTGCTGAAGTCTGCTGCTTCTCAGATGTTTCTCCTGAGAAAAAAACACACTAATCCCACATATATCATCTCTAGAGTTTCAAAAGAGATCTCAAAAATGTTTCAAACTCTGCTCAGATTGCCCAAAGATGCCAAAGAAAAGAAAAACTCAACATAGATCTCTTTAATATCTCAACCGTTTCTCTATGAAAAGCTATGAAAGAGCAACATCTGAGCAATTAAATGTCATCTGGGCCATCTGTGGCTTCCAACTACATTTTGGAGAATGAGAAACAAGCTCTCGATGCAGGTTGATACTTGCAGGGTGAATGAAAACTGCGTCTTAACAAAAGTCACTCTTTCTTGAATCTCTGCCAGCTCAGTAAATCTCTCAACTTACTGACACAAAGCTGGAACATGCAGGCAAAAGATCATCAAATAATCCACATATTACGGCAGAGTCAACGTGGGGCCAGGCGCCACAGGAGCGTCCATAAGTCACACTCATGTGTCATTTAGGACCTTCAAGCTTGGCAGCTTATTATTGGGATTCTGCTGCTGAACTGATTCGTAAACATATATTTCATGGGTGTAGCTGTCACGATTGTGATTAACAATCAACAAATTGAACAATCAAACAATCAATAGTGCTTTTGCGGCTTATTGTTCAATTATGCAAGCAGAATAACATATGTTGTGATGGGGTATATGGGAATCTGAACATGCTAGTGGAAAAATCCCAAAGGAACGAACTGCATAGCTGAAAAAGTCTACATATATCACACAGTGACAGATTTGTGTAGATGCATGACGGACTAAAATTCCTCATGCATCTGCATTCGTTCTTACCACCTTCTTTACGCAAAGCAAAAATAATTAATTGCACATTTTAAGTGAATGAAGCTCCTTTGCAGGCAATTGAATCTTCTTTTTTACCATGTTCAAAAGTTTGGACACACTATACTCATTGATCTAACAGATTGTAATTTTTTAAATGATACACTATGAAGTAATTCTATAAGTGTAATTAATTTTATAGACAAATATATACTACTGTTCAAAAATTTGAAATTTTTTAATGTTTTCGAAAGCAATTACACTCACCAAGGCTACATTTATTTGATCAAAAATACAGTAAAACAGTGAAATATTATTACAATTTAAAATAACTCTTTTCTATGCAAATATATTGTAAAATGTAATTTATTCCTGTGATCAAACCTGAATTTTCAGCATCGTTTCTCCAGTCTTCAGTGTCACATGATCCTTCAGAAATCATTCTAATATGATGATTTGCTGCTCAAGAAACATCAATGTTGAAAACAGTTGTGCTGCTTCATATTTTTGGTGAAAACCATGATGCATTTTTTTTTTCAAGATTGTTTGATGAATTGAAAGTTCAAAAGAACAGCATTTATTTTGTAACATCATAACGTAAAAGTCTTTCCTGTCACTTTTGACCAATTTAATGCATCACTGGTGAATAAAATTAGCCTATTAATTTCTTACTGGCCCCAAACTTTTGAACAGTAGTGTCAATTCTGCATACACACAAAATGTAATTATAAAACTAATATTTTACTGAAGGAAAAGCATCATGAACACTCATCACACAACCCTCCTTCAAAAGTGTATAAAAGCATCAATCTAGACAAACAAGCAGCTTGAATATAAGAGAGATTTCATCTGTTTCACATGTTTTGCTCACTACTTCATTCCCAAACTTTCATTTGGCTTATTGTAGAGTTTTAGTGACTTCACTATTATTCTAAAATGTAAAAAACAGTCAATAAAGAATGAAGGAAACTTCTGAGAGAATAGTGCATGACAATCAAGTTGCATGCTCATTGAAAAGATTCATGCTGTAAATATTTATGAAGTGAAAGAAAAAAAAGTTTGTGACACTACAAACCGGTTTTGATTAGAATCAACAGAGCTCACAAATTGAAACAAAACATACTTTAAAGTTGCATTTAGCTGAAAAAAGTCATGTGCACAAGTCAAGCATGCATTACACTGAGTAAACCTGAAAAAGCATAAGAAAATCTGACAAGACTCACCCTTCATTAGGATGTTGCAGGGCGGCCGACAGCAGTCAAGTGTCCTGTATATTCTCAGGTTTTGCTCTATAATGAGAAGGTTTTCTGGCTTGGTGGAACCCGTCAGTCCTGGATGGTCCAAGTCCAACTCCTCCCCTCAGCACCTCCCTCTCGCTCCCATTCACAAAACACTGAGACCGTGAGGCTTCTGAGGGGCGCTGACGGATTGCATAACGTTGTCACCCAGCGCTCGTTCAGCCTGTGAAGCTTTTCTCTCTCTCTCTCTCTCTCTCTCTCTCTGCTGAAGGACACCAGAGAAAGGAAACATGGCTCGGTCTCAAAAGACCACCCTGATCACACCAGCTTCTCAACAGATGAATAAATGGGTTTCAGACTGAATCTCCAGAGAGGATCATGGGGGCAGGCATGTTTTCATGTTTTATAAGAGACATTTCTATTTGGATAAAAAACTATGTTTTTAATTTGAAGAGTGCACTCTGTTTTATTTTTTTATTTTATATATACAGATATCAGTGTTTTTAGTGGCATTTTGCTTAGGCAACAACGAGCATGATTAATGGTTAAAAGATTGTGATCTCGATTCAAACACCCACGCAAACTTATTCCTAAATGAGAACATTTCTCCCGTGTTAAACATTTGACAAAATCACACCAGAACACTCAGGTCTGTATTCGCACTGCTGCTGATCCAGAGAGAGCCGTTGTCGTGTTAAGGTATAAAACAGCTTCACAAACAGTTTTTTTAACCAAACAGTATCAATATTTATGTGTTACAAATATTCATATTATCATAGAAGTATGGGGATAAAAGTTTATAGTTCGGTTATAAACACTGATGTCTGCGATAGTGATCAAAATAGCTAACTTGACACGTATCGCCACTACGTAGGTGGCGACAAGTGACTGTTAAAAATTGAATCATTGAATCATTCATTCAGGAGATTTGTTCAAAAACGCTGATTCATCCAGTCATGAAACAAGTGAAGTCTTTATGAGTGAGTCACTGAATCATTCGTTCAAGAGATTTGTTCAAAAACGCTGATTCATCCAGTCATGAAACAAGTGAAGTCTTTATGAGTGAGTCAGTGAATCATTCGTTCAAGAGACTGGTTCAAAAACACTGATTCATCCAGTCATGAAACAAGTGAAGTCTTCATGAGTGAGTCATTGAATCATTTGTTCAAGTGACTCCTTCAAAAACGCTGATTCATCCAAGCATGAAACAAGTTAAGTCTTTATGAGTGAGTCATTGAATCATTCATTCAAGAGATTTGTTCAAAAACGCTGATTCATACAGTCATGAAACAAGTGAAGTCTTTATGTGAGAATCATTAAATCATTCTTTCAAGAGATTCATTCAAAAACCCTGATTCATCCAGTAATGAAACAAGTGAAGTCTTCATGAGCGAGTCAATGAATCATTCATTTAAGAGATTTGTTCAAAAATGCTGATTCATCCACTCATGAAACAAGTTAAGTCTTCATGAGCGAGTCATTGAATCATTCGTTCAAGAGATTCATTCAAAAACACTGATTTATCCAGTCATGAAACAAGTGAAGTCTTCATGAGTGAGTCACTGAATCATTCTTTCAAGAGATTTGTTCAAAAACGCTGATTCATCCAGTCATGAAACAAGTGAAGTCTTTATGAGTGAGTCACTGAATCATTCGTTCAAGAGATTTGTTCAAAAACGCTGATTCATCCAGTCATGAAACAAGTGAAGTCTTTATGAGTGAGTCACTGAATCATTCGTTCAAGAGATTTGTTCAAAAATGCTGATTCATACAGTAATGAAACAAGTGATGTATTTATGAGCGAGTCATTGAATCATTCGTTCAAGAGATTCGTTCAAAAACGCTGATTTATCCAGTCATGAAACAAGTGAAGTATTTATGTGTGAGAAATTGAATCATTTGTTCAAGAGACTGGTTCAAAAACACTGATTCATCCAGTCATGAAACAAGCGATGTCTTCATGAGTGAGTCATTGAATCATTCGTTCAAGAGACTGGTTCAAAAAAACCCTGATTCATACAGTAATGAAACAAGTGAAGACTTCATGAGTGAGTCATTGAATCATTCATTCAAAAGATTTGTTCAAAAATGCTGATTCATCCAGTCATGATACAAGTGAAGTCTTTATGAGTGAGTCATTGAATCATTCGTTCAAGAGATTCATTCAAAAACGCTGATTCATACAGTAATGAAACAAGTGAAGTCTTCATGAGTGAGTCATTGAATCATTGTTCAAGAGACTGGTTCAAAAACACTGATTCATACAGTAATGAAACAAGTGAAGACTTCATGAGTGAGTCACTGAATCATTCATTCAAAGACTTGTTCAAAAATGCTGATTCATCCAGTCGTGATACAAGTGAAGTCTTTATGAGTGAGTCATTGAATCATTCGTTCAAGAGATTCATTCAAAAACGCTGATTCATACAGTAATGAAACAAGTGAAGACTTCATGAGTGAGTCACTGAATCATTCGTTCAAGAGACTGGTTCAAAAACACTGATTCATCCAGTCATGAAACAAGCGAAGTCTTCATGAGTGAGTCATTGAATCATTCGTTCAAGAGACTGGTTCAAAAACACTGATTCATACAGTAATGAAACAAGTGAAGACTTCATGAGTGAGTCACTGAATCATTCATTCAAGAGATTTGTTCAAAAACGCTGATTCATCCAGTCATGATACAAGTGAAGTCTTTATGAGTGAGTCATTGAATCATTCATTCAAACATTCATTGAATGCAGCTCTAGCAACAACAAACAGTGAAAAAAACACTCATAACACCTTAAGCACCATATAGCAACACCCTGGCAACCACCCAGAATACACTAGCAACAATCCAGAACAATATAGCAACTCACTGAATAATGCCTTAGCCAATTTCATAGCAGAACCCTGGAAAATCACCCTAGCAAACATCCAGCAACGCCCTAGCAACCATCTAGAACAATCTCACAGCCACACATAAGTGCATTAAAAACTACTCGGAAGACCTTATAGCAACTGCATAGCAACGTAGTGGTAACCACCCAAAATACCCTAGCAACCACAAAGAACACTGAAAACATTCAGAATACATCAGTAACCCCATAGCAATGCCCTGGCAACCACCCAGCAATGTTCTAACAACAAGTTAGAACACCCTAGCAATGCAAGCATCCTAGCAAACCTGTGACTGCACCGTGGTGGTACGTTTTCGTTTTAGTATTGATACTTTGGAAAGTTTTTCTTTTAATTCAGTTTGTCCGTGCATTCAAACGGTTTGCTCATTCATCCATTCCTTTCTTTTCCTCTTTCTTTGTGTCTTTAGTCGTTCCCTGCATACTGATGCTTCAGGAAGAGTGTTTTTCTTCCCAGTGGCTCAATGATGCTCATTTAGGAGAATAAACCAAACATTTTGCTCTCGCAGAAGACAGTTTTACTCCTCAGATGTTGCTCTTGCATTGCTCAGCAGATTTAATGGAGTTCTCAGTTATATTTCATTAAGGCATTCATTTAATCTTAGATTTTTCTTATAAAATTCATAAAAACAAAGTTAAACGAGTGACTAGTTGCATCCAGTAAGATTAAAGAGCTTTAAAATGAATGTAGAGCAGCTTCGATCATTTGATGAGAAATATTTGAGTTCATATTGAGACCTTTACAAAAAATAAGTATACTTCAAAGTCATTTTATTAAGTATACTTAAGAAAAGATCAAGTATATTTTTAAGTAAACTAATATCAACATACTACTAGTATACTTGTATCTCAATACTACTCAAAACTTAGAATACTACTAAATTGGCCTACTTTTTAGTGTATAAAAGTATACTTTTAAGTGTACTTAAGTGTAACAGTAGTAAACTTTGAGTACACAACTAGAAGATTTTAAGTAAATTTCTATGTACACTTCACAAAAATTCACATACTCAGAATTAGGAACATATGGCTGCATCCGAAATCGCATACTTCCCTATATAGTAGGCGAAAAATAGTATGTGACAATAAAAGTATATAAAAGTACTTCTGAAGTGTGCATACGATGGACTATCCCACGAGGCCACGGGAGAGGATTTGTGAATGGCGGTGAAGCGACACAACTGACGCTGGTAGTTCACATGACAACATGGCGGATGTCCGATTACATTCATACTACAGACATTCACAGTATTTAGAATATACTTTCTTAGCAGTCGTTAAGAAATTACTCATTCAATATAAGTTACAAGTAGGGCAAATATAACTCAAGTACTTAAGTGTAATTATTAAGTATATTTCCAAGAAGTAAAGTAGACTAATAGTATAGTTTTTTTTTTGTTGTTGTTGAAAGAAGTATACTAATAGCAACACTTGAATAAACATATTTTTTGTAAGGGGATCTCTAACATCTGATTGCAGACTTTTGAGTAAATGTGAGCACATTTTGAGACAATAAAGGGGACACATGAGATTTCTGGGGTGTTTTTCTCAGGAGAAACATCTGAGACTTCAGCAAGTCCATTTGTTCACCATTAATCGTCTTGTTGTCTAAGTGAAGCAGACAGTTCTTTTATAAGACGCTAACAGCATTTCAACACTGAACTATGCTAAAGGTGATCTGTCAGTGAAAGTACGCAGGGTTCCCTTCACAGTTACTGAAGCAATGTCTCATTCTCTCAGGGAAACAAGAGACAACCTCCAGTTCCAGCATGTTGATGCTATTCAGGACAGCATATTATTTCTGTTTGATGCTTGTCTTCTTGTCAAATCTTTGATATACATCATAGCAGAATGTGTGCTTGCATGTATAACCATCTTAAAACTTAAAATTGTTACAGGGGATTGATTTTTTAAAGTAGAATCTCATGAAGCCTCAAGAACATGTCTAGGTCATATTTCACCCCAAAAATAAATGAATAATAAATTAAATTTGGATTATTTTTTAAGATTTTTGCATGGTGCAATTTTTAGATGGAAAGACTAATAACCAGTTGATGTTTTGTTATAAATATTTCATAGTATTTTTACTGATATTTAACAGTTCTTTGAATGTCACAATGCAACAAATTAAATCAAAATATATTTTCATATTTTTTCTTTTGATTTTGGGGTGTGAATAAAAAAAATGTTTTATTTAAAAAAAAATATATATATATATATATATGCATTTTGGGGTGTGAATAAAAAAATATAAAAAAAACAAACATATTTTTGCATTAAAGAAAATAAGGCTCTCAAAAATTAAATCAAAATATATTTTCATATTTTTTCTTTTGATTTTTGGGGTGAGATTTAACCAGGATGTTTTGTTAGTGAGTATTTTTATATTCCCATTTTTCTCGTTAGTGTTGACCTGCACATGCATGTTCTTTTCGGATTCACCCAAAAAGGGGTCAAACCCCCCTGTAAGTCATACAATAGGAAATACAGTAATTTAAGTCTGAAAATATGCTGTACCACTATCTGGCATCTTCTGCAGCAGCAGCACGTGTTCTGAAGGATGTTTACAGATTATTAGAGGGTAATCACTGCTCTCTGAGAATTTAATTACACACACATTCCTTCCTCATCTACTTGAAACAAGGGAAAAAAGGATCTTGTCCGAACTTATTGTTCCACATTGTGATTTTGAAACGTTTAGCATCAATAAAGAGGAACTCTTTAGATGTTTTTCTTGCCCCTTTTCCTGAAAGTTCTCCACATCACTTCCACAGGTCACTGGCCAGCGTCGTGTGTCCGTGTGGAGGAAGCTGCTCCGTCTCTCTCGTTTAACATCACCTCGTCTTAACCGGGACAGGAACGCTGTTAATTATGAGTTTGAGCATGCGGTGCGCAGGGTCCCGCCGAGCACAGTTAACGCCTAAAGACGCGGTAGGAGACTGCTTGCATAAAAGATTCTGGCAGAAGAAAAACAGGACAGCAAGAAAGTTCTAGAGTGGCCTGGATGAGCAGATGAGATGGGAATGCTTCTAATTCATGGGAAACACGCTACTGTCTCAAAGCAGCAGTGAATTTTACTTTCTTAAGGGCCGTTTACACAACACCATTTTCAACTAAAAATGCATTTTGCCATCTACTGGCCTGGCAGCAGAATACAGCGTTTTTAGTCCATTTCATGGATCTGCGCAAATGGGAATTGTTTTGACAACGTTGTCTTCTGTATGCGAAAAACACAAAAAACTTTTCCATTTCTAGAACATCGCTGTCGTGTAAATGTACCCTAAATTTACGTACGAGAAAAACACAAAAACTTTTCAGTTTTTAGTACATCGTTGTCGTGTAAACGTACCCTAAATTTACGTACGAGAAAAACACAAAAACTTTTCAGTTTTTAGTACATCGTTGTCGTGTAAACGTACCCTAAATTTACGTACGAGAAAAACACAAAAACTTTTCCGTTTTTAGTACATCGTTGTCGTGTAAACGTAGCCTAAATTTACGTCTGAGAAAAACACAAAAACTTTTCCGTTTTTAGTACATCGCTGTCGTGTAAACGTACCCTAAATTTACGTACGAGAAAACCACAAAAACTTTTCGTTTTTAGTACATCGTTGTCGTGTAAACGTACCCTAAATTTACGTACGAGAAAAACACAAAAACGTTTCCATTTTTAGTACATCGTTGTCGTGTAAACCCTAAATTTACGTCTGAGAAAAACACAAAAACTTTTCCGTTTTTAGTACATCGTTGTCGTGTAAACATAGCCTAAATTTACGTCTGAGAAAAACACAAAAACTTTTCCGTTTTTTAGTACATCGTTGTCGTGTAAACGTACCCTAAATTTACGTATGAGAAAACACAAAAACTTTTCCGTTTTTAGTACATCGTTGTCGTGTAAACGTACCTAAATTTACGTCTAACCGTTTTTAGGTTGTATTTCGAGAAAAACACAAAAACTTTTCCGTTTTTAGTACATCGTTGTCGTGTAAACGTACCCTAAATTTACGTCTGAGAAAACACAAAACTTTCCTTTTTAGTACATCGTTGTCGTGTAAACGTACCCTAAATTTACGTCCGAGAAAAACACAAAAACTTTTCCGTTTTTAGTACATCGTTGTCGTGTAAACGTACCCTAATTTACGTCGAGAAAAACACAAAAACTTTTCCGTTTTTAGTACATCGTTGTCGTGTAAACGTACCCTAAATTTACGTCGAGAAAAACACAAAAACTTTTCCGTTTTTAGTACATCGTTGTCGTGTAAACGTACCCTAAATTTACGTCTGAGAAAAACACAAAAACTTTTCCGTTTTTAGTACATCGTTGTCGGTAAACGTACCCTAAATTTATGTCTGAGAAAAAACAAAAACTTTTCGTTTTTAGTACATCGTTGTCGTGTAAACGTACCCTAAATTTAGAAAAACACAAAAATTTTCCGTTTTTAGTACATCGTTGTCGTGTAAACGTACCCTAAATTTTGTCTGAGAAAAACACAAAAACTTTTCGTTTTTAGTACATCGTTGTCGTGTAAACGTACCCTAAATTTACGTCGAGAAAACACAAAAACTTTTCCGTTTTTAGTACATCGTGTCGTGTAAACGTACCGTTCTTTTCCGTTTTAGTACATCGTTGTCGTGTAAACGTACCCTAAATTTACGTCTGAGAAAAACACAAAAACTTTTCCGTTTTTAGTACATCGTTGTCGTGTAAACGTACCCTAAATTTACGTGAGAAAAAACACAAAAACTTTTTTTAGTACATCGTTGTCGTACCCTAAATTTACGTACAAAACTTTTTTTTAGTACATCGTTGTCGTGTAAACGTACCCTAAATTTACACGAGAAAAACACAAAAACTTTCAGTTTTTAGTACATCGTTGTCGTGTAAACGTACCCTAATTTACGTCCGAGAAAAACACAAAACTTTTCAGTTTTAGTACATCGTTGTCGTGTAAAAGTACCTAAATTTACGTCCGAGAAAAACACAAAACTTTTCGTTTTTAGTACATCGTTGTCGTGTAAACGTACCCTAAATTTACGTCGAGAAAAACACAAAACTTTTCCGTTTTTAGTACATCGTTGTCGTGTAAACGTACCCTAAATTTACGTCTGAGAAAAACACAAAAACTTTTCCGTTTTTAGTACATCGTTGTCGTGTAAACGTACCCTAAATTTACGTCGAGAAAAACACAAAAACTTTTCCGTTTTTAGTACTCGTTGTCGTGTAAACGTACCCTAAATTTACATCTGAGAAAAACACAAAAACTTTTCAGTTTTAGTACATCGTTGTCGTGTAAACGTACCCTAAATTTACGTACGAGAAAAACACAAAAACTTTTCCGTTTTTAGTACATCGTTGTCGTGTAAACGTACCCTAAATTTACGTCGAGAAAAACACAAAAACTTTTCCGTTTTAGTACATCGTTGTCGTGTAAACGTACCCTAAATTTACGTCGAGAAAAACAAAACTTTTCGTTTTTAGTACATCGTTGTCGTGTAAACGTACCCTAAATTTCCGAGAAAACACAAAAACTTTTCGTTTTTAGTACATCGTTGTCGTGTAAACGTACCCTAATTTACGTCGAGAAAAACACAAAACTTTTCGTTTTTAGTAATCGTTGTCGTGTAAACGTACCCTAAATTTTCGAGAAAAAACAAAACGTTTTAGTACATCTACCCTAAATTTACGTCAAAACTTTTCCGTTTTTAGTACATCGTTGTCGTGTAAACGTACCCTAAATTTACGTCGAGAAAAACACAAAAACTTTTCCGTTTTTAGTACATCGTTGTCGTGTAAACGTACCCTAAATTTACGTCCGAGAAAAAACACAAAAACTTTTCCGTTTTTAGTACATCGTTGTCGTGTAAACGTACCCTAAATTTACGTCGAGAAAAAACACAAAAACTTTTCGTTTTTAGTACATCGTTGTCGTGTAAACGTACCCTAAATTTACGTCCGAGAAAAACACAAAACTTTTCCGTTTTTAGTACATCGTTGTCGTGTAAACGTACCCTAAATTTACATCTGAGAAAAACACAAAAACTTTTCAGTTTTAGTACATCGTTGTCGTGTAAACGTACCCTAAATTTACGTCCGAGAAAAACACAAAAACTTTTCAGTTTTTAGTACATCGTTTGTGTAAACGTACCCTAAATTTACGTCCGAGAAAAACACAAAAACTTTTCCGTTTTTAGTACATCGTTGTCGTGTAAACGTACCCTAAATTTACGTCCGAGAAAAAACAAAAACTTTTCCGTTTTTAGTACATCGTTGTCGTGTAAACGTACCCTAAATTTACGTCCGAGAAAAACACAAAAACTTTTCCGTTTTTAGTACATCGTTGTCGTGTAAACGTACCCTAAATTTACGTCCGAGAAAAAAACACAAACTTTTCAGTTTTTAGTACATCGTTGGTGTAAACGTACCCTAAATTTAGAAAAACACAAAACTTTTTCGTTTTTAGTACATCGTTGTCGTGTAAACGTACCCTAAATTTACGTCGAGAAAAACACAAAAACTTTTCCGTTTTTAGTAATCGTTGTCGTGTAAACGTACCCTAATTTACGTCGAGAAAACACAAAAACTTTTCCGTTTTTAGTACATCGTTCGTGTAAACGTACCCTAAATTTACGTCGAGAAAAACACAAAAACTTTTCGTTTTTAGTACATCGTTGTCGTGTAAACGTACCCTAATTTACGTCCGAGAAAAACACAAAACTTTTCCGTTTTTAGTACATCGTTGTCGTGTAAACGTACCCTAAATTTACGTCTGAGAAAAACACAAAAACTTTTCAGTTTTTAGTACATCGTTGTCGTGTAAACGTACCCTAAATTACGTCGAGAAAAACAAAAACTTTTCCGTTTTTAGTACATCGTTGTCGTGTAAACGTACCCTAAATTTAATCGAGAAAAACACAAAAAACTTTTCGTTTTTAGTACATCGTTGTCGTGTAAACGTACCCTAAATTTACGTACGAGAAAAACACAAAAACTTTTCAGTTTTTAGTACATCGTTGTCGTGTAAACGTACCCTAAATTTACGTACGAGAAAAACACAAAAACTTTTCAGTTTTAGTACATCGTTGTCGTGTAAACGTACCCTAAATTTACGTCCGAAAAAAACACAAAAACTTTCCGTTTTTTAGTACATCGTTGTCGTGTGTAACGTACCCTAAATTTACGTCGAGAAAAACACAAAACTTTTCCGTTTTTAGTACATCGTTGTCGTGTAAACGTACCTAAATTTACGTCGAGAAAAACACAAAAACTTTTCCGTTTTTAGTACATCGTTGTCGTGTAAACGTACCCTAAATTTACGTCCGAGAAAAACACAAAAACTTTTCCGTTTTTAGTACATCGTTGTCGTGTAAACGTACCCTAAATTTACGTCGAGAAAAACACAAAACTTTTCCGTTTTAGTACATCGTTGTCGTGTAAACGTACCCTAAATTTACGTCCGAGAAAAACACAAAAACTTTTCCGTTTTTAGTACATCGTTGTCGTGTAAACGTACCCTAAATTTACGTCCGAGAAAAAACACAAAAACTTTTCCGTTTTTAGTACATCGTTGTCGTGTAAACGTACCCTAAATTTACATCTGAGAAAAACACAAAAACTTTTCAGTTTTTAGTACATCGTTGTCGTGTAAACGTACCCTAAATTTACGTACGAGAAAAACACAAAAACTTTTCCGTTTTTAGTACATCGTTGTCGTGTAAACGTACCCTAAATTTACGTCTGAGAAAAACACAAAAACTTTTCCGTTTTTAGTACATCGTTGTCGTGTAAACGTACCCTAAATTTACGTACGAGAAAAACACAAAAACTTTTCCGTTTTTAGTACATCGTTGTCGTGTAAACGTACCCTAAATTTACATCTGAGAAAAACACAAAAACTTTTCCGTTTTTAGTACATCGTGTCGTGTAAACGTACCCTAAATTTTTAACGTACATCCGTGAGAAAAAACACAAAACTTTTTTTTAGTACATCGTTGTCGTGTAAACGTACCCTAAATTTACGTCCGAGAAAAACACAAAAACTTTTCAGTTTTTAGTACATCGTTGTCGTGTAAACGTACCCTAAATTTACGTATGAGAAAAACACAAAAACTTTTCCGTTTTTAGTACATCGTTGTCGTGTAAACGTACCCTAAATTTACGTCTGAGAAAAACACAAAAACTTTTCGTTTTTAGTACATCGTTGTCGTGTAAACGTACCCTAAATTTACGTCGAGAAAAACACAAAAACTTTTCGTTTTAGTACATCGTTGTCGTGTAAACGTACCCTAAATTTACCTGAGAAAAACACAAACTTTCCGTTTTTAGTACATCGTTGTCGTGTAAACGTACCCTAAATTACAAGAAAAACACAAAAACTTTTCGTTTTAGTACATCGTTGTCGTGTAAACGTACCCTAAATTTACGTACGAGAAAAAAACACAAAAAACTTTCCGTTTTTAGTACATCGTTGTCGTGTAAACGTACCCAAATTTACGTACGAGAAAAACACAAAAACTTTTCGTTTTTAGTACATCGTTGTCGTGTAAACGTACCCTAAATTTACGTCGAAAAAACACAAAAACTTTTCCGTTTTTAGTACATCGTTCGTGTAAACGTACCCTAAATTTACCGAGAAAAACACAAAAAACTTTTCAGTTTTAGTACATCGTTGTCGTGTAAAAGTACCCTAAATTTACGTCCGAGAAAAACACAAAAAACTTTTCCGTTTTTAGTACATCGTTGTCGTGTAAACGTACCCTAAATTACGTCGAGAAAAACACAAAACTTTTCGTTTTAGTACATCGTTGTCGTGTAAACGTACCCTAAATTTAGTACGAGAGAAAAACACAAAAACTTTTCCGTTTTAGTACATCGTTGTCGGTAAACGTACCTAAATTTACCTGAGAAAAACACAAAAACTTTTCGTTTTAGTACATCGTTGTCGTGTAAACGTACCCTAAATTTACGTCGAGAAAAACACAAAACTTTTCTTTTAGTACATCGGTCGTGTAAAAGTTTTACGTACGAGAAAAACACAAAAACTTTTCCGTTTTTAGTACATCGTTGTCGTGTAAACGTACCCTAAATTTAGTCGAGAAAAAACACAAAAACTTTTCCGTTTTTAGTACATCGTTGTCGTGTAAAGTACCCTAAATTTACGTCCGAGAAAAACACAAAAACTTTCCGTTTTTAGTACATCGTTGTCGTGTAAACGTACCCTAAATTTACGTCCGAGAAAAAACACAAAAACTTTTCCGTTTTTAGTACATCGTTGTCGTGTAAACGTACCCTAAAATTACGTAGAGAAAAACACAAAAACTTTTCGTTTTAGTACATCGTTGTCGTGTAAAACGTACCTAAATTTACGTCTGAGAAAAACACAAAAACTTTTCTTTTTAGTACATCGTGTCGTGTAAACGTACCCTAAATTTACGTCGAGAAAAACACAAAAACTTTTCCGTTTTTAGTACATCGTTGTCGTGTAAACGTACCCTAATTTACGTCCGAGAAAAACACAAAAAACTTTTCAGTTTTAGTACATCGTGTCGTGTAAACGTACCCTAAATTTACGTCCGAGAAAAACACAAAAACTTTTCGTTTTTAGTACATCGTTGTCGTGTAAAAGTACCTAAATTTACGTACGAGAAAACACAAAAACTTTTCCGTTTTAGTACATCGTTGTCGTGTAAACGTACCCTAAATTTACGTCGAGAAAAACACAAAACTTTTCCGTTTTTAGTACATCGTTGTCGTGTAAACGTACCTAAATTTACGTCGAGAAAAACACAAAAATTTCAGTTTTTAGTACATCGTTGTCGTGTAAAGTACCCTAAATTTAGCGAGAAAAACACAAAACTTTCGTTTTTAGTACATCGTTGTCGTGTAAACGTACCCTAAATTTACGTACGAGAAAAACACAAAAAATTTCGTTTTTAGTACATCGTTGTCGTGTAAACGTACCCTAAATTTCGTCGAGAAAAACACAAAAACTTTTCCGTTTTAGTACATCGTTGTCGTGTAAACGTACCCTAAATTTACGTTGAGAAAAACACAAAAACTTTTCAGTTTTAGTACATCGTTGTCGTGTAAAAGTACCCTAAATTTACGTCGAGAAAAACAAAAAACTTTTCCGTTTTTAGTACATCGTTGTCGTGTAAACGTACCCTAATTTACATTGAGAAAAACACAAAACTTTTCGTTTTTAGTACATCGTTGTCGTGTAACGTACCCTAAATTTACGTACGAGAAAAACACAAAAACTTTTCCGTTTTTAGTACATCGTTGTCGTGTAAACGTACCCTAAATTTACGTCGAGAAAAACACAAAAACTTTTTCAGTTTAGTACATCGTGTCGTGTAAACGTACCCTAAATTTTAAAAACACAAAAACTTTTCGTTTTAGTACATCGTCGGTAAACGTACCCTAAATTTACGTCGAGAAAAACACAAAACTTTCGTTTTTAGTACATCGTTGTCGTGTAAACGTACCCTAAATTTACGGCCGAGAAAAACACAAAAACTTTTCGTTTTAGTACATCGTTGTCGTGTAAACGTACCTAAATTTACGTACGAGAAAAACACAAAAACTTTTCCGTTTTAGTACATCGTTGTCGTGTAAACGTACCCTAAATTTAACGAGAAAAACACAAAAACTTTTCAGTTTTAGTACATCGTTGTGTGTAAACGTACCCTAAATTTACGTCCGAGAAAAAAACACAAAACTTTTCGTTTTTAGTACATCGTTGTCGTGTAAACGTACCCTAAATTTACGTCGAGAAAGAAAAAAACAAAAACTTTCGTTTTTAGTACATCGTTGTCGTGTAAACGTACCCTAAATTTACGTCCGAGAAAAAACACAAAAACTTTTTTTTTTTTAGTACATCGTCGTGTAAACGTACCCTAAATTTACGTCCGAGAAAAAACACAAAAAACTTTTCCGTTTTAGTACATCGTTGTCGTGTAAACGTACCCTAAATTTACGTCCGAGAAAAACACAAAAACTTTTCCGTTTTTAGTACATCGTTGTCGTGTAAACGTACCCTAAATTTACGTCGAGAAAAAAAACCTTTTCCGTTTTTAGTACACGTTGTCGTGTAAACGTACCCTAAATTTAGAGAAAAACACAAAAACTTTTCGTTTTTAGTACATCGTTGTCGTGTAAAGTACCCTAAATTTACGTCCGAGAAAACACAAAAACTTTTCCGTTTTTAGTACATCGTTGTCGTGTAAACGTACCCTAAATTTACGTCCGAGAAAAAACACAAAAACTTTTCCGTTTTTAGTACATCGTTGTCGTGTAAACGTACCCTAAATTTACGTCCGAGAAAAAACACAAAAACTTTTCAGTTTTTAGTACATCGTTGTCGTGTAAACGTACCCTAAATTTACGTCTGAGAAAAACACAAAAACTTTTCCGTTTTTAGTACATCGTTGTCGTGTAAACGTACCCTAAATTTACATCTGAGAAAAACACAAAAACTTTTCAGTTTTTAGTACATCGTTGTCGTGTAAACGTACCCTAAATTTACGTACGAGAAAAACACAAAAACTTTCCGTTTTAGTACATCGTTGTCGTGTAAACGTACCCTAAATTTACATCTGAGAAAAACACAAAAACTTTTCAGTTTTAGTACATCGTTGTCGTGTAAACGTACCCTAAATTTACGTACGAGAAAAACACAAAAACTTTTCCGTTTTTAGTACATCGTTGTCGTGTAAACGTACCCTAAATTTACGTACGAGAAAAACACAAAAACTTTTCCGTTTTTAGTACATCGTTGTCGTGTAAACGTACCCTAAATTTACGTCCGAGAAAAACACAAAAACTTTTCCGTTTTTAGTACATCGTTGTCGTGTAAACGTACCCTAAATTTACGTCCGAGAAAAACACAAAAACTTTTCCGTTTTTAGTACATCGTTATCGTGTAACGTACCCTAAATTTACGTCCGAGAAAAAAAAACTTTTCCGTTTTTAGTACATCGTTGTCGTGTAAACGTACCCTAAATTTACGTGAAAAACACAAAAACTTTTTTTTAGTACATCGTTGTCGTGTAAACGTACCCTAAATTTACGTCCGAGAAAAACAAAAAAACGTTTCCGTTTTTAGTACATCGTTGTGTGTAAGGTACCCTAAATTTACGTCCGAGAAAAACAAAAAACCTTTTCCGTTTTTAGTACATCGTTGTCGTGTAAACGTACCCTGAACGTGGACAGCCAATCAGAATCCATGTTCGAGCATTTAAAGCAACAAACGACAAAACTGCAATATACAGAACGTTATTATGCGTTGGTGTAGACGCTAATATAATATCGTTATAATTATCTTTAGCCTACAGTTATAGTTTTTGGTGTGAACTGCCTTTACACAATTCTGACTTTAGTTTAACTGATATAAGTAGCCTACTTTTTAAAAGCTGTAGGGAAGAGCACAAATAGATCTTATTAATGTCTTTGTGTATCCTTAACAGAAATACCATTATTCGAGAGCGCAAGTGTAAGTTTTCCTAAAGTGTGTCTATCTTCTGAGATGTTCCTCCAGAGAAAAAGTCTAGTAATCTCAAATGCGTTTCCTCTAGATTTTCAGAAGAGATCTCAAATAAAGATCTCAGTCATCAAACGATCAGCTGGAGCTGATAATACCAGCAGAAAAGATTTATCTTGAACTTGAGTTTCATGGAAATGTTATTGCGGTGCATTGTGGGATTGTATAAATTTAAATTTAAATAGTGCCTATAGGGGGTGATTTCTGAAACAGCCCGTGTTTTTCAACACTTTTCTGAAGTGTGTGTCAAATGAGATCAACAGTGACCTCTAGTGAGGAACTGCAGCATTACAGCCAAAAGTCACTTGTGTCCCAATTTATGATTCAAAATATAGACAGTGACAAAAACATATCAAATGAGGGTTGAATATTCATCATAGAATGGATATTCAGTAAGATCATACATTATATAACATATAAACAGAAAAGAATATATTTTTTGCTGAAATATTTATTTTATCTTTTATTATTTAGGTATAGCTACTTTGTGCCTCGCTCTCCCCTAATTATTTATCAATAACACCGTTTATCAATTCAGAACAACAAAGCAGGCACTATCTATACAGTACATGCAAAACTATACATGTGCATCTGCAGATGTTAAACTAGCTGCCTTGATGCTAGGCTACTATGAAGGTGCTAAGTTGTTCTAAATGTTTTTTTGGCGCGTTATGTGGTTGCTAGGGTGTTCTTGGTGGTTGCTAGGTAGTTGCTTACCGGCTACTTGACAGATCGCTACTTGCCCTTCTGCTTGCAATTTCATGCCCTGTTGTTGAACAGCTTCACCTGATTCAGTCGTGTCCAGTCAGGCAGCTGTTCAATACTACCACAAGAGGGCAGAAAACACATAGAAAATTGGTAAACCTGGCCTTACAAAGCATTAGCAACTATTTTCATTATTACATATTAACTCACATTATTTATTTGAAATAAATATATTTTTTTCAAATAAATAAATATAAAATACAAGTTTGTTTGTTTTTTAAAAAAAGATTAAATGTAAATGAACACAATTAATTTTTTTAAAAAAGAATAATTTTAAAAAAAAATACATAAAATTACCCACAAATTAAGTAATAAATACATTTAAATAAATGTTTTTAATTTACAAAATAACAAATATTTTAACAAAACATTTAAAAATAATAAATGTTTAAATAAATGAATAATTAATTTAAATAAGTATGAATACAATAAATAAATAAAAATTTTATTTAAATATAACATAAATAATAAATACATAATAATTACACACAAAATAAATATAAAAATTAAAAAATATTTATGAATTTTTTGACATAAAATAAATACATAGTTAAAATAAATAACAAATATTTGTAACTAATTTATTTGTAAATAAACATTAAAAAAATAATGTTCTAAGAAATGAAAAATTTTAATTAAAAAAAAAAATAAAACAAAAAAATGTTTTAAAGAAATATTTTTAAAAAAAAATACTTTAAATACAATAAATAGAATAAACACACGAAATAAATATATATTGTATTAATACATATATTTTTATTTTTAAATAAATACATTTTTATTTTTAAATAATAAATTTTAAATACACTATTTTTTAAATAAATCATTTTTTAAATAAAATAATAAATACATATTTTATTTACAAATTGACAGCTCTGAATTTTTGTAATATTCCCTCATAAATGGCGCCGGTTCATGATGGCATAGAGATAGTCAATTAATTACTATGAATGTTAAATAAGTTTTTGAAAGGATGACTAAGATTCATAAGGTTATATAGTAAGGTCATCTCAGGTCCCACCGGCTCCAGGACCGTGGTGAAGGGGTACGACTGTTCCTCCACTCCTCTCAGAGGGGGGCGACATCACAGGGCACGTCCCCACCGGGCCCAGCGGTGAGGTTTACGACCCCTCTCACACCCGGCCAGACCTCGCCGTCCCACCGCAGGTGAGTCCGAGAAGACGTCAGCAGGAAGGGCGGGTTTTAACCACAAACAGATTTATGACCCATCAGATCTGAGTCTCACCCAAGAAAACACAGAGAAATCTCACCATAATATAAGCAGCTGCTCGCTTTTTAATAAATTCACTTTTTTAAAATTCATTTTAAATAAATAAATTTTTATTTTAAAATAAATATATACTTTGTCATACATAAAATGCATATGCAAATAAGTTAAAGTACAATTTTGTATTTTGTTTAATAAATAAAGTTTTTATTATTTGAAATAAATTTATAATAAAATACAAAAATATTAAATGTAAAATAATGAAGATTTTAAATAAATAATATGTTTTTAAATAAACTTCTTAAAACAAAATAACATTTTAAATAAATATTTATTGAAAATAAATATATACTTTCTAAAATTAATACAATGCAAATAAGTTATAAATAAAATTTTTATGAAGATTTTTTTGTATTTGTTTAAATATGTTTAATAAAGTTTTATTATTTTAATAAATACATTTATAATAAAAGACAAAATATTGAATGCATAAAATAATAAATATTTATATTAATTAATGTTTTCAAATAATTATTCTTAAAATTAAGTAAATACTTTAATATTTATAAATATTACATTTATAATAAATATATACTTTATAAAAAAATAATATGATAAAGATTTAAATAATTTCATTTTTTAGTAACGATGTTTAAATAAATATATTTATATAAATTTAAAAAATAATTAAAATACATATTTAAATGAATAAATTTTAAAAACTACATAAAATATTAAGCATAAATAAATAAATAATATAAAAATGTTATATAAATAATATAATAAATATTTTAAATAATATAAATAAATGCATAAGATATTAAATACATAAAACAATAAATATTTCAATAAATAAATATGTTTTTATATAAATATTGTTAATTTTAAGTAATATAAAATAAATAATGTTATATAAATAATATAATAAATATTTTCATAATATAAATAAATGCAGAAGATATAATACATAAAACAATAATATTCAATACACAAATATTTTTATAAAATATGTTAAAAAGTTAAAAATAAATAAGTTATATAATATATAATAAATATTTAAAAATAACATTTTATATACTATTTAATGAATAAATAAAACATAAAATATTAAATGCATAAAATAATAAATATTTTAAAATAAATATGTTTTTTAAATATATATTTTTACAATAAATAAATATTTATTGTAAATAAATACATTTATAATACAATTTATAAAATATTAAATACATAAAATAAGTAGTCTAAATGTGTAAATAAATAATAATAATAAACAAATAAATAAATAAACCATAGCACTAAAATCTCCTTTACAGTTGCATTTTCAAACCTTGACTGACGCGTCTAAACAGGCCATTTCATAATCGTACACACCACACACACACACACACACACACAGTATTTGAGGGGAGATCTCTCCACTGTGAACCTGAGCGTCTGGTCACATGTTTTGGAGCGAGTCGAGTCTCTGTTGACGTCTGCCGTATTAAACTGTTTAGTCTAGTCGTGCCGGCTCTTCTCGCCGCTGCTCAAGCATGTTGGTCTTTTTGTCTGAGAGCGATGGCTTTGGTTTTGTGGTGCGGCGGAACGAAACGTCTCTGCTGTTTAGATTTTACGAGCAAACGAGTACGAGGCCTGAGTGGCGTCATTCAGATTCAAACAAGCTGTTGAGGACAGGATCATTTCACCAGAGTCAGTCTGAGTATGACCTCTCAACACAATAACAACATTCATGTTTATCCTGTATTTGAAGGATCAGAGGTTTTCATTTAAGTAATCCAACATTTATTAGACTATTGATAAAACGTTTGTGCATTTTCCCTGAGAATACATCTACACAGACTGCAATCACTGATGTTTAATATCAAAAAGGGTAAAATAAAAATTGAAGTTGCATCTTCAAACCTTGATCAGTCTTGATCAGGGGAATGCATCCAATCATAAAAAGTGTTGAGTTGCTAATTTGTCTATTAGGATATTTATTAGTGCAATTATCCCAAACTTTTTTTGTCAGCCGAACCCATTTGACATTAAATATTTACTTTAAGTTAATATTTCAGTAATTTTGTAAAATTAAAATGGGTAAAATTAAATAATTGTATTAAATTATCCTATATATATATATATATATATATAGATCTAGTATAATTTAAATATTAATTCAAAATTAAATTATATATACACACAGACAATTTTAGTTAAATTACTGTAAAAATACAATAATTTAAATTGTAATTATATATATTTATACACCACATATTTCAATAATTTCAATGTAAAATTAAATAATGGTGTTTAAATTTTACTGTATATAGATATATATATCACACACATACACACAATTTTAGTTTAAATTATTGTAAAAATACAATCTTTTTAAATATTATTTAAAAATACATTTAAATAATTATTTATAATTTGTTTACATATATATTTTAAATAAATTTCCAAATAATTATTATAAATAATGAATTTTTATTAAATAAATGAATTTATGTACTTAAATAATACATAATACATTTAAATGATTAATAAAATTTTTTATTTTAATAAATACATTTATTTGAATAAATAATACTTTAAATAATTACAAAATAAATATAAATACATTTAAATAATATTTATTGTTTACATAAATGTTTAATAAATATTTTAAAATAAACAAACAAACATTTAAATAATTATTTGAAATAATGATTTTTTAAATACATAAATAAATGTTTAAGGAAATGAATAATTTATGTATTTAAATAATTAAATAATATTATTTTAAATTTAAAAAATAAATAAATATAGTATATTTTTAAATAAACTCATTTTATTTTAAATAAATAAATACATTTTATTTACAAATTGACTGCTCTGATTTTTTGTCAATAAACTTTAGCAAAATAACAGCCGGTTCATGATGGCATAGAGATAGTCAATTACATTACTTTGAATGTTAAATAAGTTTTTGAAACTATGACTAAGATCATAAGGTTATGTAGTATATAAATTAAGATTTAGTTTAAATTTATATATTACACATAATTTAAACTACTGTAAAAAAATGCAATAATTTAAATTTTATTAATAATCATGTTTAAATGTGAGTATCAATCATAATCGTGTTCAGTAAAATGTTTTTTTTTTTTGGGCTATTATTTCATATGTCAGGCTTTACAGGGTTAATTAACCTTCATTTAATGTTGTTGGTTCTACTCTAATTTAGTGATTCTGAAATCAATTCAATTAAAGCCACATTGTAAATATATATTCACATCATGACAGACGTTGTTTTGTCTGAATGAATCGACTCATTTCTGAGTTTTGTCTCGAATCAGACCGCAGTCAGCTGATCTCAGAACAGATTATTGTTTGATGACTATGTCAGATAATTTATCTAAGACAAGCAGGAGAAAAAATCCACAAGTGTCTCTTACTGACTTCAGATCATCCGGTCAAAGCCTGTAAAGCAGATCCGTATGGACCTCCAGAAGATTTCCCACAATTCTCTGGAGCGGCAGTCGGCAGTGAAGAACTAGAGATGGAAACAATAGAGACGTATTGTCAGTAAGTGTACAGGCCAATCCAAACAGCTTCATAACACTCTTCCTCTGGGATTGTGACTTTCTTTGCAAACAAACATCAGGCCAAGAGAGATGTAGAGCAAGTGTATAATAATATAATAACACAAAGCAGCCAGTTATGGATCACAAAAGACTCGAAGGACGTGAACTTGAGTCGATCGCCTGCTCTTCAGTGGATCTGTTTCTAATGGTTTAGTGAGAGAAATTTGTAATCCATGTCATGCCAAATCAGGTAAAGATGGAAAAATTAACAAAATCTAACAGTTTAACTAAAGAGCTATTACAAAAATGAAATGTTTCCACCAAATGACAGATTTCTGGATTTCTTACATTGAGGAGTAATATAAATGTGTAATATAATGTCAGATATTACAAAGATTTTATTCAGACTGTTAATATTTTGACTAAATATTGTGTAAAGTAAGTGTTCATTTAAACAAATAACATTTGATGTTAATATTTTTAAAAAAAATTTACACACACACACACACACACACACACACACACACACACAATTTTAATTAAATTATTCTAAAAATATAACCATTTAAAATGTATATACAGTTATTTATATATTTATGTAGAATTTTATGTGTATATATAATATAGATATAATTCCATAAATTCTACCATAATAAAATAACTGTATATATACGTTAATACAATACACTTATTGATTTAATACTGTTAACACTTACAATATTTGAATTTGAGGTAAATTAGTGTAAAAATACAATATTTAAATTTTATATAAATTACTTGAGTGTGTTATATATAGTTTATTTATAGATATATATCATTAACCTAAAATATTGTAAAAATACATATTTCATTTATATCAATACTTGTATTAGTTATATATTGTTTTGTTTTAATATTTTACCATGTAGAATATATAATATATATATATATATCTAATTAATTACAAGTATATATATTAAAATACAATCATTTAAATTGTATATACAATTATATATTCATATATATATTATATATATATAGTTTTTGTTTTAATATTTTATTTTATATCACACCACAATTTTAATTAAATATGTAAAATACAATTATTTAAATTTAATATATATATTTACATTATATATTTTATTTTATATTATTAATTAAATATGTTAGAATACCAATTATTTAAATTTTATCCAAATTATATTTTATATAAACACTATATATATAGTTTTCAATATTTTATACACACAATTTTAATTAAATTAATGTAAAATACAATTTAAATTTTATATAATTTTAACTACATTTTGTAAAAATAAATTATTTAAATTGTATATACAATTACTGTATAATAGTTAGATATAGTTTTTGTTTTAATATTTAGTAAGATTTTAATATATATATAAAAATATAGTCATATTATTTAAATTACAATTATATAAAATCCATCATTTTTATATACAATTATATTTTATATATAAAACTATATATATATATATATATATATATATATATATATAGATAGATAGATAGATAGATAGATATAGTTTGTTTTAATATTTACACACACACACACACACCACCACCCACACACACACAACACACACATTTTAATTAAATTATTGTAAAAATACAATCATTTAAAGTGTGTGTATATGTGTGTGTGTGTGTGTGTGTGTGTGTACAAAAAATTTTAAATCTTTGGTATATATATATATATATATATATATACACACACACACACACAATAATTAAGGACATGCATGAATGAATAAATCAATACATACATTCATACAGTATACAGAAAACTCTCCATCACCACTGTTGTTTCAGTTGTCATTGACCAATAATAAATATCAAACACAAAGCTAGTTGACCACTATTGCAGATATTACTGTAATTATGAAATAAAGCCGTTACTCAACATCAGCCTGACAAAATAATCTGTGTTAAAAGTGCAGATTGCCTCGGCTCTGGTTCCTCGGGCCCTTTGAAAGCCGTCTGAGGGGGTCCGCCGTGATTGCGGCCCACCGCTGTGTGACACAGATAAGGCAGGACGGACCCATTCTGAGTTCAAAAGAGAGCTGGAGCCCCCTGCGAGATTCCCGTCATTACAGATGACCTCTGCCGGGGTAATTTCCTTCTGAGAGCTGCAGTTTGGCTCTGCGCTGGTCCTCGTTAAACCCTTCAGAGACGGAGGAGCAGAGATAGCAGAGAAACTGAGCTTCAGTTTGAGCTCAACAGGCCTGAGTCTGGGATCCATTACAGAGGCCCTCATGAGGTCATGTTTATTCATACAAACACATTATAATACTGAGCGCTATCCTGCAGTCTGTGCTTGAGATTTTCACCTGGAGGACGATAAAAGCCGCACAGACGCTCACTGATCGATCCAGATCTACAGACTGAGGGTGCAGGACGCTTTTTACAGTGAACGACCACTTAGCAACCATCCAAAACAGCCTAGCAACCACCTGGAACACAGTGGTGTAATGATTATGGTTCATTCTGAGGAAACACGCATAATGATACAGTCATACCTGGAGCGCTTTCCTTACAGCGCATGAATACATGAAATAAAGAACAACTCGGCAACTTTACACGTGCAAACGGCAGCAGGATGTGTGTTGTGTTGTGTGTGTGTGTGTGTGTGTGTGTGTGTGAGTGTGTGCATGAGTGTGTGTGAGTGTGTGTGAGTGAGTGTGTGACTGTATGTGTGTGTGTGTGTGAGTGACTGTGTGTGTGATTTCATTGTGTGTTGTGTGAGTGTGGGTGTGACTGAGTGAGTGTGTGACTGTGTGTGTGACTGTGTGTGGTGTGTGTGTGTGTGGTGAGTGACTGTTGTGTGATTTCATCAGTTTGTGTGTGTGTGTGTGTGAGTGTGTGTGTGATGATTGTGTGACTGTATGTGTGTGTGTGCATGCGTGATGTGATTTAGTGTGTGTGTGTTGATGTGTTGGGATGGTGAGTGAGTGTTTGGTGGTGAGTGTGTATGTGAGTGTGTGTGATTTTGTGCGCATGTGTGAGTGACTGTGGTGATTTAATCTGTGTGTGTGGTGTGTGGTGTGGGTGTGTTTTGCGTGTGTGTGAGGAGTGGGTGACTGTGTGTGTGACTGTGTGTGTGTGTGTGTGTGTGTGTGTGTGTGTGAGTGACTGTGTGTGTGATTTCATCAGTGTGTTGTGTGTGTGTGGTGTGGAGTGTGTGTGAAGTGTGTGACGTATGGTGTGTGGCATGCGTGAGTGATTTAGTGAGTGTGTGTATGTGTTTGATGTGTCGGAGTGAGTGAGTGATGTGTTTGTGTGGTTTAGTGATGTGAGTGAGTGTGTGTGATTTTTGTGCGCATGAGTGTGTGAGTGACTGTGTGTGATTTATCATTGTGTGTGAGTGTGTGTGTGTGTGTGTGCATGCATGAGTGTATTTAGTGAGTGTGTGTATGTGTTTGAGTGTGTGCGTGAGTGAGTGAGTGTTTGTGTGTGTGATTTAATCAGTGTGTTGTTTGTGTGTGCATGTGAGTGTGATTTGTGATTGTGTGTGTGTTGTGTTTTGTGTGCTTTTGTTTAATTCATTGTGTGGACCAAATGTCCCATGATGTAATATAAACCTGTTCACCTACATCGTGGGGACCCGCCAGCGTCCCCACATGTAAATGGTTTATAAATCATATAGAATGAGTTTTTGTGAAAAAGTAAAAGTTTGCACAGTTTCCTGTGAGGGTTAGGTTTTAGGGTGGGCAGGGGAGGGGGATAGAATGACAGTTTGTTCATTGTAAAATGCTGAAGTCTATGAAGTCCCCACAATTCACACAAAACAAACTGTGTGGAGTGTGTGTGTGTTTGAGTGTGCGTGTGAGTGTTTGGTGTTTGTGTCTGGGTAGTGAGTGTTATGTGAGTGTGTGTTTGTGTGTTGCGTGAGTGTGCGTGACTGTGTGTGTGGTGTGTGTGAGTGGTGTGTGCATGCGTGAGTGTGATTTAGTGAGTGTGTGTAGTGGTTTGAGTGTGTGCGTGAGTGAGTGTTTGTGTGGTTTAGTGAGTGTGTGTGTGTGTGTGTGTGTGAGTGTGTGTGTGATTTAGTGTGTGTGTGTGGGTGTGTGTGTGTGAGTGGTGTGTGTTGTGTGATTGTACTTTTGTTTATTACATTGTGGGACCAAATGTCCCCATGATGTAATATAAACCTGAGTTCACCTACATCGTGGGGACCAGCCAGCGGTCCCCACAATGTAAATGGGTTTATAAATCATATAGAATGAGTTTTGTGAAAAAGTAAAAGTTTGCACAGTTTCTGTGAGGGTTAGGTTTAGGGGTAGGGGCAGGGTAGGGGGATAGAATGTACAGTTTGTTCAGTGTAAAAAAATTGAAGTCTATGGAAAGTCCCCACAATTCACAAAAACAAACATGTGTGTGTGTGTGTGTGTGTGTGTGTGTGTGTAGTGCTTTTGTTTATATTACTTGTGGGGACCAAATGTCCCCATGATGTAATATAAACCTGATTCACCTACATCGTGGGGACCAGCCAGCGGTCCCCACAATGTAAATGGGTTTATAAATCATATAGAATGAGTTTTTGTGAAAAAGTAAAAGTTTGCACAGTTTCTGTGAGGGTTAGGTTTAGGGGTAGGGGCAGGGTAGGGGATAGAATGTACAGTTTGTTCAGTGTAAAATGCATTGAAGTCTATGGAAAGTCCCCACAATTCACAAAAACAAACATGTGTGGTGTGGGTGTGTGGTGTGAGGTGTGTGATGTGTGGGTTTTCGTCAGGGCATAGCTACATGGTTGCATAGCGTTCATGGCGTTGCTATGCTGTTGATATGGTTACACCTAATTGTGACCCAAAAACCAGTCATAAGGGTCAAGGACAATTAGGATTAGGACAATATTTTGCAGAGATACAACTATTTGAAAATCTGGAATCTGAGGGTGCAAAAAAATCAAAATCGCCTTTAAAGTTGTCCAAATGAAGTCTTTAGCAATGCATATCCACTCACAAAAATACATTTTGATATATTTACGGTAGGAAATTTACAAAATGTCTTCATGGATCATGATCTTTACTTAATATCCTAATGATTTTTGGCATAAAAGAAAAATCGATAATTTTGACCCATACAATGTATTGTTTGCTATTGCTACAAATATACCCGTGCAAATTATGACTGGTTTTGTGGTCCAGGGTCACAATTAATACATTTGAGAGATTAATACTAGTGTTTCACTAAAGTTTCATTTTTTTTTAAATCATATATCATTTTGAAGGTTTTTTTAATAGAGAATATGAAAATAACAACTAATTTTTGAAAATTTGCTCATTGCGACTCATTTTGGCAACATGGGTCGCATTTATAAATATATATATATATATATATATACACAGCACTAATTCATACATTTCTGTTTGAAGACGATTGCATTGAATTTTTTTATTTTTGACTTTTTGTGTGAAAACTATGGTTACCATGGAAATAATCATCACATAACTCAATAAGAGCCTGTTTAACCCTTTCATGCATAAAACCAGTGGTAATTGATAATTAAACTGGTATTTAATTAAAAATTAATATGGAAAGTAAACCATTTATGATTTTATATGCAATTCTGATATTTAAAAACAGACTAAAACAGGTGCTTTTTTTTTTTTCTAAGTGTTAAAATGATTTACACGTTACAGATTAATTAGGTTTTCAGATATGTCATATTCTTCCATGGCGGTTAGTTTGATTAAAGAGAGTGATTAAAGTTTAATTACATCTCTATCATAACATCTCAACAGGGTTTGAATGATGATTGCTGAGGGTTTGGTTTCCCCATCTGGAGAGGATCAATATCATATACTCTGCAGACATATGAAATATTTTTACAAACTCTGGGTTAGAAATCGTACTCTCTGAAATCTCAAGAATGAAATTAATCCACACAGCCAATGTTTTGGAGCGTTCATTCACTCGTAGAGGCCGTTGAGCAATAAATCAGGCTGACAGAACTCTGACTGATTGCTTTTATTTGCTCTTTCCAGACGCCTCCGCGGTAAACCTCTGGTTTCATCTCACCAAATGGCCCAAGAAGGATTCACAGACATGGAGAGACGCTCTAGATGGGAACCCGAACCGTTTATGAGGCATGAAGACTATTTCAGCTCTGACTCCGGAAGTAAAAGTTGAAATTTTCTTTCGCAATAATTGTTTCATTCCTGGAGAAGAGAGATTCATCAATGCCTCATAAATGATGTTGAAATTTTAATAGACTTTTCAGTGCTTAAAGTTTGTTTTAATTCATGTATTTGCCATCAATACAAGAAAAATGAATGAAACCAATTCTGCTGAAAAAGTGAAAACTCATGCAAGTTATAACATGATAGTTGTAAAGTCTGATTGGATGAGCTGCATTCAGTGATTAGGCTTCACTATAGAGGACCTTTGTGAAGCCACCCTCGTCACATATGCATTACACATTCGGACACACGTCTCTTTTTGTCTCTCCCTCACACAAATCTAATTTCCTGAAATTAGCAATCATGAGTGAAATAATTGCCAGACGATATAATAAACAGTCTCTGCCAGAGTCTGGAGTTTCAATCAGTCGCTCCCTCTGGGCAGAGCAGAGTATAATCAAAGCCACATGATTCCAGCTGGAGAAACACACACTCACAAACACACACACACTCAAACACTCACACACACACACACACTCACGCACACACACTCACACACACTCACTCACACACACACTCACTCACGCACACACACAAAATCACACACATACACACTCACTAAACCACACACACACAAACACTCACTCACTCATGCACACACACACACACACACATACTCACTAAACCACACACATTCACTCACGCATGCACACACATTCTTACACAAACTCAATCACACACACACACACACACACACACACTCACTCACTCACGCACACACACAAACACACTCACTAAACCACTCACACACACACACACACACACACTCACTCACGCACACACACTCAAACACACACGCACTCACTCACACACATTCACTCACGCACACACACAAAATCACACACACTCAAACACACACACACACACACACACACTCACTAAACCACACATTCTTGTGTCTAGTATTAATGTTCATATCAAAGGCTATAGAATAACACAAGACGTGTCACTCGTATTATTATGAATGGGAGAAAGTGCAACGCGCAATATGGAGGAATAAGTCCTGCCTTCTAAATAAGAGCCAATCGCCGACTGGTAAAGACATCGCGTCACTGCAGCGGCCGTTAGAAGCTCCGGTTCCTATAGAAACAGTCAGACGCGCGCCTCCGAAATGAGGCAGAAGAGACGCGCCTTTAGGACTGCGCATGCGCATTCGATTGATCCAGCCTGAAAAATACCGTTTTTTGTCACGATTCGAGCGTTTAGAAACAATATTGATGAGACAGTTGTTGTTAGATTTCATTGGTGATTTCAAATATGAAATTTAATCGAAAGCTTGGCAAACAGCTTTAGAGAATTTGATTTCATCCCCATTCAGAGAGACAGGAGCTGCACTTGTATGCCCGAGAGGCATTTCAAAGATGGCCGCCGAGTGAAATGACTTGTCTTAAAGGGACTTTGTTCATAACAATCAAGTGATCTTGTTTAAACAGTAAGAAGCTTCAATATATTATTTAATTAAAAAGGAATTTTGGTTTTAACAATAGTTACCGTGGCAAATATTTCCATTCAACGTCCAACACCCTTCAACCGCTAAGCAAAAAAAATTACAAGGTAGCAAGCAATGCGCTAAACAACACAGCAACGCCATAGCAACAACGCCCTAGTATTGTTCACAACAAGAGCAATAACTATAAAGATATATTTCTAAAAATCATTCTAAATATAAAAGAATATCACCACACCACAGCTATAACAATAAAGAGAAAGGATATCGTTGGAATCACTTTCAGAACAATTTTTTCCAGCTGTTCAACGTTAAAACACTAACATAAAATGAAAGAAGAAGAAGAATCCATTCTAATTCAACGGCTCACAATTTAAAATGGCGGACGACATCACCGAACCAGAAAAAGCTTGACAAGTCAGCTCCTCTTTTCAATTATAATTTAAAGAAAATTGATGAAAACAATCAGCCATACCCTCGGAATAAATGGTGAGAAGTATTAACGATGAGATTATGGCAGGCTAGCAAACAATGTAATATAAAATTACCTCAGGTATCCGGCACTAGTTTCGACAACATTGCAGTGCAGTGAAAAAGACTAGGTGTTGTTTTTATTCCACTATATTGACTTCGTCACTAATGTTAGATTAGATATATTACACTAGCTAGATTCACTCGAAACATAGCATGCTGAGGACATCTGCTGGTTAAAGGGTTAGTTCACCCAAAAATGAAAATAATGTCATTAATTACTTACCCTCATGTCGTTCCACACCTGTAAGACCTTCGTTAATCTTCGGAACACAAATTATTTTTGTTGAAATTTTGTTGAAATCCGATGGCCAACACTGCTTCATAAAGCTTCGGAGTGTTATGAATCTTTTGTGTCAAATCATGATTCAGATCGCGATTCAAACTGCTGAAATCACGTGACTTTGGCGCTCCGAATCATGATTCGACACGCTGATTCATAACGCTCTGAAGCTTCCTGAAGCAGTGTTTTGAAATCGCCCATCACTATATAAGTCCTTATTTTGTTTTTTGGCGCACCAAAAATATTCTCGTCGCTTTATAACATTAATATTGAACCACTGTACTCACATGAACTGATTTAAATATGTTTTTAGTACATTAATGAATCTTGAGAGAGGAAATGATATTCAACAAAAATATTTTGTGTTCAGAAGATGAACGAAGGCTTGTGTGGAACGACATGAGGGTAAGTAATAAATGACATTATTTTCATTTTTGGGTGAACTAACCCTTTAAAGCCGTGTAAATACAACAAGAACAGCAAAAACATGTTGTAGCAACGCACTTTAAACGCAGCGCGGGAGTTTCAAATAAACAGACCGTTATTGTTCGTTGGTGTGAACGGCCGTAAAATAACTGTAAACTAATATGGGATCTACTGTAAACGGTGTAAAAGTTGTATGAATCTTTAATTATCGAATCAAAATGGCTTAAACCGAGCTTAGTAAGACTCTTTATGAACTCGATCCATTTATCTTTCTAGATGAATCTGTTAAAGGGAACCAAAAACGCGCGTTTGTGATTGCGCATGAGTGGTCGGTCCTGCCCCCTGAACGCGCAGCGGACACGCGCCCATTAAAGCCCTGACAATCAGTCTCAACGCGACTGTCTCACTGTTTCTCCTCTCAGAGACTTTTTAAGTCCTCTCACCTCAGAAGCGACGCGAGCGTTTGGATAATGGACCTCTGTGTGATTGTGCTGTTGTCTTTGTGCGGGCTGCTGCAGGGGCAAGGTGAGTTTACCTCACAATTCACATCTCTGCTGCTGTTAAAATGCGTTATTCAGAGTTTAGTACGCGTCCTGCGAGTGAAACACGGTGTTGTGACATCTGTGAGCGCGTTCTCGCGTAATGTCTGTCTGTCTGTGATGAAACAGCCTTCATAAATGTATTTTCTCAGGTTGCTGTTGTATAGAATTTGCTTAAACGTGTCTAGAATGGAAAATAAGATTAAAAAATAGCCTATATTATAGTCTAATATAAAATAGTACAGTATAGGCTAGTACATATGGTCACGTGGTACGTTACAAAAAAAGAAAAACGAAACAAAAAAGTACCATAATAATAAGTACTTATCGTACTTATTCTCTATTGGAGTACCATATATTATATATAATATATAATCGAATCAGTGTTTACATAATAATATGCCTTTCAGCTTCAAATGAGTCACTTCCTGATCTCTTAATTAAAGGGTTGTGCTCCCAAAACTATCATTTTCCTCAGCTCAAGTGTTTTATTCTGAACAGATACTGTATTGTAGATGAGGCAGTATGAATATTCAGATTAGGGGGCGGAGTCTGGGTTGCAGAAACCAATGAGGTTGCCACTCTGATTCTTAAGTATGGAGCAGTGCAGAGAGAGTCATGGCATTTGAACTCTTTGCAGCCAGATGAAGGTTAACCGGGTTATCCTAACCTTACCAGGACTGGTGTAGTGTCTTGAAGACTGTATCTGAACCTTCAAGATCTTCACACATTCGTGTCATTCAAACGGTCACTGCACAGATGTGGTTTGTGGGTGCGAACAGCGGCGCTAGTTTACCTAGTATATCATGTGGGTGGTGTTTTCATAGCTTGTGTCACATACTAGTGCTGTTCTTAGCTCACTTTTAAGAGTATTTTATCTTGGTTTTATTGGGCTTTGGAAAGTTTCTCTTACATAAACAACTGAATGTTTCAGTATCTACTGTACAGCAGAGCTATAATAAGCCACCCGCACATTTCCTTTTTAATAAAATTATTAATATTATTCTTCTGGATGACTTGTTTAATTCACTTGATGTAAGTTTTATAATTTAAAATTGTATAAAATTTGATTTATTTAAATAAAGCACATTTATGTAAATAAATAAATGCATATAAACAGGGAAATTTGAAACTCTTCAAAATTATTTAAAGTAAAAAATTACTTAAAATTAAAAGATGCAATGGAATGCAATAAAATAAAATGCAATGCAATAAAATAAAATAGAGAAATAAATAGTAGGCTAAATCGTGTGCACGATTTATTAATTCTTTCCCTCGATTTACTAAAACGTGCGCACGATTTACTATTTCGTTTCCTCGATTTATAAATCATGCGCATGATTTAGTAAATCGAGGGAACAAATTAGTAAGTCGTGCGCACAATTTATTTATTTTTTCTTGCATGTCATTTGCGGGGCTCCGTATAAATCAAAGTAAAAAAATACTTAAAATAAAAAATGAAAATTGAGTCTCGCAACAACTCTTCAAATTTACTTAAAGTAAAAAATACAGTAAAATATGCAATGAAAAATAAAATGGTTCATTCTTCTCTAATAAATAATAAAAGTATGTACATAACTATAACAAATTGACTGCAAAATTACTTTGTTGATTAAATAAATAAGATTATTCTTCTGGATAACTGGTTTAATTTATTTTATGTAAATTTTATAATTTAAAATGAAATAAAATTATTTATTTAAATAAAGCACATTATATGTGTGTGTGTATATATATATATAATATGAAATTAAATCTTCATTTATTTTAATAAAGTACATTTATTGAAATTAATTAATTAATTAATAGTTATTTAAATAAATATTTTTATTTATTCATGTAAATACATTAATATTTTTATTTATTAAATTAAAAACTGGCTTATTGTTGTCAAATAAATAAAAATGTGTGCATTCACGTGGAGAAATTACTGCTTATTAAAAACCCCTTTTGGCGTTTCGATCACTGTGCAAACCTGAAGTAGAGAGTCCAAAAGACCCATCCGCCAAAAATATTTCGCGTTTTGGCAGATGATGGAAACCACAGGGAAATTAATGATCTGTTTGATCCAATTGAGTCCACTTGCGTCAGCTGATGGTTGTTTGGAAATGTTTTTGGACTAGTTTTTATGGCCTTTAATCTTTGGGAGAGACTCAGACGTGTTTAACGGAGTTGACTAGCTGCCCTTCAACAAATTACTTCATCCTCCAGACGCTAAACATTATTCAGCATGAGTGGAAAATGGCTTGTGGGAAAAAAACAAACAAGGGAGATACAATCCAGACAGCTTTGAGCGGCATATCAAGAGAAGATACTGATTGTGCAAACGGCATCAAGGAAACTGAATAGAACAATGATGATTAAAAACAAATAAATCAATGAATAAACACACAGAGCCTCGTCAGATTAAAAGCAGTCATAAAGTCTGGGCCACACTGCAAAAAAAGTGTTTTCAGTACAAATATCTAAACATTCTTAAACCAAGATACATTTACTTGAAATGCAAAATGACAAGATATTACGACTTATTTTCTGAAAACTATCTGCATCATCAGGGCAGGGTAGAACTGAAAAGTGGGCGGGACATGAGCTAAGCTCATGAATATTAATTTTGTGATGCTCTGATTTGCTGAAAGACAGACCTTGGTAGGTGGGAGTATAGAATAGAATAGAATGCAGTAGAATAGAAATGTGTGCAAACAACGTATCTCATCCAGACACGTCTTATCTCCTCCCTAATTATACAAAATCCTCTGAAACTGAGAAGAACTGAAGGGCCGCAGGCAGGACTTGGTCTCCCGCCGAGCGTCCAGGAAGAGTCTTTATTCTTAGCCGCAGGGTTTGGGGCAGTAACATTTTTAAGGGGGTTTTCCATGTGCCGTCCATCCCTAATTGGACAAAGGTCATGCCACTATCTGATCCGAAGAGTTCAGAGTCTCTACATGGTCCTTTAATGTCAGTTTCCTTACAAAGAAACTCAACATTCATATAGGGAAGTAAAACAGCAAATGAAGTTTCTTTAATATCGCAGATTAACAGGAGAGCAAATGGAGACTTTCTATGGAAATCTCCTGAGAAAAAGTTCCTGTGATTTCAACAATCTGCCAACAATTTACCAGAGTGTCCAATCAAAAGATTTATATATATATATATATATATATATATAAACATATTTATTCATTTTTATAGCTCTTAATTGTACAATTAATTATAAGAAGATTTTATAAAACTTATTATTATGATTATAAATATCTTGTGTTGAGACCAAATAATCTGAGACATTTATTATTATAATAATAAATATAGCTGCAAGCAGCGATGGCGGGCCCAAGCCCGGTGGCACCGCCTCCCTGGTGGCATTTATATATTTTAATATACTTATTTATTTTATTTTATATTAAAAAATAAATATATATAATAAATATTTTATTTTAGCACAAGATATTTATAATCATGAAATGTTTTTCTAATTAAACATTATAAAATATTCTTATAACTATGAATCATAAAATCATGAAAAATCAGCTGAATAACCCCTTTCTCATTGATAAAAACATATTTTTATAAATATAATATAAATAGGGAAGCAAAGGGGCAGAAATTTCCGGTAAATTTCCAGAAACTTTCCGAAATTTTCCAAAAATCCTGGAAAGTTTATGATTATAAATACTATTTTTTTTACTAATATGCATGGAAAATCAGCTAAATAACCCTTTTCTCACTGACAAAAACATATTTTTTATAATATATATTTAAAATAAATAGGGATGCAAAGGGGAGGAAAATTTTCAAGTAAATTTCCAAAAAACTTTCCAAAATTTTCCGAAAGTCAGCTAAATAACCCCTTTCTCATTGACAAAAACTTACTTTTATAAGTATAATAATTTAATATAAATAGGGATGCAAAGGGGTGGAACATTTCTGGTTAATTTCCAGAAACTTTCCAAGAAATTTTGAAAGTTTTTAAAAAATCCTGGAACGTTTATGATTATGAATACTATACTGTAATTTTAATAAGATATCTTTACATTTTAGATTCTCCTATAATTTTGTGACTAATATGCATGGAAAATCAGCTAAATAACCCCTTTTTTATTGACAAAAACATATTTTAAAAAAATATTTATTAATTAAATATAAATAGGGATGCAAAGGGGTAAGTAAACTTCAAGAAACTTTCCAAAATTTTCAGAAAGTTTTAAAAAAATCCTAGAAAGTTTCTAGAAATTCTGGAAAATTTCTGGAAATTTACCAGAAAAGTTCCACCCCTTTGCATCCCTAAACATAAATATATTTAAAATAATGCAAAATACAGTTGTTGTATTTAGGGCTGGTAAGAAATGAAATATTTATATGGCCAGTAAATGTTCTTGATTTAACCACCATTTTGCAATGAGAACATTTTTGGACCCGGTTCTCTTATTCTTTCTCCTCTCACACCATTTGCCAGCCATAGTGACCTATCTAGCACTCATGATCTAACCACAAACCAATGACTGTGCCAGAGATGAGCTGGTAAGAATGCTGATTCAGCAGGGCGAGTCATGGCAAACCTGGTTTAATAGTGCAGTCTAATCAGACAGAGCCAAAAACGTGGAGTAGCTGCTCTGACAGCTGATTAACAACCTAAAATGCTTCAAATTTGTCTTAAGATGTAACAAAACTAGACTAGCTGACTCAAGTCAAGTGCTCAGTTACAGGCCTTTAACTTAAAGCCTGTGCAAACCTCTAATCTGTGTGTGTGTGTGTGTGTGTGTGTGTGTGAATCGTCTGGTTTAGATTTGTTGTGTGTAATGTCTTTCCTGTTTTTTACTTTTCCAGAGACCACAGATCCCATCTCTCTGGACGACTGCTGTAAGGATGGCAAGGACCGAGGCCAGGAGTCTCAGGACTGCACGAGACTGCAGCTCATCTCCGGATCAATCACCTGCAGGTTTCTTCCAGAACTTCACCATTTCCACAGCAAATGTGTTAAACAATAATAAATCACTTTGTTAGTTCAATTTAACACCTAACGTCTAAACGCCACGCGACAAAAGCAAATCGAACCCATTATAGTCAGTGATGCTGTCTATGTGGATGCAGCGCAGACAGATAAAGTGCAATAAAATAAACACTTAAATGTGTATTTTGGACGTTTTATTTCCACTAGTCTAATAGAATAAATGAAGAAATCCAAAATCTCAAAATGCATGAAAAAGCAATGGTAGTGTCTCACCTTAATAATACATTTTATTTTGGAGTTATAGGGATAAGTAGCATAGTTTACCACAATTTTGTTTCCTGGCAGGCTGATAAAAACCTGTGCATGCATCCAAACAGATTGGAGCATGCAATTATGGGTTAAAAGAGGCCATATTATGCCCTTTTACAGTCTTGATGTTGTTGTTTTTTTGCTCTATTTTGCTCTATTATGTTTTCACGCTTGAATGTTCATAATTTTCCTCATAATCTCCATTGTTGCAGCTCCTCTCTTCCCAGTCTGTCAGTAACGCTCTGTTTAGTTCCTGTATCTATGAAGTCCCTCCTTCTGAAAAGCACAATTTGCTCTGATTGGTCGGCTGGACCAGTGTGTTGTGATTGGGTATTATAACTAGGCCCCATCCCTTGCCATCCCTACTACTAACTAACTCAACCAGGCCCCGCCCCGCCCCTAACCATAACCGCCAGTTTCAACACACTACTAACTAACTTAACCAGGGCCCGTCTCTTACCATAACCGCCAATTTCAACACTCTACTAACTCAACCAGGCTCAGCCCCTTACAATAACCATGAGTTTCAACACACTGCTAAACTAACTAACTTAACCTGGCCCAATCCCTTACCATAACCACCAGTTTCATCATACTACTAACTAACTCAACCAGGCCCAGCTCCTTACAATAACCATGAGTTTCAAAACACTGCTAACTAACTAATTTAACCAGGCCCCTTTCCTCACCATAACCGCCAGTTTCAACACACCACTAACTAACTTAACCAGGCCCCGTCTCTTACAATAACCATGAGTTTCAACACACTACCAACTCAACCAGGCCCCGTCTTTTACCATAATAGCCAATTTCAACACACTACTATCTCAACCAAGCCCAGCCCCTTACAATAACCGCAAGTTTCAACACACTGTTAACTAACTAGCTCAACCAGGCCCGTCCCTTACCATAACCGCCAGTTTCAACACACTACTAACTCAACCAGGCCAAGCCCCTTACAATAACTGCAAGTTTCAACACACTGCTAACTAACTAACTTAACCAAGCCCCATCCCTTACCATAACCGCCAGTTTCAACACACTACTAACTCAACCAGGCCCGCCCCTTACAATAACTGCAAGTTTCAACACACTGCTAACTAACTAACTTAACCAGGCCCCATCCCTTACCATAACCGCCAGTTTCGACACACTACTAACTAACTCACAGCCCGCCCTTACCATAACCGCCAGTTTCGACACACTACTAACTAACTCAACCAGGCCCGTCCCTTACAATAACTGCAAGTTTCAACACACTGCTAACTAACTAACTTAACCAGGCCCCATCCCTTACCATAACCGCCAGTTTCAACACACTACTAACTCAGCCAGGCCCCGTCCCTTACCATAACCGCCAGTTTCAACACACTACTAACTAACTCAACCAGGCCTGTCTCTTACCATAACCGCAAGTTTCAACACACTACTAACTCAGCCAGGCCCCGCCCCTTACCATAACTGCCAGTTTCAACACTCTACTAACTAACTCAACCAGGCCCCGTCCCTTACCATAACCGCCAGTTTCAACACACTACTAACTAACTCAACAAGGCCCGTCCCTTACCATAGCCAGTTTTGCCACCGCCCCTTCAACCGCCAGTTTCAACACACTACTAACTAACTAACTTAACCAGGCCCCATCCCTTACCATAACCGCAAGTTTCAACAAACTACTAACTCAGCCAGGCCCCGCCCCTTACCATAACCGCCAGTTTTAACACACTACTAACTAACTCAACCAGGCCCCCGCCCTTTCCATAACCACCAGTTTCGACACCTACTAACTAACTCAACCAGGCCCGTCCTTACCATACCGTGAGTTTCAACACACACTAACAACTAACTTAACCTACCATAGCCGCCAGTTCCTGCCCCTTACCATAACCGCCAGTTTCAACACTCTACTAACTAACTCAACCAGGCCCCCCTTACCATAACTGCCAGTTTCAACACTCTACAACTTACTCAACCGGCCCGCCCCTTACCATAACCACCAGTTTCACACTACGCTAACTAACTTAACCAGGCCCTATGCCTTACCATAACCGCCAGTTTCAACACACTACTAACTCAGGCCCTCCCCTTACCATAACACCATTCAACACACTACTAACTAAACCCCGTCCCTTACCATAACTGCCAGTTTCAACACTCTACTAACTAACTCAACCAGCCCCGTCCCTTACCATAACTGCCAGTTTCAACACTCTACTAACTAACTCACCAGGCCCTCCCTTACCATCCAGTTTCAACACACTACTAACTAACTCAACCAGGCCCCGCCCTTACCATAACTGCCAGTTTCAACACTCTACTAACTAATTCAACCAGCCCGTCCCTTACCATAACTGCCAGTTCAACACTCTACAACTAACTCAACCAGCCCCACCCCTTACCATAACTGCCAGTTTCACACTCTACTAACTAATTCCATCCCTTACCATAACTGCCAGTTTCAACACTCTACTAACTAATTCAACCAGGCCCATCCCTTACCATAACCAGTTTCAACACCTACTAACTTCAACCAGGCCCCACCCTTACCACTGCCATTTCAACACTCTACTAACTAATTCAACCCCCCCCCTTACCATAACTGCCAGTTTCAACACTCTACTAACTCAACCAGCCCCGTCCCTTACCATAACGCCAGTTTCAACACTACCCTAACTCAACCAGGCCCCCTTACCATAACTGCCAGTACTAACTAATTCAACCAGGCCCGTCCCTTACCATAACCCAGCACTACTAACTAACTCACCAGGCCCCACATAACCGTCAACACTCTACTACTAATTCACCAGGCCCGTCCCCTTACCATAACCGCCAACACTCTACTAACTAACTCAACCAGGCCCCACCCCTTACCATAACTGCCAGTTTCAACACTCTACTAACTAACTCAACCAGGCCCCACCCCTACCATAACTGCCAGTTTCAACACTTACTAACTAACTCAACCAGCCCCACCCCTTACCATAACCGCCATTTCAACACTCTACTAACTAATTCAACCACTTACCATAACTGCCAGTTTCACACACTAACTAATTCAACCAGGCCCGTCCCTTACCTAACTGCCTCAACACACTACTAACTACTCAACCAGGCCCCCCCTTACCCTAACCGCCATTTCAACACTCTACTAACTAACTCAACCAGGCCCCGTCCCTTACCATAACTGCCAGTTTCAACACTCTACTAACTAATTCAACCAGGCCCGTCCCTTACCATAACCGCCAGTTTCAACACACTACTAACTAACTCAACTAGGCCCCGCCCCTTACAATAACTACGAGTTTCAACACACTGCTAACTAACTAACTCAACCAGGCCCTGCCCCTTTATTCTGCGTATAAATTATTTAAATGAGGAATATTGTGAAGAAAACTCAAGACTACAATGGAGGCGTTTCAGTGAGTGCAGAAACAGTGACACTGATTTAGAGAATAATTCCTGCTAGAAGGACTTTGCAGACCTTTTTCATGCTCAAACAGCAACATTACTCACTATAGAGAGTTGAACATGTAAAAAAAAAAAAAGCAGAATAAGTCCTCTTTAAAATATGCATCAGATGTCTGTGCATAGCATTGCATTAGTAGTGCAGAAGCAATGCATCATTGGTAGAAGTGGCCACAGCGGCTTTAACTGTAATGATAAGATCAGCGCACAATCTCAGTGCCAGTCAAAGCCGATCGTGTTCCTCCATTAAGCCCTCAGGCATCAGATGTGCTTGTCTTGGCTTTCAAAGTGATCCGGAGTTTGTTTAAATGAGAACGTGCAAGAAAAAAGTTGTAATGTTTGAATATTTTTGGTAGGTGGGCTTGCAAAAAATGGGAATATTTCCAAATCCAGGAAATTCCACTGAGGTGAAACTCTAGTCAGATGGAGAAGAGAGAAAGCAACCCAAATAACAGGAAATCTGCAGATTATTTCAGACACCGAAAAGGGGAAAAAAACAAGTCCAGAAAAGCGAAAGGAGAAATTGCAGATGACTTCTCCCTTAAAAGGCTCTTCGGAGAGGAGATGCACAGTGAGCTTTCCTGCAAGGATGATTGTGAAAGAGGGTGAAGCAAGAGCGAAAGAGACAAACAGTCATCGCCTTACGGTAAAAACTCAGCTCCATGCGTCACACCGCTGCAGTCCAGCCTGGATCAGAACCAAACAATGACGTCCTGCAGTCAAATAAGCGGTCGATCTCTCTCTAACATCTGTCCTGTGGTTTAGTGTACAGTGCACAGTGCAAAAATGTTTTTACTCAGTCTTGTTTCCAGTACAAATATCTAAACATTCTTAAATCAAGATACATTTACTTGAGATGCTAATTTTTTTTCATTGCAATGCAGTCTTTCCTTAGAAATCAAAAGTTCATCCTTTAGTCTGTTTATTCACAACTAGTCCACCGGAAAGCCTGGAGGTTACTGGTCTTGCTCAACGACACAATGAACACATTGTGCTCAGTCCCTATAATCTGTTGATCACCAGCCCAGATCTTAAAGCACTGAGTCGAGATGTCCTGAGCTTCAGTAAGTGTGTGTGTGTTTGTTTTGTAGGATAGCTCAGGAACAGTGTTGTGCTACGGTTCATGACGACAACATTTGCACCAGCGGCATCAATAAGGCGAAGGACCAGGGAAGTTGTGATTTTTCCGGCAGCACATGTGAAACGAAGACGGCCAAGGTGTGTTTGAGTGTGATTTTCTCAGCGATTTTCTTAATGTTGTTATGCAATACCATAAACACACACACACACATTTATACAACAGTTCTTTCTGGTTCTTCAATCTGATTGGCTGAGAGCCATGATTAGCACTGGAACCATTTCACCATTTGTATCACTTCGCTTGAGGCAACTGTCATGGCGGTCGACCAAATCCACTATATTTTTCAAAAAATACTATGTTATTGTGTCACGAAATGTAGTTTTATAGGTTTTTTTATGCAAGAATGTACTTATTTAGACCTCAAATATTTGACTCGTATATAAACATAGTGACTATTTTACAATTTGTTTAGACATTTTCGCAGATGCGAGCTCCAGGCCGTTCAGTGCTCGAGTACCCACAGAGAACAGCTTCATCTCGGGCCAGTCTTTCGGGAATTTGCCGCTGGCTCATACGTAGATAGTGGTTAAACGAGATATAATTAATTTGGGGTATAGCAAATGGGCAATCTTTGGTTTTATTACTTGTTCTAGAGCAAAATGATTTGGGTTAAGGGGAAAATTAAGTTTCATAACTTTGCATTTAGGCCATATTTAACTTAAATCCTGTACTAGAGCACTGCTTTTGTACGTTTGACTAAATTGTTTGCTTGTGTTTATTTCCTGTTGTCTTTTATAATAATTTAAAGATGCAATACGTAATATTTTTGCAGTAAAATATCGAAAAACCACTAGGCCAGTATTATATATTTTGTTCACTTGAGTACTTACAATATCCCAAATGTTTTCAACTATTTGTAAATCGTGAGAAAATTGCAATTTTAACCAAGGCTCCGGGACGTGTGAGGAGTCGCCTGTCAATTGCATCATACCCGCGTTACCCTCAGTTTCCAGTTATTTTGTAGAAACCATGTAGAAACCAGCGCCTCGTTCAGCTCCACAACACTCGCTCCTGCTCTGCTTCATACTACAGTAACGTTAATAATCACATCCATGAACATGATTTCTTCCCGACTCCAATCCCTATTCTTTTGCACCAACCGTTGAGGTGGAGACCACATGTCCCATGATTCCGCTCTCAAACTTGCCGTCATCAAGCTACGCCTTTGTTTTGAATGGGCTTCTAGCGACCTCTAGCGGACAAAATTATTACATATTGTACCTTTAAATATTGTTGTTCAATAAATATTATTTTATATAATTTTTATATAATGTTATTGAGAAGGATACGTCGATCGTGAGTCAGAACAAGGAAGTCGTTTTAGTGTTGTAATTGGGAAATGCCCTTAACTTTTAAAAAGACAAAGATAACGCTCTGCGGCCATTCAAACTGATTTTTTATAATGTATATAATATTATGGACATCAACCTGAAGAATAAATGCTAAATCAGATGCAGGTAATACACTCGTTTAGTCAATCTCTCTCATAATGGCATAATACTCTACATAACACAATGAGTTTCAATAAAGCGACTCAACGTTCCTTCGTTACTAGTTCTGAAGTGACGTTTTAGAGTTAGTAACGGAGGCTTGGGCTCAACTGTTAAACTATCACTTGAAATATTTGAATCCGTGGCGGAAGGAAGTAGTTTCCTCACAAAATAGTTTTTAAAGACAGAATTTTGCCGTCAAACTGTTGTATAAACGCAATATCACACGAGTAACTGTGCGATATGGCTGTATATCAGCACAGCTGTGATAACCTACGGCCAAATTACAGCTGTTTTGATATACAGCCATATCACACGGCTACTCATGTGATATTGCTCATATATATACACACACATATAAAAAAGTATACCCAGGGCTTTACTGTATGAGGTTCCATTTTAGTTAGAATGCAGCCTTAAAAGCCAGCTAACTTTGTACTTAGTAGACGTGTAAGGCTGCTCACTTGGGATAATGGAGCCAATATGTCTTCATTCAAACAGTATATGTATCGTTTTATCATTTAAAACCTATAACAAACTTCTTTTTATGAAATGTTTAGCTTATAAAAAGTGGACTCGCTCTATGTCTCTTACCTGTGTTGATATTTCATATCTAATGCATTGAAATTCAAATATTTTTAGGTGTGATTTAAGTGTCCGAGTACATTTTGGGTCTGTGTTCTTGTCCATACACGTCTGTGTTAGACACTCAGATCACAATAAGATGATAAATGTGGTTTTTAAAGCAGGAACTCTTCTGGAGACCGAGGGGTAAAAATAGATGTCTTTCTCTCAGCACTGTTTACGTTGAGCAGGAGAGAACTTGCCCACATCACAAAAGTGGAGGTTGTTCCTGTCAGCCCGGCGTTATAAATCCAGCTCCGATTATACGCGCAGGCTCTCGGCCAAACCTCAGCATGAAGAATAGAGTGTCTCTCTTTAATACACACCTGAGTGTGTTTCAACATTACAATCCACCAGGTGCCTGCTGTCTTCTAGGAAACATTCATCTTGGGCTGTCAGTGGGACTCTAAGAATGTTTAAAATTGTCTGTCTCTGCTTTATTTATGCGTTTATATCACTAACCACTGAGCCTAATTTATCTCATACTTTTCAAGGCAGGTATTAGATGATCTTGTGGCAAGTTTAAGCTCTCTTTAAATCACCAGATCTGTTTGCGTTTCCTCTAAAACTCAAGAGGAGACTCTGTCGTCCAACGAGTCTTCAGTTTTTAAAAAACTCATTAGTTCAGTTCATTCAAATAGTTCATGGACAAAAGATGCATGTGCATTTGACTTAAAAATTCAAATTCTCATCATTTATTCACCCTCATGTCGTTCTAAAATTACATGACTTTCTAGGAAGTGCAGTTTTCTCAAAATAGTCTGTTCCTGTCATATGACTTCAGAAAACTTTGATTATAGTTCGTATGGACTACTGTTATCTTGAATTGTTTATTATTTAAAAACTTTTTTCCAGTCTGTTGCAATGCATTATGGAAAAAAGATATATTTATTAATTTTTTAAATAATTGTATTATTTAATTCTTAAAATATTTATTATTTATTATTAATAATGTTTAAAAAAAATATTTTTTTACTATATATATTCACTTTAAAAAATAAGTAGATAAGTCTAAAATAATAAATTCTGTTATAGTATATTGATATTTATTAAATCATTTAAAATAATGCAATTTATAAACATTATGACTATATATATATATGTATATATATAGTATTATTTTATAGTATCTTAATATTAAGTAATATAAAATAATATTAAAATTTATATTATGACTAATATATATATATATATACACACACATACACACACACACACACACTACCGGTCAAAAGTTGAAAAAATTACTATTTTTAATGTTTTTGAACAAAGTCTCTTCTGCTCATTAAGGCTGCATTTATTTCATAATAAATACAGAAAAAAATGAGAAAATGAAATATTATTACAAATTAAAATTATGGTTTTCTATTTTAATATACTTTAAAATATAATTTATTTCTGTGATCAAAGCTGAATTTTCAGCATCATTACTCCAGTCTCACATGATCCTTCAGAAATCATTGTAATAATATTTCACAATATTACTGTTTTTTTCTGTATTTATTATGAAATAAATGCAGCCTTAATGAGCATAAGAGACTTCAAAAATAGTAATGTTTCCAAACTTTTGACCAGTGTGTGTGTGTGTGTGTGTGTGTGTGTATATATATAATATATATAATTTTGCTTCTCCAGTAAATCTATCTTGATTTAAGAATGTTTAGATATTTGTGCTGGAAAACAAGACAAATACTGAAAAAGAAAATCATTTTTGTGGTACGCATGACCTAGTCCTTTCATTAACGTGTTTACATATCAAATTGCACACATCTCTGTTTTTCCACATTAGGCTTTGTGCTTTTGCTCCAGCACTACATCTTCATCTTGAATACAGACAGATGTGTAAAGGTGAATCATCTCTGACAGTGTGATTTGAGTTGAGACTTTAGGTGAATCATGGAATTCCTGGAGCCCGTCTCCCCCCGCTCCCTCTGGGTATATTTTCTGTGCTGTTGTCGTCTCTCTCTCTCTCTCAGTCTGTGCTCAGAAAAGGATTCAGTCATTTTGCACATAGGTGTGAATTTTGTTTTGTGACAGACTCTGACAAACCATCAAAGGTCAGGTCAAAGTAAAGACGGCACTTCTTTGTGTCTGTATACCGCAATAAACTTGAACTACCTCACTGTCTGCTATCTAGGCAGCTGACCTCTAAGTAATAGAGCCTCATGAGTAAGTGATTTAGAACTGCAATATCATGTGGAGCGCAAACGATTGTATTACAGTTTGGCTTTAAAATGTTGCTAAGCCAATGAGCGTGAAAACACATGGCACACACAAATATTGATTGAAATAGTTTGTTTTTAATTATATTAAACTAGTTTTATTGATGCTTTCAACACATTCACAATCTTGAATTATTTTTTCAACTTTTTCTAGTCTATTGCAATGCATTATGGAAAAAAGATGCATTATTAAATTTTAATTATTTTAATAATTGTATTTGTGTTTAATTCTTAATTCTATTATAGTATATTAATATTAATTAAATGGTATATTATATTTATCATTTTTTAAAAAGTATATAAATCTTAAAAATATATTAATATTTATTTAGTAAATAGTAATATTATAATATATATAAATGTTATACTATTTAAATGTAAATATCTATAAAAAATTATTATAATAAATATTTATGACACTTTTATACATAGAATATATTAGTATATAAATCACTTTTTAAGAAATAGTAGATACTCTAAATAAATTCTAAATTTTAAATAGTGTAAAAATTACACACCACCACATATATATATTATATTATTAATATACTATTAATAAATATTATATACATTATATTCTATAAATATTTTGATTATATAAACCTTTTATTTATATTATATATTCCTTTTTAAATAATAAGTACATACATCTTAATAATATAATATGATATTAAATATTATATTAATATTTATTAAATAGTATGAAATAGTAAAATAATATCTTTATATAATCTTATACTATTTAATAATAGTATGCATGCTATAATATTTAATATTGAACAAATAATACATTATATATATATATTATATATATATATGGTGTGTCACTTTTATTTATACATAGAATATTAGTATATAAATTCACTTTTTAAGAAACAAGTACATAAATCTTAAATAATATAATATGATATATTAATATTATTTAATAGTATAAAATAGTAAATATATATATATATATATATATATATATATATTAGTATTAGTATATTAATTTAATTTTTTAAAAAGTATATTCTTAAATGTATTTTTATAAATATTTTTAGTAAATAGTAAAAAATGTAAATATATAATATATATATATTATATATATCTATATATATTATATATATATAATATATATATATATAAATAATTAATTTAATAATATAAATTAATTATATAAGTCTTCACATCCTCATATATAAACACCTCATGGTCACTCGGATAAGATCCAGTTCTCCCACATCTCTGATCCCGAGTTGTTTTCTCCTCTCCAGATGTGCTGTGAGTGTTGTTTGCTCGGCCGGGCGGCCCAGGAGCGAGGTCTGTCATGTGACCTCACGCTCGCGGTGGGGTACCAGTGTGGTGTGGTGTCCCGGGCCTGTTGTGTGGACCGCTTGCCGAACGTCGACGGGACACCGGGTGAGAACAAACAAACACTTGTGATGGAAAACAGGGTTGAACTGAATTTTGAAAACTCAGAAATCATCATGCTTATGACATCACAACCTTCAGCTCCTTAAAGGGATAGTTCACGCTGGGCTCTGCTGCCCTCTAGTGCCACAGACGAGATCCCACACTAATGTTTTAATGCATTAATCAAATGTATGTTTCAAAATTACAGATTTGCAGCCTTCCCAGGGCGACGCTCTAAACACAGAGGACCAATGCAGAGGTAGCTGGAACCATATAATTATTAGTTAATTAATGCATTAACTATACTTGTTCATCTGTATGTGATTCTGATTGTTACTGTCGTTTGCCCTGAAGCTGCGGGCTGCGCTCAGCGGTGTCTCAATGGCACTTGTGCCTGTTTGGTGGGATACAAGCTGAAGGCAGACAGAAAAACCTGTGAAGGTCAGTGTGGGTCCACTGATAAACCCTCAGGCTTATAAAGAAGATCGCTTACAGAGTCTTGTGTGTCTCCGCAGACATCAACGAGTGTCTGTTGGGCTCTCATCACTGCCAGCCGGGCGAGCGCTGCATCAACACGCTGGGCTCGTACCGCTGCCAGAGAGAGGTCAGCTGCGGGACGGGCTACGAGCTCACCGACAACAACAAGTGTGAAGGTCAGACACACACTCGCTCATTTGGGGAACTGAGATTTTGTGATTATTAAAACTTTTTGTGATTATATATCTATATGATTATAAAATACTACTAATAATTATATAATTATTTCTTATTACACTGTAAAATAAAAATCGATTTAACAAAAATAATATTATACAATATTTTGTGATTATATATATCAGTATGATTATAAAATAATAATAATAATTATTATTATTATTATTTTCATTATTATTACTAAATAAAAAGCATTAAACAAATAAGAAATATCACTATTGTAAAATAAATTAAGGAAACAATATTATAACAATATTTTGTGATTATAAAATAATAACTTATTTTATTATTTTAATGATCATTTTTATTACTAAAAATATTAAATAAATAAATATTACTAATAACTATTATTAGTAATATTTAACAATATTGTGATTATATATCAATATGATATAAAATAATTTTTTAAATAGTTATTAAATGTAATAAAATGTAACAATTGAATACATTTTAATAACTTGATCATTTTAATATTATAAAATATTAAAACTAAAAATATAATTATAAAAATATTTTTAATGATCATTATTATTACTAAAAATATTAAATAAGAACTATTATTAGTAATATTTAACAATATTTTGTGATTATATATCAATATGATTATAAAATGATAATTATTTTTAAATAGTTTTAAAATATAAATGTAGTAATTTGATACATTTTAATATTTGATCATTTTAATATTATAAAATATTAAAATTAAAAATATAATTATAAAAATATTTTTAAATAATTATTATTACTAAAAATATTAAACAAGAACTATTATTAGTAATATTTAACAATATTTTGTGATTATATATCAATATGATTATAAAAAATAATTATTTTAAATAGTTAAAATATAATGTAGTAATTTGAATACATTTCTTTTTAATGGTCATTATTATTACTAAAAATATTAAATAAGAACTATTATTATTAGTAATATTTAACTGTAAAAAATTTAAGAAAAATGTTATAATAACAATATTGTGTGATTATCAAAGTGATTATAAAAAAATTCTTTATATTATTATTTTATCATTTTTATTATTATTAAGAAATAAAAGTATTAAATAAGAACTGTGAAAATATTAAGAAAAATATTAATAACAATCATTATTAATTTTATTTTATGATCATTATTATTACCAAATAAAAATTTACGATTATATATAAAATCATTATTTTTCTTATTATTTATGATCATTATTATTACTAAAAATATTAAACAAGAACTATTATTAGTAATATTTAACAATATTTTGTGATTATATATCAATATGATTATAAAATAATTATTTTTAAATAGTTAAAATAATAAATGTAGTAATTTGAATACATTTCTTTTTAATGGTCATTATTATTACTAAAAATATTAAATAAGAACTATTATTATTAGTAATATTTAACTGTAAAAAATGTAAGAAAAATGTTATAATAACAATATTGTGTTGATTATCAAAGTGATTATAAAAAATTCTTTATATTATTTTATCATTTTTTATATTATTAAGAAATAAAAGTATTAAATAAGAACTGTGAAAATATTAAGAAAAAATATTAATAACAATCATTATTAATTTTATTTTATGATCATTATTATTACCAAATAAAAATATTTTACGATTATATATAAAATCATTATTTTTCTTATTATTTTATGATCATTATTATTACTAAAAATATTAAACAAGAACTATTATTAGTAATATTTACAATATTTTGTGATTATATATCAATATGATTAAAATAATTATTTTAAATAGTTAAATATAAAATGTAGTAATTTGAACATTTCTTTTTAATGATCATTATTATTACTAAAAATATTAAATAAGAACTATTATTATTAGTAATATTTACTGTAAAAAATGTAAGAAAATGTATAATAACAATTGTGTGATTATCAAAGTGATTATAAAAAAAATCTTTATATTATTATTTTATCATTATTATTATTATTACGAAATAAAATTATTAAATAAGAACTGTGAAAATATTAAGAAAAATATATTAATAACAATCATTATTAATTTTATTTTATGATCATTATTATTACCAAATAAAATATTTGCGATTATATATGAATATGATAATAAAATGTTATTTATTATTATTTTTGTTCATTTTTATTACTACTGAATAAAAGCATTAAACAAATAAGAAAGATTACTATTATAATTCACTGTAAAATAAAAAAAATAAGAAAAATATAATTGTAATTTTACTTCACAGTACAAATGTAAAATTACAATACTAACATTTATCTTAATTTATTTTTCAAATGTTAAAATTTAATTTTGACTGAGAACTTGCTTTTATTTTACTGCATGTATTGATTTAATAAAATCCCAGCTCTTGCAATTTGATTATCGCACTAAGCCATAATCACGATTTCTGTTTTATTTCTATAACCTACACATCATGCATATATGCTAATTAGAGTGTGGGGTTTGATGTTTCAGACATCGATGAATGTGAGACCGGCACTCATAACTGCGCAGCTGAACTCGTGTGTCAGAACACAGTCGGGTCTTTCCGCTGCCGACCCAGAGTGCAGTGCGGCGCGGGGTTCATACAGGACGCTCTCGGCAGCTGCATCGGTGAGACCGTCACTATCACACGTGATCTGAAACATCACAGCCCATTCTGCTCCATAACGTCCCTCTCTGTGTGTGACAGACATAAACGAGTGCCTGAGTCAGACCGGACCGTGTCCGCCGGGTCACATGTGCTTCAACACGGTCGGCTCCTACTCCTGCCAGAGACAGTCTGTTAACTGCGGTCGTGGATACCATCTGAACGCTGAGGGGACTCGCTGCGTGGGTACGAAACGAAATTACACATATTATGCTGCAGACAAACATGAGCAATCAATTCATGACCAATCAAATCAAGTACTACATTATAATTGGTATTCAGAGAGAAAATAAAAGATCAAATAATAAAAATGCTGGAAAACCAAGACTTCAAAATAATAATAATAATAATAATAATATAATAAATAAAAATTTTTTTAATATTATTTTATTACATATAAATATATTACAAAGTACATGTTTCACTCTACGAAAGAGGATTAGGGCCAAGCAATAATAAAAAAATAAAACCATCTCGAGATTAAAGTTGTTAAATTTCGAGAAAAAAGTCGAGATAAAATGTTGAGAATAAACTCATTAAATTATGAGAATAAAGTCATTAAATTACGAGAAAAAAGTCGTTAAATTACGAGAACACATTTGTTAATTATGAGAAAAATGACGTTAAATTCGAGAAAAAAGTCGAGATAAATGTTGAGAATAAGTCATTAAATTAACAAATTTATTCTCGTAATTTAACGAATTTGTTCTCGTAATTTAACGACTTTTTTCTCGTAATTTAATGAGTTTATTCTCAACATTTTATCTCGACTTTTTTCTCGAAATTTAACAATTTTTTTCTCGTAATTTAACGAGTTTATTCTCACATTTATCTCGACTTTTTTCTCGAAATTTAACGATTTTTTTCTCGTAATTTAATGAGTTTATTCTCACATTTTATTTCGACTTTTTCTCGAAATTTAACGTCATTTTTTCTCATATTTTTTGTTCTCGTAATTTAACGACTTTTTTCTCTTTATTTATTTATTCTTTTATCTCAACTTTTTTCTCGAAATTTTAATGAGTTTTTTTCTCATAATTTAACAATTATTCTCAACATTTTATCTCCTCGACTTTTTCTCGAAATTTATGAGTTTTTTCTCATATTTAACAAGTTTATTCTCAACATTTTATCTCGACTTTTTTCTCGAAATTTAACGATTTTTTTCTCGTAATTTAAGTTTTTCTCAACATTTTATTTCGACTTTTTTCTCGAATTTAACGTTTTTTTCTCATATTTAACAATTTGTTCTTCGTAATTTAACGACTTTTTCTCGTTTATCTCACTTTTTTCTCGAAATGTAACATTTTTTTCTCGTAATTTAACGAGTTTATTCTCAACATTTTATCTCGACTTTTTTCTCGAAATTTAACGAGTTTTTCTCGGAATTTAACAAGTTTATTCAACATTTTATTTAGACTTTTCTCAAAATTTAATGATTTTTTTCTCGTAATTTAATGAGTTTATTCTCAACATTTTATTTAGACTTTTTTTCTCGAAATTTAACGAAATTTTTTCTCATAATTTAATGACTTTAATCTCGAGATGGTTTTATTTTTTTATTATTGCTTGGCCCTAATCCTCTTCCGTATCACTCAGAAATGCATCATTTTAGAGAAATAATCTAGGAATGCGAATGTCATTTTAATATAATTATATTAATTAATAATTAACATAATTTAATATACAGTATATTTATACACAGAGGTCTTAAAGGTATATATAACTAATGTTATAAGTGAACTTTATAATTGAGTAAATAAGAAATCCTTGAAAACCAAGACCTCAAATCTTATGTGAAAATTAAATTAAATTAAATTAAATTAAAATAATAAAATAAATTATAATAAAATAAAATAAAAAGGAAAAAACTATAAATATATAATAAATAAAATAATCAAAATAAATATTTTATATATAACTATATTACATAGCACATAATGTATCACTCAGAAAATAAAATAATAAAATAAAATAAAAATAATCCAGCTCTTATTTCACCCCAAAATCAAAAGACAAAATCAATAAATAATATAATGAATAAAAATAATCAAAATAAATATTTTATAAATAATTAAAATAATAAAATGGGTTGTGAATGCCATATTTTACACTTTTGCTAAGTTTGACAGTTTTACACTTATAAAGTTAGTCAGGGTTAGTCTCTCTGACTCTTAAAATCAGACTGTCCCTTTAAGAGCTGAATGTGTGAGTGACCTCTGACTGACCTCTTGTCTCAGATATCGACGAGTGTGCGGGAGCTGATAACTCCTGTGACGGTCACGGCTGTATTAATCTGATGGGCTCGTACCGCTGCGAGTGCAAGACCGGCTTCAACTTCAACAGCATCAGCAGAACCTGTGAAGGTCAGTGGTCAAGAGCCGCTAACTGAAAGGTTGTAGGTTCAAACCCACACCAGGGTTGATGCATTTGAATTTATTTGCCAAACAACACATGCACAGAAAACATTTGTTCACTGTTTTTCCTCTGTTGATCTGCCGTATTTCTTTCTCTTAGACATCAATGAGGAATCAATAAATAAAATGTGCAGACTTTGCATTAACCTTAATTTGTCATATCTGAGGTTCTCAAAATTAATTTTTAAATGCAACATTTCCACTGAATAAAATGATTAAAAATATAATCAAATATTATTTTGTTATTTTTATAATTATTTTTTAAAATTAAATTATATATGTAATTATTTAAAATCATTTTATTATATATATTTTTAAATTAAATTATTATATATATATAATTTAAATAATTAAAGATATAATTAAATATATTAATTATTTTTATAATTAATTAAAATAATTTAATTGTATATTTTAATTAAATTGTAATTGTACATATTTATTTAATTTAAATTAAAAATATAATTAAATATTTTAATTGTTTTTATATTAAGATACTTTAATATATATATATATATATATATATATATTACTTCATTTAAATACTTTAAAATATAATTAATATATTAATTGTTATTTTTATAATTATTTAAAATATTTTCTTATTAAATTGTACCTATGTAATTAATTTACTAATTAATATTTAATATAAATATTTAAAAACATATATAATAATAATATATATATATATATACATATTATATATATTATAAATATACATAACATATATATATATTAATATATATAATTAATAAATGTAGATTTAATTTACATAATTAATATTAAAAGTTGTTTTTTTAATTATTTACAACTAAATATATATATATATATTATATATATCTATTAATTTAAATAATTAAAGATATATAATTACTTTATATTTAAAATAAAGATTAATTAAAAATATAATTAAATATTTTTCTTGTTTTATAATTAGATACTTTAATATATATATATATATATATATTAAACTTAATTTAATACTTTCAAATAATTAAATATATTATTGTTTTTTTTATAATTTTTAAAATATTTTCTAAATATATATATCTATATATATATATATATAAAATTATAAAATGTATATTTAATTTACATAATTAAAATATTAAAATTATATTGTTTTTTATAATTATTTAAACTAATATATATATATATAAAAGTATTTTATTTTTTACTTAAATTATACAATATATATTATTTAATTTAAATAATTAAAAATATAATTTAATTATATTGTTATTTTATAATTATTTAAAATGTGTGTGTGTGTGTGTGTGTGTGTGTGTGTGTATGTAAATACTTATTTTAATGCACCTATTGCTCGACTCCTGTTGATCTGTATGCCATATTCATTTCTCTTGAACATCAGACGTCAATGAATGCAGGAACTATCCCGGCCGACTATGTGCACACAAGTGTGAAAACATCCTGGGGTCCTACAAGTGCAGCTGCACCACTGGCTTCAAGCTGGCCGACGACGGGAGGAACTGTGACGGTACAGGAGAACCCACAGGAGTAACGAATAATCGACTCATATTCACTCTGGCTTCATTCACTGACCTCTCGTCTAACCCGCAGACCTCAACGAATGCGACAGCAACCCCTGCAGTCAGGAGTGCGCCAATGTTTACGGATCCTATCAGTGTTACTGTCGCCGCGGTTACCAGCTGAGTGACGTGGACGGGATCACCTGTGAAGGTGAGTGGCTCATGTTTGCTGTCGAACTCCATCATTTGTACAATAGAGGAAGTAACTGTGTGTCGATCCTCAGACATCGATGAGTGCGCGCTGCCCACTGGTGGACACATCTGCTCCTACCGGTGTCACAACACTCCGGGCAGCTTCCACTGCACCTGTCCCGCCACAGGATACACACTCGCTCCCAACGGACGCAGCTGCCAGGGTCAGAAACACATTGAGTTTTATTGACTGTAATTGTAGTTCACTGTAAATAAAGCTACAATAAGTGTTTTAATTAAGGGATAATCATGAAGGCCAACAATAATGCGGATTTTTTTTCTTCCCATGAGCAGATATCGACGAGTGTGTGACCGGCACTCACAGCTGCACAGAGTCCCAGAGCTGCTTCAACATTCAGGGTGGATATAAATGCCTGAATTTCGACTGTCCGGTGAACTACAGGCGCTCAGGAGACACGTAAGTGACAAACGTTACAAAATCATCAAAGTGAGCGTAAAAACTACGTTCAAAAACTCATTTATGTCCAAAATCTGACGCATTTCCAAGAGAAAAAGGACATTAAAGAAATGCACAAATGCAGGGTGGAGCTTGATGCTTTATGCTGTGGGAATATAATCCAAATATTTACTTCCTGTTAAGTTTAATATTTGTCAAATCTGAGAGTGAGTGCGCCCGTCTCAAAGGTCATGTCCAAATGCAACATTTCCACTGAATATGATATAAAATAAATAAAAAAATAATTAAAAATAAAACATAAACATAATAAAAACATCATTTTATATATAAATAAAATATTTAATAATAACATTAAATAAAAAAATATTTTGATAATTAAATACATTGAATAATATTTTTATATATATGATATAATTTTATAATTTTTAGTGGTAAAATAATATGTAGGCTAAACTATTTATACTTATGTTTTTTAAATATAAAATTATATAAAATAAAATATACATAAAATATTATTTAATTCAAATAATTAAAAATAAACATTTTCAATGAATGATATGAAATAAATAAAAAATCAAATTAAAAAATAAACATTTCTGCTGAATATAAACAAATAAAAAATATAATGCAAATTATTACATTTCCACTGAACATGATATAAATAAAATAAATAAAATAAATAAAAATATAAAATAAACATATATATATATATATATATATATAATAAAAAAATAAATTATTTATTATTATTTAATGTTATTTATTAAAAAATACATTAACATTTTATATATATGATATAATTTTACATGTTTTAAATTATATAAATAATATGTAAACTATATTTATGCTAATGTATTTTTAAATGTAAAATTATATCATATATAAAAAATACATAAAATATTATTTAATTCATATAATTAAAAATAAACATTGCTGCTCAATATAAACAAATAAAAAACATAATACAAATTATTTACATTTCCACTGAATATGATATAAAATAAATAAACAAATAAAACAAACATAATAAAAACATAAAATAAAACATTATTTTATATATAAATTAAATATTAAATACATATTAAATAATAACTTTAAATAATTTATTTTTTATAAAGATAATAAAAATAATATAATACCTATAATGTTGTTATATAAAATATTATTATATAAATATAAAAAATATAATACAAATTATATAAAATATAAACTAATTAATATATTTTAGTTATTTAAAAAAAATTAAATAATACAAAATGACGCAAATATTAGTTCACATATTACTTTAAGGAGTTCACATATAGCTCAAATGTTTCAGGAAGGTATTAATATGAGAACTGGGGTTTCTAACAGATCTGCTGGTCACATTGTGCATGAACGCAAAGCATGAATAGTGCACAAAGTTTCATTAATACACGTTAATATCATTAATATCCCCCTGCTTATAAGATTGCAACAGTTTCCGTTTCCCATTCATTTTCTCACAAAAGAATGTTTCAATAAAACTGAACCACGCCGACTTGATGCATCGCAATATTACAAACTTTACTTTAATTGACTAAAGGTAGAAAATAAATGGGATTTTTCCTTCCGGCTGTCAGCCTGTGATGTCACTGTGAATGCTCCTCCCCCTCAAACAAACCCCACCCCCTAAAATCACACACTTTTCCGCATGTCGTGCACTGCACCATTCTAACCCCTCTCTCTTCTCTCTTTCCCCCGTTTCTCTCTCCATCAGTCGCTGTGAGCGCTTGCCTTGTAATCAGTCTAGCGAGTGCCTGGCCTTGCCTGTGAGAATTACCTACTACCACCTGACATTCCCCACCAAAATCCCCATTCCCACCAACATCTTCCGCATGGGCCCCTCCAACTCCGCGCTCGGGGACGACATCGAGGTGGCCATCGTGGACGGTAACCAGGGAGGCTACTTCGCCGCCAAACGCTTGGACCACGGCGGCGTCTTGGTGGTCCAGAAACCCATCACGCTTCCTCAGGACTTTGAAATCTCTCTGGAGATGAAACTTAGGCGATTCGGACACCTTAGCGTTTACCTCTTCAAGATACGCTTGTTTGTAACCCCGGACGAGCTGAGCAACGCCATCACTGAATGAAACCAGACGCTTTCTGTGTATCATTAACGCTTGATTAGCACCGTTTGATAGCAGACGCTCCCATGTGCCTCTGGTGTCTCGGCTAATGTTGCCTTCAAGTCCTTCTGGAGAGTTCCCTAGTTTAGTTACAACGTGATCAAGTGATACTAATTTGCTTCCGACACGAAAATCCAGTTTCTAAATGATAATTTGCTAAGCTCCGCCCCCTTGGTTACTGTTGCTAGCTCAGACATGCTTTGCAGAACATCTCAAAACAATAAACTGGAGAGTTCTGTGATAGATAAATAAATAAATAAAATAACTGAATATTACATTACAATATGCACATATAGTGGTAAAAAAATGATAATAAACAAATGCACAAATGAAGGGTGGAGCTTGATTTTTATTTTTTAATATGTCAGTGCACCCGTCTCATTTCATTTCCAAATCTTTTTTAAATGTAACATTTCCACTGAATATGAACAAATGAAATAAAAAAAACTATAAAATGCAGATTAAATTAAATAATAAATACATATTCACAAATTAAAAATGCATTTGCAGTAAAATATGCACATGAAGTAGTAAAAAAAAAATCACAATGATTAAAAAAATTTATTTGCGGTAAAATATACATAAAGTGGTAAAAAAAAATCACAATAATTTTAAAAAATGTATTTGCTAAATATGCACAAAGTGGTAAAAAAAATTCAATAATTTTAAAAATTATTTGCAGTAAAATATGTGCATAAAGTGGTAAAAAAATCACAAAAATTAACAAAAAATGTATTTGCAATAAAATATGCATAAAGTGGTAAAAAAAAAATCAAAATAATTTTAAAAATTATTTGCAGTAAAATATGCACAAAGCGGTACAAAATCCCAATAAATAAAAAATTATTGTCAGTAAAATAGGCACAAAGTGGAAAAATGTTTTTGCAGTAAATAACAAAGTGTCAGTAAAATAGGCACAAAATGGTAAATTCACAAATAAAAAATGTGTTTGAGTAAAATATGCACAAAGTGGTAAAAAATTCACAATAAATAAAATTTATTTTCAGTAAAATATCCACAAAGCGGTAAAAAAATTCACAAATTAAAAATGTGTTTGAGTAAAATATGCAAAGTGGCAAAAAGAAATTCACAATAAAATTTAAAAAAATTCATTAAAATATGCACATAAACTGGTAGAAATGAATTTTGAAATGAAATGACATTTAAAAGAAATTATTAATATGATCAGCCTATGGGGACTTGAAGGCAACATTATTCTCAAGATGCAGGACTTTAGTGTAACGATAGAAACTGCTGAAAACAAAGATCCTCAGGTGTCTAATGGGAATATATTACCTGAGGTGATGTTCTTCATGTATCAAAACTGCTGTTCATTATATACTCTAGTTTATGACTGTAGCTGAAACTACTCTCAAACACCCAAACTGTGATCAGATGTGAGACTTGAATCAGACGTCTATATGTACTGGCCACTAGATGGCGCTGTAAGGCAAAGCAAATCAACTGGAGTCAAAATCATTTCTTATTATTATTCTATTATTTGAGTCTATTATTTTCTAATAAAATATTACTTACTTTAGCATTCTTGTATTTTATCTTGGCTTTAAAATGTTTTTTTTATGATACACTGGAGAAATTAAATGGAAGAACGGCGGTTGGAAAATTACCACACGGCATGTGCACTACCCACCCTGACGTGATTTTATTAACATTTAATTAGTCAGAAGCATCCATTAATCATTGAAGCGGTTAGCTGGATTATTAGCCAGGCATTTGAACCCTTTAGCCTTTATTTAAAGGCTATATTAGCCACTAATCCACCCACATACACCCAGAAACAGACGGACCGTTCTGATGACATCGATCTTTGAAGAGACCTGAAAGATGCTAACTGCTAACCAGGGTTAATGTTGTTAAATAAAACCATAAATAATAATAATAATAAACATTTCCATTACTTGAAATAAAAATGAAAACAAAAATTCAGCTAGTTGACGAGACATTTCTCATTTTTCTTTTAAGCTGAAATACTTAAAAAAACATTAAGCTTTAACTATAGACAAAAAAAAATACTAAAATTTTAATAAATTATAAAAATAAAATTTAATTCAAAATATTTATAAAACTTTAATTTGATACTGTAAACTAATCAACTAAAAAAATACACTTGCAAAATTTCATTTGCAGAAAATCACTTTGTGCTCAAATCTTTAAAAAAAATATAAGCATAATTGGGGAAACATTAAACAAAATGTAAAAAAAAAAAAAAAAGGGGGGGGGGGGGGGGGAGTTGGGAAACACTACCTTAACAACCACCTAAAATGCTCTAGCAAAAACCTAGAACGTCCAAGGAACCATCTAGCAACACCCTAGCATCCTCTACAAACTCTAGCAAACATATAGCAATTCCTTAGCAACAACCTACACATCCTAAGAACATCTAGCAACACCCTAGCAACCATCTAGAACACCCTAGCAATTTCATAGCAACTTCCTAGAACATCCTAAGAACTATCTAGCAACACCCTAGCAACCATCTACAACACCACAGCAATCATCTAGCGATTTCATAGCAGCTACAAAAAACATCCTAAGAACCATCTACAACACCCTAGCAATCATCTAGCAATTTCATAGCAACTACCTAGAACATCCTAAAACCATCTAGCAACAACCTAGCAACCATCTACATTCTAGCAATTTCATAGCAACTACATAGAACATCCTAAGAACCATCTAGCAACACCTTAGCAACCATCTACAACACCCTAGCAATCATCTAGCAATTTCATAGCAACTACGTAGAACATCCTAAGAACCATCTAGCAACACCCTAGCAACCATCTACAACACCCTAGCAATTTCATAGCAACTACATAGAACATCCAAAAAAACATCTAGCAACACCCTAGCAACCATCTACATTCTAGCAATTTCATAACTATGTAGAACATCCTAAAACCATCTAACACCATAGCAACCATCTACAACACCCTAGCACTACATACCATCTACACCCTATCTAATTCATAGCACTACTAGAACTCCTAAGAACCATCTAGCAACACCCAACCATCTACAACACCCTAGCATTTCATAGCAACTACTAGAACATCCTAAGAACCATCTAGCAACACCCTAGCAACCATCTACAACACCCTAGCAATTTCATTGCAACTACCTAGAACATCCTAAGAACCATCTAGCAACACCCTAGCAACCATAGCATTTCATAGCAACTATGTAGAACATCCTAAGAACCATCTAAACACCCTAGCAACCATTACGCACCCTAGCAATTTCATAGCAACTACATACAACATCCTAAGAACCATCTAGCAACACCCTAGCAACCATCTACAACACCCTAGCAATTTTATAGCAACTACTTAGAACATCCTAAGAACCATCTAGTAACACCCTAGCAACCATCTACAACAGCCTAGCAATTTCATTGCAACTAATAGAACATCCAAAAAAAACATCTAGCAACACCCTAGCAACCATCTACATTCTAGCAATTTCATAACTATGTAGAACATCCTAAGAACCATCTAGCAACACCATAGCAACCATCTACAACACCCTAGCATCTTCATAGCAACTACATGAACAAACCATAGAACCCTTCTCCTCATAGCAACCACCTAGAACATCCTATCTAGCAACACCTTAGCCTAGCAACCATCTCTACAACACCCTAGCAATTTCATTGCAACTACCTAGAACATCCTAAGAACATCTAACAACACCCTAACAATTTCATTGCAACTACTAGAACCATCTAGCAACACCCTAACAACCATCTACAACACCCTAGCAATTTCATTGCAACTACCTAGAACCTAAACATCTAGCAACACCTTAGCAACCATCTACAACACCTAGCAATCATAGCAATTTCATGCAACTATAGAACATCCTAAGAACCATCTAGCAACACCCTAGCAACCATCTACAACACCCTAGCAATTTCATAGCAACTACCTAGAACATCCAAAAAAACATCTAGCAACACCCTACAACCATCTACATTCTAGCAATTTCATAACTATGTTGAATCCTAAGAACCATCTAGCAACACCTAGCACCATCTACAACACCCTAGCATCTCATAGCAACTACATAGAACATCCTAAACCATCTAGCGACACCCTAGCAACCATCTACAACACCCTAGCAATTTCATAGCAACCACCTAGAACTCCTAAGAACCATCTAGCAACACCTTAGCATTCATAGCAACCACCTAGAACATCCTAAGAACCATCTAGCACACCCTAGCAACCATCTACAGCACTCTAGCAATCATCTAGCAATTTCATAGCAACTACCTAAAACATCCTAAGTACTATCTGGCAACACCCTATCAACCATCTAGCAACACCCTAGAAATTTCATAGCAACCACCTAGAACATCCTAAGAACCATCTAGCAACACCTTAGCAATTTCATAGCAACTACCTAAACATCCTAAGTACTACCTGGCAACACCCTATCAACCATCTACAACACACTAGCAATTTCATAGCAACTACATCGAACATCCTAAGAACCATCTAGCAACACCCTAGCAACCATCTACAACACCCTAGCAATTTCATAGCAACTACATAGAACATCCTAAGAACCATCTAGCAACACCCTAGCAACCATCTACAACACGCTAGCAATTTCACAGCAACTACATAGAACATCATAAGAACCATAAAGCAACACCCTAGCAACCACCTACAACACCCTAGCAATTTCATAGCAACTAAATAGAACACCCTAGCAACCATCTACAACACCCTAGCAATTTCATAGCAACTACATACAACATCCTAAGAAAGCCTAGCAACCATCTACAACACCCTAGCAATTTTATAGCAACTACTTAGAACATCCTAAGAACCATCTAGCAACACCCTAGCAACCATCTACAATACCCTAGCAATTTCATAGCAACTACATAGAACATCATAAGAACCATAAAGCAACACCCTAGCAACCACCTACAACACCCTAGCAATTTCATAGCAACTAAATAGAACACCCTAGCAACCATCTACAACACCCTAGCAATTTTATAGCAACTACTTAGAACATCCTAAGAACCATCTAGCAACACCCTAGCAACCATCTACAACAGCCTAGCAATTTCATTGCAACTACCTAGAACATCATAAGAACCATCTAGTAACACCCTAGCAACCATCTACAACACCCTAGCAATTTTAGCAACTGCATAGAACATCCTAAGAACCATCTAGCAAAAACCAATGCCACTACTGTTCGTATTACTGTGTAGTGTGTGCTAAGGAAGCCTCGGAGCTGAACTTCAGATATGATAATGGCCGTTTGGTTTCCGACATGCACTGTAAGCAGTCGACCAATCACAACAGACTGGGCCATCTGACCAATCAGAGAAAAGGCGGGGTTTAAAGAGGCCCAATCCTTTATGGAACCATTTCAGACATGCTGCAATGTATATTATGAGAAGTGAAAGTGTTTGATCTTGGATGCATGTAAACCTGTTGTAGAAGACTCTAAAACAACATTAGGAGCCTGTAAAATAACATAATTGGGGCACTTTAAAGGTTCCTCACACCGCTAGGTGGTGTTTCGGTGGTTTTCTTCTCTCTCCCGTCACACACACACACTTTCTGACAGTGAATTATGGGATTCTGGGCTTTGGACAGTGGTCTGAACAATTTGTGGCGAAGCTACATCGCCGCCGTGCACCGAGAAATGATGGGCCGCAGTGTTTGTGTTGGTGCGCTATCAAGACACTGACTATAAATAATAATTACCAGAGAGAAAAAGAGAACTATTGCTTGACCAGAAACACGGCCCGTCCAAAAGCCATGTTTTTCCCCTCAAGTCACACATGGGGATTTGGCGTTTTTTGCTCACGTGAGTGCCGCGCGATGGATTCCCCCCTGCGGCGTTCGCCACAATGTTAGCTTTGATGTTATTTGTGCCGTTTGCCCCTCTTTCTCCATCTTTTCTCGCTTTGCATGTCGTGCACAAGTTGGGTATTATAAGCAGGAGAACATTTTGTGGCTTTGGCTCAGACCTTAGCAAAACGTGGACCCACCCGCTAATTGCTAATTACAGATCCGTGCCCAGCGGTGGCTTGACTTCTCTGTCAGGGGCTTCTCCCCTCTCGACATTAAAAATGCCCGTAACCTGATCTGAGCTTTGGGGTTTCGCTGCTGCTCCTGCGTCCGATCAAAGCGCTCAGAGATGGAGGGTGAACGATTCACGGCACGTCTGCAAGAATGAAGCACACTTCACTAGAGCTGTTCACTTTAAAGTCACCATGAAATCAAAATGGACATTTCTTGTTTCATTTTTTTTTTTTTTTTTATGGAATATTGCAGTACTTATTATAAATGATTTATCTGTGCACATCACTATATTTTTTAAATTAATGTGCCTTATAATCCTTAATCAAAATAACTTTCCCTCCTTCTTGCAGCGACATCTCTGATGATGAGGGCGGGGCAACCTGTCACTCACATGAGATCCACCAATAGCAAAGCACAACCATCCAATCATTTCCCCATTGACAAAATCAAGCCCCGCCCTACATTTGTTCTTGTTTGAGAAGCGTTTCACTCAGATGTACATCACAACAGGGAAGAAAATACTATCAAAACATCAGTTTCATACTGATTTTAATGCTAGCCAAGAGATGCACCAATATTAAAATATCAATTATGTTATGGCCAATAGACTGATAAATGGCTGATATTAAAAAAATCGGTAACATTTTAACTAAATAAAGCTTAAATGGGAAACCATTTTTTATTTTTTTAGACATAATATAATAATTTAAAAAAAATTAATTAAAATTTTGTAATATCTTGTCTAAACTTAATACAAAAAAAACCTAATTTATTTAGACAAAATATTTTTTTGTACTTTTTTGTATTAAAATTTATAAAAATTTATATTTAGTCTTAAATTAATATTACTGTTTTATTTAAACAATATTATATAATTTTAATCTTAAATTTTGTATTAAAATTAATTTTATATTCTAGAAATACAATAGTAATTTTAGTGCTTTAGACAAAATTATAAAATTTTAATCTTTAAATTTGTATTAAAACATATTTTGTCTAAATAAATGAAAAAATTACAAAAGTTTAATGTTTGCAGTTGTTTAAAATGTTAAAAATGAATTTAGACATCACAAAATTAGAATGTACAGTATGAAAAATTAATAATTATTTTGAGATTTTCTCAAGATTATATTTAAATTATTAATGTCTTTAAAAATGTATAGATTTTATAGACTTTAAGTGAGCAATTCATGATTATAAAAGTACAGTAATGAGCATGTATGATTGAATTCAATACTGGCCAATATAGAATAAAAACAAAAATGCAATGAGATTTAAAAATTTAATCTCGTTGTTGTCAAGGAGAAACGATTGAGATATTAACGAGGTCTCATTTGTGATCCAAAGTCTGCGCTTGATTACCCAGCGAACTTCCCAAACGCAGTCAAAGTTATCTTGTCAGGATGTTCAGGATTAAAAGCTCCCTCGTCCCTTAAATTCCACATGAGATTTTGGGATACCAAAGTGGGAATGCTCTGCTAAACCAAACATTTTTTTGGGAAAAAGTTTTATATCAATGTCACAACTTCGAAAAAGCATTGAAAAACCATGAGTGGCTAACAGGAAACTTGACCACCAATTCTCCTGTGGTGTGATTTTTGGCCTATCCTCGTCTTCTGTTCTGATTTTTACCCCCCCAAAACCTGATTGTTTGTGTTATGAGCTTCATATTAAGAATGGCCAGTGTGTTTGTGCAAATAATATTTATGTAGTAAAGGTTTCACCCGCCTGCTGGGTGCTTGGTTCTGTGGTGGGTTCTGCTGGAAGCCGTCCACTTGTTGGAGAGCTTCAACTGGGAAGGAAGATTATTTTACCCAGTCATCACCAGAGATCACAGCCTGTTTGCTCGACTCATTCACAATGGGCCCTACTGTGTCTGGAGCGCTTTAGCATTTTAGCATGTCGTCATTGAGAGCGGTGCAGACAGGGGGAAACCGAATCCTGCATCATTAACATGTATTCCTCTGGCAGATCCTAGAAGACACTGACATATAACTCAGGACAAAGGTCAGATGGTTGTGTTGTCTTCCTCCAGCAGGCCGAGTGTGGATCGTTCTGACTTTATACGATGTGTGAAGTCCTGCCAGCCCAATGACATCTCCTGCGTCCTCAGTCCCATCCTGTCCACTTCACACACGGCCATCTCGCTTCCCACCTTCAGAGAATTCAACAAACCAGAAGGTACCAGCCATGGAAATTAATTGGATCATTTTTTGTTTAAATAAATTAATCCAAAACAAAGTTTAGCATTTTATTGTTTGTATTATTTAGACAAAATATTGTACAATTTTAATCTAAAATGTTGTATTCAAATGATTAAAGTGTAGTTGGTAAAACTGTCAATGTTTATAGCAAACTATCGCCCTCTTGAGAGCTGAAAAGGGTTGTACTCCATTCAGAACGGGTTTGCGAATACCTTTTATATTCCAGTTAAATTCCTGAATTTAACATTAATTTGAATTGAGGTAGCCAACATGATCAGGATTGCAATTCAAATTTGACTATAAGTAGAATTAAAAGAAAACTCATTTTTGTAATTGCTTGAGTAACTTTAAATGTCTGAATATTTTGAAAAGAACTTACGATAGATAGATAGATAGATAGATAGATAGATAGATAGATGACTGATAGCACAAAAGAATGAATGATAGAACAAACAATGGACAGACAGAACAGTAGAACGAATGATCAAACAAACAAATGATAGAACAGCAGAAGGAATGATAGATAGATAGATAGATAGATAGATAGATAGATAGATAGATAGATAGATAGATAGATAGATAGATAGATGGATAGAATGGATGGAATGGATGGAACAGTAGAATGAACAATAGAACGAATGATCAAATGATAGATAGATATAGATAGAACGACTGAATGATACGAGAATGATTGATATATAGATAGAACAGTAGAATGAATGATAGAATGAACGATAGACAGATAAATACAACAGTAGAATGAATGATTGAACAAACGAAAGATAGAACAGTAGAACAAATGACAGAATGAACAAACGAGCAATAGATAGATAGATAGATAAATACAACAGTAGAACGAATAATCGAGCGAACGACAGATAGATAGACAGATAGATAGATAGATAGATAGATAGATACAACAGTAGAACGAATAATCAAACGAACGTTAGATAGAACAGTAGAAATGACAGAATGAACAAACAAGCAATAGATAGATAGATAGATACAACAGAACAATAATCAACAAACAGACGATAGATAGATAAACATAGAATGAATAATCAACGAACGATAGATAGATACAACAGTAGAACGAATACGAACGATAGATAGATAGATACAACAGTAGAACGAATAATCGAACGAACGAACGAACGATAGATATAGATACAACAGTAGAACGAATAATCGAACAAACGATAGATAGAGATAGATAGATAGATAGATACAACAGTAGAACGAATAATCGAACGAACGATAGATAGATAGATACAACAGTAGAACGAATAATCGAACGAACAACAACGATAGATAGATAGATAGATACAACAGTAGAACGAATAATCGAACAATATAGATAGACAGATAGATACAACAGTAGAAACGAATAATCGAACGAACGAACGAACAAACTAGATAGATAGATACAACAGAACGAATAATCGAACGAACGAACGAACAAACGATAGATAGATAGATACACAGTAGAACGAATAATCGAACAACGATAGATAGACAGATAGACAGATAGATAAATACAACAGTAGAACAAATGATAGAATGAACGAACAAGCGATAGAACAGTAGGATGACAGAATGAAGAACAAGCATAGATAGATAGATAGATAGATAGATAGATAAATACAACAGTAGAACGAATAATCGAACGATAGATAGATAGATAGACAGAAAGTCAGATAGATAGACAGACAGATAAATACAACAGTAGAACGAATAATCAAACGTTAGATACAGTAGGAATGACAGAATGAACAAACAAACAATAGATAGGTAGATAGATAGATAACAGTAGAACGAATAATCAAAAACGATAGATCGATAGATAGATAGATAGATAGATAGAAGAGTAGAATGACGAACGATAGATAGATGGATAGATACATAAATACAACAGTAGAACGAATATCGAAAACATAGATAGATAGAGATAGATAGATAGATAGAACAGTAGAACGAATAATCGACGAACGATAGATAGATAGATAGATAGATAGATAAACAGATACGATAATCAAATGAATGCTAGATAGAACAGTAGGAATGACAGAATGAAAGAACAAGCGATATATAGATAGATAGATAGATAGATAGATAGAAATAGATAGATATAGACATCGACGATAGATAGATAGACAGATAGACAGATAGATAAATACAACAGTAGAACGAATCAAACAAACGAACGTTAGATAAAACAGTAGGAATGACAGAATGAACAAACAGCGATAGTAGATTAGATCGAACAAACGATAGATAATAGACAGACAGACAGATAGATAGATAGATAGAGATATAGAACAGTAGAACGAATAATCGAACGAACGATAGATAGATAGATGATAGATAGAGAGATAGGCAGATAGATAAATACAACAGTAGAATGAATAATCAAACGAATGCTAGATAGAACAGTAGGAATGACAGAATGAAAGAACAAGCAGATAGATAGATAGATAGATAGATATAGATACAACAGTAGAATGCCGATAGAAGATAGATAGATAGATAGATAGATAGATAGATAGATAGATAGATAGATAGATACAACAGTAGAACGAATAATCAAACGAACGCTAGATAGGACAGTAGGAATGACAGAATGAACAAACAAGCAATAGATAGATAGACTGAACGATACAGATAGAATGATAGACAGATCCATAGATAGAACGATATATACAGAATGATAGATAGACAGAATGAAAGATAAGCAGATAAACAGAACAACAGATAGAATGACAGACAGACAGAATGATAGACATAACGATAGCCAATTGGTTCAACCCTGGTGTCTGTCGTCCAAACCTTTGCATGGCTACGAAACTCAATAACGTATCGACAACTGCGATTCTTTTTCCCCAGAACTCGTTTTCCTTCGATCGCCGACACCTTCTCACCTTCCTAACATGGACTCCCTGGACATCGTCTACGACATCCTGGAAGGAAATGTCCAGAACTCCTTCGACATCGTCAAGCGTCTGGATCACGGGATGATCGTGGGTGAGTGTCACTGTGGTATGCGGATAACAATGCCAGCGGACCGCAGACCGAGCCCAGAGGCATCCCTGTCTGGAAATCACATTTGCATCAAGTGGTTTTCTGACCTAATTTCCCATTACGAAAGATTCTCTCTTTTTTTTCTTTATTCTTTAAACAAACCAAATGCATATGTGTGTCTTTGCGGGAGGAGAGGGGGAAGCATGAATCTACACGGAGAGGCTTATTCAATCTAACTCATTCCGACAGTGTGATTCCTATCTGATGATAGGCCTACAGAGTCGACGGCATCATTTGCGGCCTTCTCGACTGCGTTTGAAGACGCTCGTCCATGTGTTGTTCATCCTGAGCCCATGTTTTTCCTTCGCTATAAGCATGTGGCCTTGTTTCCCACTTTTGTGGCATGACCGACTTTAATGTGTTCTCTGTCTACTCGCTGTTTTTCCAGGACACTTTGAAAAGCTCACAAAGAGGTTTCTTGGTGTCCAGACGGTTATTGTTGGTGCGCTTTCACACAAAGGTTATTGGGAAGGGCAACCATTCTAAGTTTATAGAAATGTGGGTGAGACTGATGAGAAACATACTCTTTTGACATCCCTTGAAGCAATATTAAAATGAAATTCATTCATAGATTATATAAGATGGAGTGAAATGTCTAAAACGTTCCACGAAATCAGCGGCTATGAACTTTGAAACTAATTAAAGTCAAGTTATTTTATTGACATTCAACCATGCGTTTTCATGAACAGTTTTTTTGTTTGCTTTTCTCCAGGACTTGGTGTCTCTGGTTTGTGCTTTCATAATACAACAGACTTTGGACTTTTTACAATATTTACAACACTTCAGAGACCACTTCAAATCAGATTTTAATTTTTATGTGGTTGATCAATCATTTTTCAAAATCTATTACCCTATTACTTGCACTCTGGGTTGGGTTAAATATGGACAAACCCAGTGAATGGGTTGTTTTAACCCAACTATTGTTTAAAAATGGCTATTATGTTGGCTTAAAAAGAACCCAAAATAGGTCGGAAATTAAAAATCAGACACATAATTACTAGAGGCAACAATAATAATCAATTTAATAAATGTTTGTTTAATTATTATTCATTAAACTTATTAATAAATGTTAATTTCCAACATATTTTGGGTTCATTTTAAGCAAGCAATACAGTCATTTTTAAACAATAGTTGAGTTAAATAAAACTACCCAGCAGGTTGGGCAAACATTTAACCCAACCACTAGGTTAAAACAGCCCAATTGCTGGGTTTGTCCATTTTCAACCCAACTTGGTTTGTTTTTAACCCAGAATTTAACTCTGGGTGCAACCCTTTACAATAATGTTCAATTCAGTTAATGCATTAGGTATTAAACTAATTTAATTTAAACTAAGTTTTTATTTTAGTATTATTTAAATACTTGGACCAGCAAGTGACCACCTAGCAACCACATAGCCACACCCTAGCAACAGGAACATCATTGCATCCTGATTTTGGCCGACCACTGTAACATAAAAATTCAGTTTTTGTTTGCTTTCATGCAAAAATCTTTATTTAATTTACTTCACAATGGCGCCTGAACATGAAAGATCAGTGTGACTGAGATGAAACGCATTATAATGAAACCCTGAAGAGTGTAATTGTGTGCGCAGACGTCATGGGTAGTTCCCCTCCTAGCCGAGAGAATAGACTTCCTAAATCACCATAACACAAAAGAGCCACAAACAACTGGCAATGATGCCGACGGCAGACACTCGTGGTCGTGTGGAATCCTGACGTCATGACGTCTGTATGTGTGTGTTTGTCTGGCCTGTTTCGAGCGGGTACCACATGAAAGCGTTTCCTGCACTTAATGCAAGGAGCCACCTCTTTCTGAACGTGCTGTTCTTACGGTCCTCTCCAGGGCCCTAGTCAGGGGCCTCATCATATCGTGACCAGAAGCTCCTTGAATTAAACTGGTCCTACGAATGGACGTGGCATGAGTCAGTGTCGGAGAACAGCTGGTGTGGATAAATCAGGGATGTACGCAGCGCAGATCAGCTCAGTCTGTCCTCCGTCCCGTTTCCCTCGGGCTTTGGATTACAATAAAGGAGCTTGATGTGATTTACGAGACATGTCACTGTTAAAACAATATTTGTTGATGCTGTGGTATGTTTGAGCAACACAGAGACGGTTGTATGAATCCATTAACCTCAACTATTAACATATGTCATCACAATCCATGGCCTAAAAGCTTGTAGATATGATATAAGAAAGCAAGAATGCTTTCTCATAACGTACAAGTTTTAGGGTGAAGTGTGCAATTTCTGCATCACTAAAAAATTGCAACAGTGACTGTTTTCAAACAGGTTTCCACATGTATTGTTTTTTTAAGCTTTTTAACAGTTATCAAGGTTGAGCCAAAAACCTAGGACTAGTTTGCCAAAGTTGGTTTTTGAAATAATCACCAATATTTATCGAACAATTCGATGGACAGAGGCGGTCCTAGAGGCAAAGTTGCTCAGAATGAGGAGTTCTACCATGTGGTATGAATGTTGTGGGCGTGCACGAAAAATCGCGCGATACACAATCCTTTACGCATATGGAAAACTGCGAAGACACTCCCCAGTGGCCAATTTCTTTCAAAATTCTAACAGGCCTCTAGGGCCGTGTGTCAAACAGGTCCATTGAGTTTCGTTCTAATCGGCCTCTGTTAACCTTGTCTGATAGCTGCTCAAATTTCAGTGGCCGATGGCTGACATTTTTTTTGAGATGCGTCAATGTCCTCAGACAATCATGTCACCTTGGACGAAGGCACTGCATGCCAATTTTCAAGTCGATCGGACTAACGGTGAAGAAGTTATAGCCATTTTCATGTTTTTTTCCTGTTGTAGCGCCACCAATTGGCCAGTCGCCACGTCCTTTGTCACATGACCACAGAATGAGCTCTTACATAGGTGTGCCAAGTTTGGTGAAAATATCTCATTCCGTTCACGAGTTATAGCCAATTTAGTAGAAGTGGCTCCACCCACTTAGAACGTTTTAGTGGCCCTTAGGGACCGTGAATCGCAATTTCAACTCTTTTTTTGATAATTATTGATTTTGTAATAAACGAGCAGCTTCAGAGAGAAAGTTTGATTCAATAACCACACTAAACCATAACAATTTTGATTTTATTTCAGTAGCTTATTTTACAAACACTGCTAGTACGACTGCATAATCAAATGGAAAGAGAAAAAGTATTAAAGGTGTCCTAGAATCAAAAATTGAATTTATCTTGGCATAGTTGAATAACAAGAGTTCAGTACATGGAAAAGACATACATTGAGTTTCAAACTCCATTGCTTCCTCCTTCTTATGTAAATCTCATTTGTTTAAAAGACTTCCGAAGAACAGACGAATCTCAACATAACACAGAGTGTTACGTAACAGTCGGGATCATTAATATGTACGCCCCCAATATTTGCATATGCCAGCCCATGTTCAAGGCATTACACAAGGGCAGCCAGTATTAACGTCTGGATCTGTGCACAGATGAATCATCAGACTAGGTAAGCAAGCAAGAACAATAGCGAAAAATGGCAGATGGAGCAATAATAACTGACATGATCCATGATATTTTTAGTGATATTTGTAAATTGTCTTTCTAAATGTTTCGTTAGCATGTTGCTAACGTACTGTTAAATGTGGTTAAAGTTACCATCGTTTCTTACTGTATTCACGGAGACAAGACTGTCGCTATTTTCATTTTTAAACACTTGCAGATTGTATAATTCATAAACACATCTTCATTCTTTATAAATCTCTCCAACAGTGTGTAATGTTAGCTTTAGCCACGGTGCACTATCAAACTCATTCAGAATCAAATGTAAACATCCAAATAAATACCATACTCACATGATCCGACGCATACATGCAGCATGCATGACGAACATCTTGTAAAGATCCATTTGAGGGTTATATTAGCTGTGTGAACTTTGTAAATGCACTGTATTATCGCCGAGAGCTCGGGGGGGGCAGGGAGCACGTGATTTAAAGGGGACGCAGCCTGAATCGGTGCATAGTTAATGATGCCCCAAAATAGGCAGTTAAAAAAAAATTAATTTAAAAAAATCTATGGGGTATTTTGAGCTGAAACTTCACAGACACATTCAGGGGACACCTTAGACTTATATTACATCTTGTAAAAACTGGTTCTAGGGCACCTTTAACATAAATTGCATAATCTTTGAGGTACTATAAACAGATAAGTCCAAATAAATGCAGTAAAAAGATTCTTTACAGCTTCTTCAGAAATTCCCAGTCATTGCTGTTTGATTTGGACTGGGAATGCCCAACACTCAGAGCAGTCATCCACACGTTTGTGAATCAGTCACGAGTGTGTGAAAACACTGACTGCCTCAATCGCAACACAATCGTGTCTATGGTGACCAGCTCAAGCATCAGAACAGTAGCAGTGTTTGTTTTTAGCACCGCTCCAGGTAGGTTGACTCAAGGTGGTGCTCATCACTACAAAGTCAACATTTCAAGAACAGAAGAGAGAGTCTTTGAGCTGGACGGTCTGGGAAACACTCAGTAGTTCATATTCATGTGTTTAATCTCCACATTTTATTCGTGGCACTCAATTAAGGCTGCAAAATATTGAAATAAAATCGACATCATTACGTTTGAACGCTTAATTTAAACATGAAGTTCATGATACCGTTTCAGATTCTCAGTACGGTTTGTTTCATTTACTGGTATGAAAAGCTCTTCTAAGGGTTTACCCTCTAGAGAGAGAGAGCTTCGAAGGGATGAAGGGTGTAGGGGACCAAAAAAAAGAAAAAAAAGTGTTATTTGAAATGCCTCATCTTGTCGAACCAATGAAGGAGGTGCCGTATTCGCACAATTGTGTGCGCTACTTGCCTGCGCAGTTATACTGTCCCATCTTACAAAGTCACTTGATTTTTTTTGTAGCGTATCAAGGAATTTATTCGGTAAATGTGTTTACATCGTAGTTTATGCGCATGTTTTCTTATTGGATAAAAAAAAAAGTATCCGACTCAAATGAACGCATAAGTTTCATGCACATTTTTAGAATTTATGCACATCTTGGCGTTTCCATACAGCAGTTTTTTTGTGATATTCCCAACCCGATTTTATGACAATTTGTGCGTATTTTACGAGGTGGCTAATTCGTACAATTTCTCAAAAAGCGTCACCAGGAAGGACCACCCCTAACCCCGCCCCTAAACCTACTCATCTCTGGGGTCTTAGAAAAATCATACGAAAACGTATGAGTGAGGTCATACGAATTGGTCACCTCATAAAATACGTACGAATTGCTGTAAGATTGCATTGGATATCCCAAAATGCTCAAAAAATAGGTGGATGGAAACTAGCTAATGACTGTTTTCAAACAGGTTTCCACCACTTTCATTGGTCAAACACTGCAGTCCTGCCCCAAAACAAATGCATTGACCTCTTTTAGTGCCTTTTGGAGGTGGATTTATCCCATTTGAAACACAGCCAGTGCTTTTACTGAATGTGACCTATGACAAATCAAGTGGAAAGATTTTTTTTTTTTTAAACTCAAGTATGAACACCCAAATATTTCAAGGCTTTCCCAAATCGTTCAGTCCTAAAAAAAGGAATTTGCACTGAAAGTTTTCAGAGTAAAAAGAGTATATACACCGATCAGGCATAACATTATGAGCACTGACAGGTGAAGTGAATAACACTGATGATCTCTTCATCACGGCACCTGTTAGTGAGTGCATATATTAGGCAGCAAGTGAACATTTTGACCTCAAAGTTGATGTGTTAAGAGCAGGACAAATGGGCAAGCGTAAGGATTTGAGCGGGCCAAATTGTGATGGCTAGACGACTGGATCAGAGCATCTCCAAAACTGCAGCTCTTGTGGGGTGTTCCCAGTCTGCAGTGGTCAGTATCTATCAAAAGTGCTCCAAGGAAGGAACAGTGTTGAACCGGTGACAGGGTCATGGGCAGCCAATGTGGGGAGCGAAGGGTGGCCCGTGTGGTCCGATCCAACAGACGAGCTACTGTAGCTCAAATTGCTCAAGAAGTTAATGCTGGTTCTGATAGAAAGGTGTCAGAATACACAGTGCATCAGTTTGTTGCGTATGGAGCTGCATAACTGCAGACCAGTCAGGGTGCCCATGCTGACCCCTGTCCACCGCCGAAAGAGCCAACAGTGGACACGTGAGCATCAGAACTGGACCACGGAGCAATGGAAGAAGGTGGCCTGGTCTGATGAATCACGTGGATGGCTGGGTGCATGTGTGTCTCTTACCTGCGGAACGCATGGCACCAGGATGCACTATGGGGAAGAAGGCAAGCCAGCGGAGGCAGTGTGATGCTTTGGGCAATGTTCTGCTGGGAAACCTTGAGTCCTGCCATCCATGTGGATGTTACTTTGACACGTACCACCTACCTAAGCATTGTTCAGACCATGTACACCCTTTCATTGAAACGGTATTCCCTGGTGGCTGTGGCCTCTTTCAGCAGGATAATGCTCCTGCCATAAAGCAAAAATGGTTCAGGAATGATTTGAGGAGCACAACAACAAGTTTGAGTTGTTGACTTGGCCTCCAAATTTCCCAGATCTCAGTCCAATCGAGCATCTGTGGGATGTGCTGAACAAACAAGTCCAATCCATGGAGGATCCACCTCACAACTTACAGGACTTAAAGGATCTGCTGCTAACATCTTGGTGCAGATCCCACAGCACACCTTCAGGGGTCTAGAGGAGTCCATGCCTCGACGGGTCAGGGCTGTTTTGGAGATCCACCACAATATTAGGAAGGTGGTCATAATGTTATGCCTGATCGGTGTATATTTCAGGCCTAAACAAAATCACCTCAATCATTCTAGAATCATTATTTTCATACAGATATTCAAGTCATATGGTAAAATTATTTGTATATTTTTTCATATTGCAGTAAAACAAAATATCACAATGTCGTCTTTTTCCAATACTGTGGGAGCCCTACATTCAATGCACGTGTGTGTGTGTGTGTGTGTGGTCCGAGTGGCTGGGAAAGGAGGTACAGTCTGTTGCATCAACGCTCCTCTCTGAGGATGAATCCCTGGCTTTGGACACGATGACGTCTGGATCTCAGAAATGCAGGCCTGGAATAGCCCGGACTACCACGAGCATGGGGAATGTACCGACATCCGCGGGAGCAGGCGGTGGGAAATCAAACGCCGTGGCATCTTCCCTTGAGCGGCTCTCAGTTTGGCTCCACCTCGGTCCGGATAAAAAAAGGCAAGATAAAAATTCCAGTCGGTGGAAACATCTGGTAGGGATATGCACCTGTGGTCAGCGCCCGCTCCAAGTGATGCAATATTTGAGCGCAGGGAAGTTAACGTTACAAACGGAGGCGACGGCAGAGACATGCTGTCTGTGATCAGGTATATGTGACATTGGCTACGGCTACTGTCCTTCACACAGACCAGAGGAATTTTAGTGAAGTGTGTCAGAATTGTAGACGCTGCGGAGGGATGAGGATTCGCTTTGCATTAGCCGCTACTTCATGTATAAAGCTTCACCAACCAGAGTAACTACTTTGAGACTGTAGCACACTCTCCTGAAATGCCCTGTGTGTGCAGCATCCGATTCATTTTACTGAATCAATTCCTTTAGTCAGTTCATTATAATGTAACAGTTCAACAAATGATTGATTTTACTGAACTGTCTGAATGAACTCATTCACTGAAAATAAATGGTTTTGTGACTCATTTTGACCTTTTTGGGGTCTGGACAGAAAATACAACTACAGTTTGTTTAACATCCTCTGGGCCTCTTCAGTCAGAACTGACCAAAAGTTTTTGAATTTTTGAATTTTTTTGTTTCATTAGAATTGGATGACACTTGGTGTCTTTTGTCGCATTAGCAGTGTGAACACACAAAAAAATCATGGACATGATTCAGATAACTTAAGGGCCTTAATCTGAAATAATGCAAAAAAAAAATTAATGGAAAAAATAGCTCTTAAAAAATTGTATAAATATTGCACAGTATCATAAAATCCTCTCAAAATTCGAAATAATAATAGAAAAACATTATTGAACAAAAATATATTACAATCATTTTTCTGAAAATACACGAAGGTACCAAGTGTGACCCAAAAATGAAGGGGCTCAGAGGGTTAAGAACTGCTACTTAGAGAGTTTCACCTTTGCTATTTTATCCGCTGACGCCAGAGGAAGGGTCTTTTATCTAATCTGAAAGCACAGAATAACAGCAGGATGTAACGCGCCACATGCTGAAGCCAAGCAGAGGACAGTCTAACACATCGGCCTCTGGATAACAACGCATCAGAGAATGAATCACAAAATGGCACAGCGTTAGCCACACAATGAGCTGGACCCAAACCCACGAAGACTCTTCAGTTGAGGGATTACCACTGAAAATTAAACCATTTTCTCTCTACTGTGGTGGTCTGCAGCCCCCACAGACACTTTTCACTCACCGACAGAGCTCAGCCAGGGACCCGGTCATCCATCAAGACTGATTCATCACCCGCTTTGACGTATCCAAGGGCGGCGGCCACAAGGAGGAGAGAAGTTATATAAGAGAACAGGATTTCTAATCATTTAAAGTCAACATGAATGGCATTCACAACCCATTTTGCTTCCGTAATGTGATGTATTCTGAGAAGAAAAAAACCTGATGGGACTGAATGCCAGTTTGCTAAAACAAATCACTAAATAGCTATTTGGCTATTAATAATAATTATCCAATGGCATGTGTGGACTCTTTGACATCGGTGGAAAAGGAAAGTCAAAGCTTGTTTTACGTTTTTTACTAGTGGCACAAAAATACTTCACCTTCACCTTTAAATAAAACATAATCCAACAAATCCTTAAATCTAACTAATTACCATATCAAATCCACAAGTAAATAAAGAAGAAAAAAAGAAAGAAATAGAAAAATAAAAATAGTAATGGCACAAAAATATACACGTTCCACCTTTAAATAAAACAATCCAACCTCCTAAATCTAACTAATAAAAAAACCCTCGATTTACTAAAACGTGCACACGTTTTAGTAAATTGAGGAAACAAATTAGTAAGTTGTGTGCACAATTTAGTAGATCGAGGGAACGAATTAGTAAGTCGTGCGCACATTTTAGTAAATCGAGGGAACGAATTACTAAGTCGTGTGCATATTTTAGTAAACTGAGGGAACGAAATAGTAAATCGTGCACACATTTTAGTAAATCAAGGGAACGAATTAGTAAGTCGTGTGCACATTTTAGTAAATCGAGGAAACAAATTAGTAAGTCATGTGCACGTTTTAGTAAATCGAGGGAACAAATTAGTAAGTCGTGTGCATGATTTAGTAATGAGGGAACGAAATTAGTAAGTCGTGTGCACGTTTAGTAAATTTAGTACGCGGGGAACGAATTAGTAAGTCGTGCGCACGTTTTAGTAAATCGAGGGAACGAATTAGTAAGTCGTGTGCACGTTTTAGTAGATAGAGGGAACGAATTAGTAAGTCGTGCGCACGTTTTAGTAAATGGAGGGAAGGAAATAGTAGATTGTGCGCACGTTTTAGTAAATGGAGGGAATGTAGTAAAATAGTAAAAGGAATGAAATAGTAAATCGTGCGCACGTTTAGTAAATGGAGGGAATGAAATAGTAAATCGTGCGCACGTTTTAGTAAATCGAGGGAACAAATTAGTAAGTCATGTGCATGATTAGTAATTGAGGAACGAATTAGTAAGTCGTGCGCACGTTTTAGTAGATCGAGGGAACGAATTAGTAAGTCGTGCGCACGGTAATCGAGGGGAACGAATTAGTAAGTCGTGCGCACGTTAGTAATCGAATTAGTAAGTCGTGCGCACGGTCGGAATTAGTAAGTCTTGCGCACGTTTTAGTAGATAGGGGAACGAATTAGTAAGTCGTGCGCACGTTAGTTTAGAGGGAACAACAACGAGGGAACGAATTAGTAAGTCGTGCGCCACGTTTTTAGTAATGGAGGGAATGAAATAGTAAATTGTGCGCACGTAATTAGTAAATGGAGGGAACGAAAGTCATCGTTTTAGTAAATCAAGGGAACAAATTAGTAAGTCGTGCGCACGATTTAGTAGATTGAGGGAACGAATTAGTAAGTCATGCACACAATTTAGAATATCAAGGGAACAAATTAGTAAGTCGTGCACACGATTTAATTTTTTTTCTTGCAAAATATAAGTGAGTAAAACATTCAAAAGTGCACTAGTCTACTAAGACCTGTAGGTGGCAGCCTTGAGCACCTCATAATGACATGCGCTTGAATACATTATTCATTACTGATAGATCACTAGCGCTGTGTCCGAAATCGAATACTTCCCTACTATACATTATGCCAAAGGAGTAGTATGGTGGATGCAGTACGTCTGAATTTCATTCATACTACCCATATTCATATGAAGTCGCAAAGTAAATTAAAATTAAAATGCAGTAGCTACTTAGTACGCGATTTCGGAAGCAGCATTGTGTTTAACTTCACTTTTAGACATTCACTCGTAAACTTCCCTAAGCACTTCCCCTCAGGAAATCCTCTTCGCCATTTTGAAGTGTTCAACTTCGTCAAATAGACGAGGGAAGTTTATTTGGACAGACCCTCGACCCCTCGATTTTGACCGAAGGGGGGTGAGTCTACTTAAATGTACACTTCAGGCAGCTCCATAGACCACAATGCAACACAATTGTGACGTCACAACACGTAATTTCAATCAAGAGCTTAGGGCATTCCATTTAAACCCATTGTAAGGGTTCTCGTGCAACGTAAGCAATGATGTACATCTGAGTGAACGAGACTGAGGGAAGGGCATACAAAAGTGGACTTAAACACACCCCATGACTGGGTTGCAAGTACTTAAAATTCCCAGGCTAAATTCCCAGAATGCCACGCTACCACACTAGAGTTGAACACTGAATAAACTGCACTTTAACTTTCAGCGATAGCAAATACAAGCGATCTGTTGTAAAACATGACAGTGTGGTCGAATTTTCAATGGAGGTACGACTGGAACAAACATTCCAGCTTCAGTCCGACTAGTTGACCGCAATGATTCATTGCTAATTGAGCTTGAGACACCAAACCACACATGTGGCCTTTCAAAGAGAGCAAGTAAAAGTCATGTCCTCTTTCCAGTTGTTTAGGGCTGTTTGGATAACGCAGCCACGCTTCCCAACAGCTCTTGTGTGGTGCAGCGTTGGGGGTGAGCTTACCCGTGAGATAAACCTTGGCATTTTGGCTATGTGGGCCGACTCCGTTGCCCTTTCCTGCATAACCCATCAACCAGCATGTCATTATCCAATACTGTGGTCGAGCAACTCATTCCTCGCATTTGTCCCTAGTGTTAAACCTGCCCATTTTGGATCCTGTCATACATTTCCTCTCAGAATTGGAGTGACCAGAAAACCAGAAATTGGACTGTTTACATGTAAACCTTCAATATCGCAACCCACGTAGCCATTGAGGATGACGAATGGCTTTTGGCATCGACTCAACTTTGTTTTGTGGCAAGTGTGTACACAGCTAACGTGCATTTAACTGAAGCTATTTGCAGTCTTCTTGCTCTTTAATGGCATTTCGAAATGAGCGTGGGAACACATTTGCGCAGCTTTGCGGTTTGGAAACCGACCACAGACACATTCAGCATTTAGTTCTAAACAAAACAATGCAGGGTGATTTTAAATACACTTTGTAAACTCCCTATAACTTGCAAACTTGATTGTGCATCATTGCATTTCGAAATGCATCATAAGTAATGCAACACAAGAACAAATTGTATTCTAAATGTTGCGAAAGCCATTTCACGTGAATCAGCTATAGGTAAATAACTCGAAGTGCAGTAAACCATTAAACTTTTAACGCTACAAACCAGTGTGCTTATGTTTAGGATAAGCAATTAAAATAATGATGTCAAATACCATTTGCAACATTAAGCAGCATAACAGATGCTTTTGGTACAGCTAAAATAAGCCATTCAACCATTCAAGTTACAAAAGGCAGTGTCAGCTCTTACAGTAAAAATAAGGTGGATAACCTAAACTGTCTTCTTCTACGTTAGTTTTTCTCTTTTGGAAAATCTCCTCCATGGAAGAGCAAGTTAGTTAGCAACATTCGGTTCAATGGCACATACATTTGAAGGAAACTCTAGAGAGATTAGCACTGCCACTCGCAATTTAGATCAAGAAACATTTTACATTTTGAATTAAAAAAAAAACTTCATCGGAATGGTATGAAACTTCATGTCTTTTGTGTGCTACAGTATATGAACACACAAAAAATAAAAAATAAGGTAAAAAAGCTCTGTTTTTAACTCAAACACTGTTTTAATAAAAAAAAAACATGAAATGTTTTTTAATGTTTATACATAGAAATAAATTGCAGATAGATAGATAATAGATAGATAGATAGATAGATAGATAGATAGATAGATAGATAGAAGATAGAGATAGATAGATAGATAGATAGATGGCGGATAGATGGATGGATAGATATATAGATAGATAGATAGATAGATATATATATAGATTAGATAATAGATAGATAGATAGATATAGATAGATAGATAGATAGAGAGATAGAGATAGATAGATAGATAGATAGATAGATAGATAGATAGATAGATAGATAGATAGATAGATTAGATAATAGAGATAGATAGATAGATAGATAGATAGATAGATAGAGAGATAGATAGAGAGATAGAGGGGATAGATGATAGATGACGATAGATAGATAGCTAGATAATGGATAGATGGATGGACGATGGATAGATAGATAGATAGATGATAGATAGATAGATGATAATAGATATAATAGATATAGATATATAGATAGATAGACGATAGACGGATAGATGATGATAGATAGATAGCTAGATAGATAGATGGATAGATAGATAAGATAGATGATAGATGGACAGACAGATAGATAGATAGATAGATAGATAGATAGATAGGTGGATAGATGGACGGATAGATAGATAGATAGATGGATAGATAGATGGATAGATGGACGGATACGGATGGATGGATAGATAGATATAGTGAATAGATAATGGGATAGAAGATAGATAGGATAGGATGGTATAGATGGACTAGATAGATAGATAGATAGATAGATAGATAGATAGATAGATAGATGGATAGATAGGACGGATAGATAATAGCTAGATAATAGCTATAGGATCAGATAGATAGATAGGATAGCTGGATGATAGATTGGCTAGATATGGATAGATATATAGATAGATATGTGGATAGATAGATAGACGATGGACGGATAATCGATAATAGATAGATATAGCTAGATAGATGGATGGATGGATGGGATAGATAGATGGACGGATAGAGATAGATAGATAGATAGAAGATGGACGGATAGATAGATAGATAGATAGATAGACGGATGGATAGATGGATGGATGGACGGATAGATGTCAGAAGAAAGTTTGCTCATAACGTTGAGAGAACATTGCCAGAACATTAGGGAAGTTCTGTGAATGTTCCTGGTTAGCTGGGAACTTAATGTCACTGAAGCTCCGGCAAGAGATCCGGCGCTGTCCGCCTATATAAACAGCGTTCATTCGTTCGCTTTTAGAAGATTTTTCAGCGATCTTGGCTCATTTGTTGGTCCTCATAGCGGGTGTGGTCTGCCAACGGAGGATGTTTCGCGTCCTTTGGGGAAATCCAGTTTTCTTTGTTTCTGTAACAATGAATGTGGCATCCATCATCAAATGAAGCTTTGGTATATGCTGCTCCTTTGAGTCGCTCCATAATGGCTGTGAATTATTTTTATTTTCATAAACTTTGTCTGTTATGTTACCACCACTTATTAGAGGCTCAGACATAATTATGACAATGTTTTGTCTCTATAAAATGACAAAAGATCCATAATTTTAAACTTCAGAGCGTGCTTAAAAGCCACACATTAACTATGGACAGACACAAGTACACAACGCAGATGTTAACACTTGGCCTATGCAGTGCATAGTTTAGCTTGTGTCTTTAGGATACTGTACTAAAGTTTCTTTCAAATGTTTTTGCAGACTTTTGCTGAAAGAGAAAAGAAAACAGTTTATGCTAATGTTTGCTATAGCAACTCTTGCGATGCGTACTTTTCTTTATGTCACGCAACTCGCATTTGCACTCACATACTTCCACTGTTCACGTTATGACATAGACACGGCAATTTCATGGCAATTCCTAACTATTTTATATTTTGGCAAGTCGGTGGCTAATTCGTATGAATTCAAACAATGTGCTTACGCTCCAGTGATGGTTTAGGGGAGGATCTTAAAGCTTACTTTTTTCCCCCCTAAAAATTGTAAGTTTATGTATGTATCACATTCGAATTCATACGAAATTTCCACCACATAACACCGCATTTTCTCATGAGATTGCTATAGACAGATCGTTTCTGATATTTAGCTCAAAACCAACTTTATTTGAAGCGCAACCTTGAATGTGTGGAAGCTTGTTTCCGCTACTGAATAAAAAAATAAAAAATAAAAAAGGTATCTCACAATTCTGACTTTATATCTTTTCTTGCAATTGCGACTTTATTTTTTAGAAATGGAAGTTTATATCTCACAATTCTGACTTTTTTCTTGAAAAATCTAATAACTAATTTTAGAACTGCAAGCTTATCACCATTCTGTTTTTTTCTCACAATTGAGACTATTCTTTAGAACTGTGAATTTTTATCTCGTAATTCAGACTTTTTTTCTTGCAGTTATGACTATTTTTAGACCTGCGAGTTTATATCTCGCAATTCTGACTTTTTTCTTGCAATTACGACTAATTTTAGAACTGCGAGTTTATATCTCTCAATTCGACTTTTTTTCTTGCAATTATGACTAATTTTAGAACTGCGAGTTTATATCTCTCAATTCGGACTTTTTCTTGCAATTATGACTAATTTTAGAACTGCGAGTTTATATCTCTCATTTGGACTTTTTCTTTCAAATACGACTCTTTTAGAACTGCGAGTTTATATCTCACATTTGGACTTTTTCTTGCAATTATGACTAATTTTAGAACTGCGAGTTTATATCTATTGACTTTTTCTTTGCAATTATGACTCACGAGTTTATATTTTCGGACTTTTTCTTGCAATTATGACTTTAGAACTGCGAGTTTATTCTCACAATTCGACTTTTTCTTGCAATTATGACTCATTTTAGAACTGCGAGTTTATATCTCTCAATTCGGACTTTTCTTGCAATTATGACCATTTTAGAACTGCGAGTTTATATCTCACAATTCGGACTTTTTTCTTGCAATTATGACTCATTTTAGAACTGCGAGTTTATATCTCACAATTCGGACTTTTTCTTGCAATTATGACTAATTTTAGAACTGCGAGTTTATATATTTTGACTTTTTCTGGCGAGTTTTATTTTTGACTTTTTCTTGCAATTATGACTAATTTTAGAACTGCGAGTTTATATCTCACATTCGGACTTTTTCTTGCAATTATGACTAATTTTAGAACTGCGATTATATCTCTCAATTTGGACTTTTTCTTGCAATTATGACTAATTTTAGAACTGCGAGTTTATCTCACAATTTGACTTTTTTCTTGACTTCTATTTTCGACTTTTTTTGCAATTGCAATTATATCTCACACTATGACTTTAGAACTGCGAGACAATATGACTAATTTTAGAACTGCGAACTTTTTCTTGCAATTATGAGATTCTTTCTTGCGACTAATTAGACAATTATGCTGCTAATTTTAGAAATATCTCTCAATTTGGACTTTTTCTTGCGAACAGCGAGTTTAAATCACAATTCTGACTTTTTTTCTCGCAATTGCGACTTTTTTAGAATTGCGAGTTTATCTCACAATTATTTTTTATTTTTCTCACAATTCAGAATTGTGAGATGTAAAATAGTAGAAAAATAGTAACAATTGAGAGATAAGTCACAATTTTTTATTCCGTGGCGGTAACAAGCTTCCATACAAAAAAAACCCCTTCAGATATTTATCCAATTTATGTATAAAAGTGACCCAGTTTGGTATCGAAAATGTCAGATTCAATGTGACTTTTACTGCACATGTTCTCAAAAACAGATGTTTGTCACCTGATTTGAGGGGGGGGGAAATTGAACCAAGTTTAGCTGCAGCGAGTGCATAAACACTTTTTCTGATGATATTTTGTCGTCTACAGGTGTGGTCAGACAGGTGAAGCCGCTGGTTGGTCCTTTGAGCACCGTACTGAAGCTGGCCATGAACTACGTCACAAACGGGGTCGTCTCTCACCGGAACATCATCAACGTTCACATCTACGTGTCTGAGTTCTGGTTTTAAAAACATCAACCTTCGGTCTAAACATTTTAGGTGTCTATTTATGAAATCACAAGCATAAATCTTACTGAATGACAGTAAAAAATTACATTTTTTAAAAAAACTTGTTTTCCAGTTGGAATATCTTCAGATCTGTGAGATAAATTCACCTGAGAACCTTAAGATATTTTAAAATTTGATTTTACAGATTGCAACCTTAAAATTAGATTTTGCAGAACGATTATTCTTAATTCAGCTAATTTAGTCAAAATAATTACCAATTTATGGAATAAGTCACCCAAAAATAATTCATTTTTGGATTAACTATTCCTTTTAATCCAATTAATTGTGTGAGAATCTCTAAATGGACACCTAAAATGGCAAAATGTTTTTATCCAACTACACAAGTTTTTCAAGAGGAGCACGACACACTTGGACAGACAAGAACATTGCATGATGGGAGCGATGCCCTGCTTTAGACTCCACCATGTGTTCTGGTGGGAAGAAACATCATTTGCTGCTCTGATGCTTTTAATTGTAGAATGTAAAAGCATGTTTTTACTCATTCCCCAGTGGTTTCCTCTTCAGCTGACTTTGGAAGTGGAACTGAAGGTGTTTCTGTGAGTTGATGCAAGCTCATCCTTCATAGGGCTGAAAGACAGACAACTGAATATGGAGTTGACGACTCGACACTGATTGTACGCTTGTGTAGACACACTTTGCATTGCTTAATTTTTTTATGTATCACCGACTGTGTCATTAAAATCAATTTTTAGATTTCTACTTCTATTTTTGTAATTGTCAACTGTCTAGTATCGAGTGAACAGCCGCTCAGGACACCGAAACAATTCGTAAGAAAAAGGGTCAAAGTTAAAATAAACACACACACACACACACATAAAATATATATTCAGATGAAGTATAGTATGATGGCTACAACTCTGCATGAATGCATTTTCTGCTAAGTTACACTCCAAAAAAATGCTGGGTTAAAAACAACCCAAGTTGGGTTAAAAATGGACAAACCCAGTGGTTGGGTTAAATGTTTGACCAACGTGCTGGTCAATTTAATTTAACCCAACTATTGTTTAAAATTACTATTGTCTGGCTTAAAATGAACCCAAAATATGTTGGAAATTAAAAATCAGACACATAATTACTTGAGGCAACAATAGTATTCAAAAGTGAACATTTATTAATAAACTATTTAATAAATGATTATCGTTTAATTATTATTCATTAAACCTATTAATAAATGTTCATTTCAAACCTATTTTAGGTTAATTTTAAGCAAGCAATACAGTCATTTTTAAACAATTGTTGAGTTAAATAAAACCGCCCAGCACGTTGGGCAAACATTTAACCCAACCACTGGGTTTGTTCATTTTATCAATCCAACTTGGGTTGTTTTTAACCCAGTTTTCATAACCTGAACGGAACGTTGTTGGTTAAAACAAACCCATCCGCTGGGCTGGGTTAAAACATCCCATCTGCTGGGCTGGATTAAAACATCCCAATCGCTGGGCTGGATTAAAACATCCCAATCGCTGGGCTGGATTAAAACATCCCATCGCTGGGCTGGGTTAAAACATCCCATCGCTGGGCTGGGTTAAAACATCCCATCCGTTGGGCTGGGTTAAAACATCCCAATCGCTGGGCTGGGTTAAAACATCCCATCCTGGGCTGGGTTAAAACATCCCATCTGCTGGGCTGGGTTAAAACATCCCCTGCTGGCGGGTTAAAACCCATCCGGCTGGGGTTAAAAACTGGGCTGGGTTAAAAACATCCCATTGGGTTAAAACATCATCTGCTGGGCTGGTTAAAACATCCCATCGCTGGGTTAAAACCCATTCGGCTGGGTTAAAACAACCCATTCACTGGGCTGGGTTAAACACCCATCTGGGCTGGGTTAAAACATCCCATCTGCTGGGTTGGGTTAAAACAACCCATCCACTGGGCTGGGTTAAAACATCCCTTCTGCTGGACTGGGTTAAAACATCCCAATCGCTGGGTTAGAACAACCCATCTGCTGGGCTGGGTTAAAACAACCCATCTGCTGGGCTGGGCTGGGCTGCTGGACTGGGATCCCAATCGCTGGGTTAGAACAACCCCCCACCCATAAAACAACCCATCGCTGGGCTGGGTCAAAACACCCATCCACTGGGCTGGGTTAAAACATCCCAATCGCTGGGCTGGGTTAAAACATCCCATCTGTTGGGCTGGGTTAAAACATCCCATCCGTTGGGCTGGGTTAAACACCCATCGCTGGCTGGGTTAAAACATCCCTGTGGGCTGGGTTAAAAACACTGGGTTAAACACCCATCTGCTGGGCTGGGTTAAAACAACCCATCTGCTGGGCTGGGTTAAAACAACCCATTGGGCTGGGTTAAAACATCCCTTCTGCTGGGCTGGGTTAAAACATTCCATCCATTCGGCTGGGTTAAAACAACCCAATCGCTGGGCTGGGTTAAAACATCCCATCCACTGGGCTGGGTTAAAACATCCCTTTGCTGGACTGGGTTAAAACATACCAATCGCTGGGTTAGAACAACCCATCCGCTGGGCTGGGTTAAAACATCCCATCCGTTGGGCTGGGTTAGAACAACCCATTCGCTGGGTTTGTCCATTTTCAACCCAACTTGGGTTGTTTTTAGCTCAGTATTTTTTAGAGAGTACATTCTTAAAACATTTTTGTTGTGGAAACATCCTGAAAAGAATTATCAATTGAGAATGTTAATTGAAAACGATTCATTTGCATCATCACAAATGTTCACAGAACACTACATGTGCTTCTTCTCAAGCTTTGTTAAAATATATGTAGGTAATATTGCTGTTTATCACTATACATTATTATATTATTATGTGTTATGTTATATATGCATTGATGCATATAAATGAAAATGAGTTCATTTATTTAAAAAAAAAAAACATGCCTTGATTTTACAGTATTTTACTTGCTTTATTTTAAAACTGCAGCTATGACTTTTTGGTTGAAATGAATGGGGGGGAAAATCATAAGTCATAAGTTATAAGAGATATATTCAATATCACCAAGGCTGAAAAATACAGAGATATTATTTTCATCTGCCAGCCCTATTATTAATTATTAGTTTGTACTGGAATACATTTTTAGAGTAACCTTCCCATCTCTGGGTAAAATATGCAAGAAACTCAGAGACTCCCCGTATAGAATTAGGTGCCCTGGTAAAAATGAGTAATTCAATTATTTCACAAGCTTATAATTTGACCATAATTTGCTAGGGTTGATTCAGATCATTAGTAAATCAAACTTTCCATGTAACTTGGCTCAGCTGACTGCAGAAATGAAAGGCCGCTGGTTTTTACGTACTGGTCAAATGAAGACCTAAACGCATGCCAGCGACATTCCCACAATCCTCTTGTTCGACTCGCTACGGTCGGTCATGCCATGCATTGATAGATCGAACTAAGTGCTGTTGGTTCTCAGCAGTGGAAACTTGGTCTTAGCGTTCGGAGGGACATGGAGCCGCTTATGACCACATCCCTTTTAACGCGAGGCCACTGAACCGAGACTGTCTTTCCTCAACGTCAGGGGACGTGAAGCAGGCGGCCCGAGCTCATTTCAGCAGATGGAGAGACGAGTCTCAGCCGTCGCTCGCTCATGACCGCTGCGGTCGAGAGCAGCCGCGACTGAGAGGCTTTACAAAGACAATGGGACAGTGAGGGAATCATTTATCATGGTTTAACGTTCCTCTTCTGTGTGTAGACTGAGGTTTAGCCCTCCGACGGAGGCTGCGACGTCACAATAGCAGCTCTGAAGACTGAAAAACTGCCGGAAAATCAGCAATGCATGAACTGCCTGTCAGGGAAAATGAGACAAGCGACAAAAACATCATAACGACAAAGAAAAGCACAATAGAAATATTTTACGAGCCTTAAAGAGCTGTTCCAAAAAGATCCTCATTAATCTTAGAAATGTTTATATCTCACAATTCTGACTTTATATCTTGCAATTGCAAGAAAAAGAGTCAGAATTGTGAGATCAAAAGTCGCAATTAACTTTCTTATTTTATGGTGGAAATAAGCTTCCATACATAAATGTAGTCTTGGTGAGCATGAAATACTTCTCTCAAGAACATGAACAAATCTTACCAACCCCAAACTTTTGAACAGTAGTAGCCACAACATGCTATTTGTTTTTGCATGCATAAAAAATGCTTGTGAAAAGCCTGTGAAACATGACACTACACTGTTAAAAGGGTCCAATAATGCATACCGCCAACTGTGAACAGTAGTGCCACAACATTCTATTTGTTTTTGCATGCATGAAAAAATGCTTGTGAAAAGCTGTGAAAAACATGACACTACCCTATTAAAAGGGGCCAATAATGCCCCCTTCACAAGATGTAATATAGTCTCGGTGTCTCCCGAATGTGTCTGTGAGTTTCAGCTCAAAATCCCCCACAGATCAGTTATTATAGCTTGTCAAATTTGCCTATTTGGGTGTGAGAAAAACACACCGTTTTTGTGTGTGTCCCTTTAAATGCAAATGAGCTGCTGCTCCCGCCCCCTTTCCAGAAGAGGGCGGCAGCTTTAAAACAGCCGAACAACAACAAAGCTGGAGAATCTCACGCAGCCAAAATGGATTGATTCAGCCTTACAGAATTGTTCAAACCGGAGTCGACATCTGAGGAGGACTCAGAAGAAGTTTACAACTTTTTAGATGTTTCTGAATGGTTAGTGGATAATTTATGTAGTGCTGTGGAGTTGATTCAACTCATCCCACTAGCATGTGCCGTCATGTCATCTTTTGTGTTGAATTGACCCCTCGTTTGTGAAGCATTCGGCGCGTAAAATGACGGCATGACAACAACACTCTACTACAACAACTCTTCCTCTTCTCTAAAGCAGCCCAACATGGCCACACCCCTTTGTTGTGTTTCTCGGGGGCGGAGTTTATGTAAATTTTAGGGTTAGTGATGTCGGCCACCTGGGAAGACGGCTCATTGTAGTCCCTACCAGCATTGTGTTTAGTCCTTAAAAAGTGATTCCGAAAGAAAATATCTACTTTCAATTGAACTTTGAGTGTTGTAACTTTGCAGATGTGTGTGTATGCTCAAAACAGCAACATTACACACTAACTAAAGTTAAAAAAGTAAATTCATAACCTTTAAGCAAAAAAATACAAATGCATGCATGCACCAGTGCATATGGAGTTGCAATGCTGCAGAATAAAGCCCATAGAAATGCCCCATCTGTCTTCCATGCCACCCACCCACAGCCGCTGCTGGAGCGTAACACATCGGCCTTGGACTGCGTGCCGGCGCGGGTGTGCGTACATGTGACGTGTGTGTTGGTGGGGTGGTGGTCAGGACTCATGGGGAAGGGAGGCTCTCTGGATCTCGAGACGAAGGTCCGTCTGGGATGAGGCCCAGCTGGGACAGGCAGGACGACGGGGTCGTATCAAATGCACACACACACACACACACACACACACAAAGGCGCTCCCCCCACTGCATTTTCCTGGCCGGCATCCCCCGTCCCTCACCGCAACACATGTTTTAAGATATATGTGAGTTCTTTTAATGAAAATGTTGGGGGAGTTTCTCCTGCTGCCATTGTTTCTCATTATGTCAAACAAAAACGTTTGGCAAAAACACATCAAAATGTATATGCTAACTAAGCACAATTTTACATGCAGGTACGTCACTCAAACTGAAACTCGACTGTTACGCGATTTGCTCACTGGAAATAAGACGCACAGAATAAATGCGGTTCGCAGCCCATTTCACTTGTCACTGTGATGTGACGCATTTTGGAAATAAACTTTGGGTATTCAAAAAGATGAAATGTAGGATTGGAATTAACTTCAGTTTTGAGGGAGCTTAGGTTTTGTAACCTTATATTACTAAAAATAACATCTTAAACCAGCCTAAACTGGTTCGCTGGTCTTAGGCGGTCTCCTATTCTGGGCTGTGTTTCCCAAAAGCATTTTGAGCACAAGTTGATTGTCGAGACCATTGCCACCAATTTTCTCTATGATCAACTTATCTCCCAAGACTTTGGGAAACAAGCCCTTTCTGTTAGGGGCTAATTTAGAAGGGTTTTGGGCATTTTTTGCACTAAATAAACAGTAATAGACAAGCTTAGCAACAGACAGAAGACTAGTTTAGAAACCCAGGCAAAACTACAGTATTGAAAAGCTGGGATTTAAGTTTTTCCCCAGCAGGTTCAGAAAAGGAATCATTCCGAATTAGAGAATTCCTGAACATTTACTCACTCTCCTTCATACCATGGGGTCTTTCGGTTCCCTTTCATTAGCTCGAACAAAAAATGAAGTTTTTGAGGAAAACATTCCAGGATTGTTCTCACATAGTGGGGAATGACTTCAAAGTGGCCTCCACACTGTTTAAGGTTTCAAATGGTCAGTTTCAGTGCAGCTTCAAAGAGCATCTACATGAGCGACCAGACATGAATGGAAGAGTCTGATCTAGGAGAAACCATTGGTCATTTTGCTATTCTAAAAAAAAAATAAAAATGATATACTGTTGAACCACAATGGGCTCGTCTAATTGGACTGCTCTGTGATGCCCACAATTACCGTCATCATCTTTGAAAAGGTTCACAAAGGGGAAGAAAAAAAGAAAAGAAGAAAAAGAAAAGGGGGAAAGGCGTGACGTAGATGTCAATATGCGAAAAGGCAAAAATGTGCCAAGACTAAGAATCAACGGCCCTTTACCGAGACAAAAAGGCTGAAAACAGATGGAGTGCAGAAACGATTTTGAAGTTGAGAGGAGAAAATGCGAATTAGTTTTTTCGTTCGGCCGAGCTGAGGGCCGAACGGTACTAGGGAAAGAAAAAAAAAAAAATAGATCCACCGTACGTAATATATATAATATGTCTATAATAGTAAATGATATAGAAAGGTTAGCGATAGATTTCTCTACATTAGACTCTTATGATTGCTCGGTGGGGGCTGGATCATGGGATAGAGCTCTTTGAAGTCTGCATGAAACTGACATTTGGACCTTCAAAAACCCGTTTAAACGAGGGCCGCCATATGAAATCACCCGTATTATGAGAAAAATCCTGGAACTGGGGTTTATCAATCAAACCACACCTCATGTTCTTTTCGCACTGAATAAAGAAAAAAACATGAACTCTTAGATGACAGTGGCGGTGATTATGCAGGAAATTTTGAATTCTGAAACGTGAACTCATCCGTTAAGTGACTAATATTTTGCTCTGCAAAATCTCTAATGAAAGAAAAATGTCAATCAAGTCGCAATTGTTTTGTCTGGGAATTGTTGGATTGTTAGATGGAGTGATTGCATGTGTTTTGGCCAACAATTACAAAGACAATCTTTTTACGTTATAGAATATGAACCATGCAAAAATAAGACCAAGATTGTGCATTAAATAGTAGCATTTTGGATTTAAAGCAATGAGACATACTTGAGTTTCTGACATGATACTGAGGCAACTGTCACATTGAACAGATCCCAAACAAGTGGAAATGGGCAGTATCTGTACTTAAGAGTCAAACATTTGTTTGCCCCACAAAAATATCCTCTACTATTATTAAAACAGCTCACAATTGGATGTCTGGCTGATTAGAGCCATTGATCTCTCAGTTCCCAGAGATACTACTATACAGCTGACATTTTGAGGAAAAAAACCCCCACCAAATTTGATGCGCGCTGATGGTTTTACTGAAGTCACAACGGTGGCAAAAACACACAACAACACTACGGCGGCCTTTCTTTTAGACTTTATTTCTGTCCTCTCGAACAAACTTAGGGGCAATCCCTTCAAATGCGACTTCATTTGGGTTTTCAGGAGGCTAGTAATAAGGACGCCACCTTGACCAAAAACCCAAAACGCTCGAGTGAAAACGTGTGACTCTCCCTAACTTACTCTGGCCCAAAACCGCCTATAAACCGAACTGCGCTCACAACCAAAGCCAGAGAACACACGAGACCCGTTGCGTACGGAAGTGTGGCTATTGGGATTTATCCCACTCTCATGAAAATTCAGAGTCCACAAGAAAGGCCGTCTGAGAGAAGATCGGCTCCGAGAAACCCCGAGCACTCGCTTTACATGACGCTTAATGACGTATGCGAGGTCGACGGGATAACAACGGCCGGACTAGAAAATACAGCATGACGTCAGACTGTAAAACGCTGATGGATGGTTTTAACAGTAACTTTATTTATGACGAGCACATAATTATTTGGCTTTTTACAGCGGCGAGTGACATTTGAAACAAATGTCCCGCTTCAGAACAGAAAAACTCATGTTGTATAGTGAAGAAAATAATGGTTTGGCTGCTAGATTCAACACAAAGCAATAACATGTTCAAAGATCAAAGAAAATGAGCTGTCTGCTGAAACTAACAAACAAACATCTTCAGCTCAGATTAAGGAGATCCATGGTGGCATCATTTTCTGGGAGGAATTTCTTAGCAGTGGCATAAAATCATCTTTGTGTTTGTGGTTCGGTCAAAGTTATGAACAAATGTTCTTCCAGTAACATTAATCGAATGTTCGTGTTCTAAGTTATCTGATCTTTATATTATCAAAATGTTAGCACAAATCAATATATTTATAACATCGAAAAACATGTTTTTGTGCATGTGTCTTCAAATGCAATGAGCTTGCTGCTCCCAAACGCCCCCTATCTCTGAAGAGGGCGGAGCCTACAGCTGAGCTTGCGCATCTGATACTCTGCCAAAAACTAAAACATCATCATGACAGTTTATTATCTGCATGCGTTTTTAAAGTCCATAAAAATCAGATCTAAACTTCCTGATATATGAGGTAATTGGTTAACGGCTGAGACACTCAGACCAGCGTGATAGGAGTAGATAAAGCGTAAGTTCTCTTATCACGAAATCTTATTATGCGCAGTAAAAAAAGCTTCTAAATAGAACAACAGATCGAGTTCTTGTCAAAAACAAAAACCCACTAACCGTCAAGATTATGGATCAAAAACACACATAAACAGGCAGTCCGAAGATGTATGGCGGGTGAAACGTAAACACAGGGAAGATAAAGAAAGCACAATTTGGTATAGTGAGGACATCTGATGTATAAAGCGGACAGCACGTAAATATACATCACCTGCTGGCTGTTAAATTGATGAACACAAACACAAAAAGAAAAACAGAAGAATCACTCACTGCTCCTGAACTGAATAAAGACTTTAAGAAGGGTATCTTTAAATAGAGAGTAAACAAATTGTCTTATATATGAAATGCAAATGCCGTTAAATGTCTTTGGCGGGAGGAGCTAAAAACAAATGATCGGAAAGAAACTGTGTACGGAACGCACTGAGAAAGGTGAGGAAGCTAAGCTAGATGCGGAACGGAGTCCGTATGAGCGTTTATTGGATGCTGAGGGTCCTAAACATTTGTGGCATCATAAACGCTACAATCTGCAAAGAGAAGATCTATGTTTTGTGGAAACAGAAACAGGAACTTAATAGTGATTTAATAAGGGGCAAAATTAACAATAAACAGTGGGTGGAAATTATTTAACGCACTTAATATTTGGGGATTTTGTACACAACTAAGCCACACACATGGTTAATGGTCAGGAGAAAACAGAAAACCCATGAAAATAAAAAAGGTCCAATAATGTTTGCCTACAGTAAGGAAAAAAAGGAGGTCCCCTTTCACAAAAAAAACATTCAAGGAAATAACTATAAATAATTGGCAAGCATTATAGTCAAACAAACATACTTTTGTTAGGCTGGGGTAAAGTTTTAGCAGCTTTGGCGGGAAATGGCCAAACCGATGTCGTCAATCGATGTGGAAAATGTTCTCAATGACACAGAGGATCTCCAGGCGAAGTTAATGGCTTTCTGAGAGCTCAAGTTTGTTGAGTGAACACAGAGAAATCGACAACACCTCCACTTTAGCATTACACAAGTGACACTAAATGCGGCCTTTGGAAAATTTAGAGTACTGTAGGGAATTTTTAAAGCGTGAATAATGTCAATCTCAACAATGGTTATTCTCATAATTTGTCATAGATTAATGACATCACGATGCGTTAACCCCGAGGTTTAGGTGTTCTCAATCTGAAAGCAAAACAAGACTGCTGTTTTGTCTGCGTTTGCAAGTACACAACCCCAAACAATGATGTTTGCCGTGTCCTGTGAGATATTACGTCCAACTTGTTAACGAATCTGGGCCCCGAGACAAACAGTGCGGTCATGCATTTTATAAATATTTGGGCGATTGATTTCACTGGATGTAGTACTCACTGTGTAGTGTCAGGTGTGAGTGTGTTTTGAATTAGCTTTGCACCTACCCAGAACATGTAAGCGTCGAACAAAACAGCTTCATGTTATCCAAACATTTCACGGTCAGTTGAACAGCTTACTGGAAGGGAAAATGAGTGAGACAGAAATAAGTCTTGTTCAGACCAATGTGGTCATTAATACCTGGATAAAACTATCTATCTGAAAACAAATGTTTCTTTTTGTATTTTAAACTTCATCTCTCAGTCACCTTTTTATTTTCTTCTATAAATGTAAATTTACATGCATTTGGGAATTTTATCCAAAGCAACAAAGGTTTATATTTTATATATCAGTTCATGCATTCTCTGGGAATCGAACCCACGACTTTGGTGTTGCTAGCACACGCTCCACTGTTTGATCTAAAGGAATCCTGTTACGCAAAAGAAAATCTCCTGGCATCTCAAGTCAAGTACAGAAATTGAATAATCAAATGTAAAATAACACTGCATAGTCTTCACTGTATAAATTAAATATAATAAATCTATGTTAAAAGCGATTTTTCTCTTTGTCTTTTGTTGTTTGATTAACATTCATGACACAGAAAGCAGCCGGAATATTAGGCTGCTGTCACTTTAAGACCGAATGCACCGATCCAATATTCTGATACGCATCCGGTTTCTTTCTCAAATATTTACCTTCACTGCTTAAGCCATAAGTACGGAAGAGGATTAGGGCCAAGCAATAATAAAAAAATAAAACCATCTCGAGATTAAAGTTGTTAAATTTCCAGAAAAAACTCGTTAAATTTCAAGAAAAAAGTCGAAATAAAATGTTGAGAATAAACTCGTTAAATTACGAAAAAAACTTGTTAAATTTCGAGAAAAATGTTGAGATAAAATGTTGAGAATAAAGTCATTAAATTACGAGAAAAAACTTGTTAAATTATGAGAACAAATTCGTTAAATTATGAGAAAAATGTCGTTAAATTTCGAGAAAAAAGTCGAGATAAAATGTTGAGAATGAAGTCATTAAATTACGAGAAAAAAGTCGTTAAATTACGAGAACAAATTCGTTAATTTGAGAAAAATATCGTTAAATTTCGAGAAAAAAGTCGAGATAAAATGTTGAGAAATAAACTCATTAAATTATGAGAAAAAGTCGTTAAATTACGAGAACAAATTCGTTAAATTACGAATTTGTTCTCATAATTTAACGACTTTTTTCTCGTAATTTAATGAGTTTTTTCTCGTAATTTAACGAGTTTATTCTCAACATTTTATCTCGACTTTTTTTCTCGAAATTTAACGAGTTTTTTCTCGTAATTTAATGAGTTTATTCTCAACATTTTATTTCGACTTTTTTCTCGAAATTTAACGATTTTTTTCTCGAAATTTAACAACTTTAATCTCGAGATGGTTTTATTTTTTATTATTGCTTGGCCCTAATCCTCTTCCGTACATAAGCAACTGTTTACGAGAATACTCGAAGAGACATAATTTTGCGTGTATGTGTCTGTTCAAGATGTGGAAGAGAATGGAATACGGTGTTCACGTGCGCCTGCGCGGCTCTGTGCGCGCTTTCAGAATTGAGCTCTCTTTCACTCTTTCTTGTGCTCAAATGGTTTAAAATCGCATGGATGTTAAAACTGACATTGTATGATGGTTAAACTTTGCAATTAATCCGAGAATCACGTGTGTTTTGCACGACCCCTATACTTGACATCGCACATCCTGTCATGTGATGCGCACATCATGATATCGATGCTAAAACGATATATTGTGCAAAGCAGCTGGTGTCATGAGAAACTGAGTCCCTGCCAACTTTTTATCAAAAGTTATCATAAATGCATAACCCATTTCACTATTGAATGATGTTTATTACATTAAGTGCACAAACAACATGTCTGAAATATAAAAAATACCTATGTAATCAGACACAACCATGCCTAAAAATGTATTTTTATAAGGATAAGGATTGTTGCAACATACTATGTTCTTTAAAAGTAATTTAATATTAATTTTACACAATGATAGCAATGTGGTATAGTATATAATCTTACTATTATAATGTTTTAATAAATTAATTGTCACGTGATTTTGCAGGAATTAAAAAAAAAAACCTACCCATTTAAAGTCTGTTGAACCAATGGGATCACTCAGGGTCCTAAAGGAGACCTGATTCCTAGGGGGACTCGATTTCTCACCACACTGGAGCAACTTTTCTCTATTTACGGATATTACGAGACACACACGGGTGATGCATGTACGCAATTCCCCAAAGAAAACCATCATGCCAGTCAAACACTTATAATAGGCTTACCATAGTGAATCATGGTAAGACAAAAACGTGTTTTGGAAAAAGTAATGATGATGTAATGACTAAGTTAAGTTAAAAAGTGTACCTTCAACTAAATTACCTAAATATCAGATATGAAAAACAAACTTGAAATGAAATACACTTATTTGTATCCAATGCAATCAAGGCCTTAGTTTTAAAATATATGTAAAAAAGATTTTACCTCTGGTTTTGCCACTCTCTTTTGTGTCCAACTCAGCGGTGGAAAATCAAAACACTTCGAATATCACCAAATGTTCCTTACCCCATCCACCCATCTTCTCTTGCTGTCTGTTTTTGTTGCTTCTCGATGTTGTAAGTCACAGTCACAGGCCTTTCAACAGCTATGAATAATCACCTCAAAACAATGCATTTCCGTGTAACGGCCGATAATTATAAATGCACGCACTTCTCTTTTAAAAAGCTTCTTTTGTTGGGTTGTCCATCAATGTGTTTTTGTTTTTGGTGCCAGTTAGTTTAGTTAATGCTTAACGGCATCAAAGAGGCTCGGGGAGGCCTGCGGTATTTCAACACTTCCCGTGGCTTTGGTGCAAACGCATTCCTGCATCTCACCACACGAAGAAACAAAAGCATCCGTCGAGGGTGTGACCTCGGTGACCTCTGCGCTACGGCACGCAGGCGTGTTCATTCACAGCATGAAATAAGTGACGTTGGAGCGATGGAATCGAGCGCATCAATCAACGGCATCTACGTCGCTATATTAGCACTTTATGAGAATTATGTTGGAGGATTTGATTAAAACCGAATTGCTCACTTGCGCAACCTGGGAGAGTCGCAGTAAAGGCAACAGAGTTTTTCCATGTTTCAAAAGTGTAAGTCATGCACAGTCGAGAACAATGTGACAATGATTAGACACAGCGATGGACCACCCAGAGCCCATCGTGAGCTGCGTGAGTCACTTCAGCTTCTTCTTGTAAAACAGATTTGCATGGAGTCTGTAGCTTGTAACACTAAATAAGTACTGAAATATGAGATTATTCCTTCATTCCAGTGTAAATACACAGGTCTTTTCTTTAAGTCAACATGAAATGCTGTTCCTAACTCAGTTCATTTCTGTAATCTGATATATTTCAGAGTAAAAAAAGGATGAGAAGTGGCTGTGGAGTCAGGTGGACGGAGGGATTGTAAAGATGGATTCATGATGTTAAACAAAAAGGAAAGTCAACACAGAGATGGAGCAAGTTATTATGCCATAATGAATTGTGCACAATAAAACTAGGAACATGAATTTAAATGTTGATATCTTTGGTACACTCTGTGGTTTTTAAAGTGCTTTATGAATACATTTTACTTGGCCACTTCTCATAGCTTTTTAAAGTCAGGATAATATATCTGTGGGTAAAAATAAAAATCAAATCAATCAATAAAAAAAAGGTAATAAAATAAATAAATAAAACATTAAAATAAACACAAAATAAACAAATAAAACAAAACAAACAATTAAAAATAAAACATAACAAATAAAACAGACATACATAAAACAATATAAAAAAAATACAATAAACACCCTACCCTAAATACCCAAATAAACAAATCCTAAAACAAAACAAACAATTAAAAATAAATAAACGAAAGAAAATAATCAAATTGCTAAATAGTAAATGAATACATAATACATATAAATTAAAGTAAATAAAACAAAAATAAACCAATAAAACAAAACATTAAAAACTAAATAAATCAAATACATAAAACCTAATAAATAACTAATAAACATTAAAAAATATGTTTAATTAATTAAAAATAATAATGCATGCTAAATACAAGCATGCCTACCTGTAATGATGGGTCGACTAGAATGGGATCCATTGTGCAGCTTTATTTAATAAATGTATACCAACAGGTGTGACAGTTTAAGAATAAAATGACAGGAAAACACGGCGACGCAACAGTTTGTTAAACCAAGGTAAGAAGGCCACACATCAGAAGTCCCGATAAAAGGCCGTAAAGTCACATAAGGTTCACAGAGATAAACAAGTGCAGTCGTAACAATAAGCATACCAAAAAACATTATAATAATAAACCCGGCAAAAAACCGCTAAAAAATACAATGTTACATATCTAAAATAAATGTAGAAACATAAAATAAATAAACTAAGAATGATAAAATGTAATTAATTAATGAATTAAAATATAATGCATGCTTAAGCCGAAGGGCCCCATTCATGACACCTACCGACATACATAAAGTAATAATGTTGGAAAGTATGTACTGCAAAAAAAGCTTTTTTTACTAAGTGTGTTTGTCTTGTTTCAAGTCCAAATATCTAAAATCTTAAATCAAGAAGCATTTTCTAGGCAAGTAAATCGTTGTCTTGTTTTCAGAAAAAATAAGTCAAAATTAATAGAGTTTTTGTTTAAAACAAGCAAAATAATCTGCCAATGCCAATTTCAAAAATCAGGAAATCAAGATTATTTTGCTTACCCCATTGGCAGATTATTATTTTTCTGAAAACAAGACAAAAATTAGAAAATGAAAATGCTTCTTGATATTATTTATATATTTTTATATATATTTTTAGATATTTGACTAGAAACAAGACAAAAACACTTAGTTAAAAAAGCTTTTTTTTGCAGTACATACTTTCCAACATTATTACTTTATTATGTTGGTAGGCATGCATGTATTTAAGCATGCATTATTTATTTTTAATTAATTAATTAAATATTTTTAAGTAAGAAAAGCATTTAATCATAAGCATAAGCAACAGCAATGGTGATGCCTTCGCAACTAAACAGAAGGACTACTGTCTCCATCTGTCTGTGGAACACCACTATAATTAGTCCGATTCATAAATCTTGTTTTAAGGATATTAAGATATTTATATTGGACAACAAGACTAAAATACTGATGAAGATAATGAGTTTTTTTGCACTGAGTCCATCTATTATTCTTTATCAACTCACGCTCTGTAGATTCTCTCCAGACTGATTATGATTAAGTAAAACCATCTGTCATCTCAATTAGAAGTCCAGCTTGTACTTGTTTTTTCCTGTGGATGAGTCTTTCAAGACGACACAGAGGTTTCTGGTGTTTCTCGAATTCCCGGACAGTGATTGGTCATGCGGCCACTCTGTCAGACCGAACCTCTGTCTGAAATGAGAGAAATGATCATCGGGTTTCTTTCCATCATCAGTTTGGGTGCAGATTTTATTGTCTCAGAGACAAGGAGAGTTACTGTCACCACGGCAGACTGTTCATGTTATGTCTACCAAAGGCGGGGAGTTTATAGCCAGAAAATAACACTCATATTTTTCAGCATTTCTACAATAATTGATTCATGTTCAAGCTTGACTTCTCTTCACTTCATACAAATCAATATGGCAATGTTGCTTAACTTTAGATCGACTTTCAGCCAGCCCTATGTCAACCAATGCTCTTAAAAATACATAGTTTTTCAGACTTAGAATTTGTAGAACAGCAACTATTAATGTAATATTGTATATTTGATTAAATTCCCAGTGGGAATGAGTGTAGTGTTTCTCAGGGCAGGGAAGGTCGAGGTGTAAACACTGCCCGGGGTAATTGCAGGCTAACATCTCATCTTTTCATAAACTCAGCACAAAAATGTTGATGTATTTAACATGGCTGCCCCAAAATTACAATTCCTGAACCTGAGAAAATGTCACTGCTTTTGGAGCACCACAGAGGCTTTGGCCGAGGGCCTCCACTGACCTTGGACCAGTCGGGACCACACACATCACCTTTCGGCAGGCCCGGCCTGGCGCGAGTCCTCTGGCCTCAGAGCGGCGAGGAGATCCGCCATGGTGAGAGGTGAAAGCGCACTGGTCACTTCCACACTGCTTTTCCAACGCTGGCCATGACTAATTTAAGCAAACAGACACACACACACACACACAACACACACACACGTCAGGATGACTACAGAGTCTCATGCGTCGACTCAAAAAGTTGAAATAATATGAATAAAGTCCACTTAATTGAGTTGAGGAATCTACAGGTGTGTCATTATGTAAGCAGACAAATAAACGGATTGCCTAAAGGGCTGGATCTCCAATATAATGTAAAAATTTCGGCTTCAAACCGAATCCCATCTTAAGAGTGAGTGGATTCATTCAAATAGACTCAATAGTTCAAATTAGATTCAGTCATTTGCCAAGACGATGCATTAGAGGCTGTTTTGACCAACATGACTGTGTGTGGGATCATTTATTGGAGTGTCTGGTTGAAGCCCATTGTGGATTCTGATGCTTTTGGTTGGCGGGAGAAGTGGTTCAGGCAACTCAAGGATGTTGAATGGAGTCTGAGATTACTCTGAAGCCACGGCGGCCTCCAACCCCACAGGAAGAGCGGTAATAAATCCAAAAACACGGTGCTTGGCATGCTTTGGGTTATAGATATGACTAAAAAAAGGTCTGAAGGTTGGTTTAAAAAGACTTCAAAATGGCTTTTTGTGGATTGAGTGGAATAAATATCTTTTTTTCTCTCACCTATTCAGTATGAAGTCCAAGATTTCCATTGTGTTGGCCTGCATAACTGATTTTTGTGGATCGACCGGAATAAATCAATTATTTTCTCCATATCATAAATCAAAGACATTCTATAAATCGAGTTTTTTCACATAAATCCAATCCAAGATCTCCATCATATAGGGCTGCAAAACAGACTTTTTGTGAATCAAGTGGAATAAATTGATTGTTTTTTCTCAAATACTCAGTATAGAGTCCAAGATTGCCATCATATTGGCCTGCAAAATGGACAAAACTGACTTTTTGTTGATCAAATGGAATAAATCAATTATTTTCTCTCACATATTCAGTATAAAGTCCAAGATCACCATCACATTGGCCTAAAAAACAGATAAAAGTGAATACTTGATGATCAACTGGAATATATTTTAATTGTTTTCTCTCACATATTCAGTATAAAGTCGAAAACTGCCATCATATTGGCCTGCAAAACAGACAAAACTGACTTTTTGTGGATTGAGTGGGATAAATCAATTGTTTTCTCTTACATATTCAGTAAAGTCAAAGATCCCATCATATTGGCCCAGAAAACAAATAAAACTGAATACTGTTGATCGACTGGAATAAATCAATTGTTTTCTCTCACATATTCAGTATAAAATCCAAGACTGCCATCATATTGGCCTAAAAAACAGATAAAACTGAATACTTGATGATCAACTGGAATATATTTTAATTGTTTTCTCTCGCATATTCGGTATAAAGTCCAAGATCTCCATCATATAGGCCTGCAAAACAGACTTTTTGTGAATCAAGTGGAATAAATTGATTGTTTTTGTCTCACATACTCAGTATAGAGTCCAAATTCACCATCATATTGGCCAAAAAAACTGACTATTGTGGAATTGACTGGAATAAATGAAAACAAGTCAAAGATTACCATCATATTGGCCCAAAAACAGTTAAACTGAATATTGATGATCAACTGGAATAAGTCAATTATTTTCTCTCACATATTCAGTATAAAGTCCAAGATTGCCATCGTATTGGCCTACAAAACTGACTTTTTGTGGACCGACTGGAAAAAATCAATTGTTTTCTCTCACATATTCAGTATAAAGTCCAAGATCACCATCACATTGGCCTAAAAAACAGATAAAAGTGAATATTTGATGATCAACTGGAATATTTTAATTGTTTCTCTCACATATTCAGTATAAAGTCGAAAACTGCCATCATATTGGCCTGCAAAACAGACAAAACTGACTTTTTGTGGATTGAGTGGGATAAATCAATTGTTTTCTTTTACATATTCAGTATAAAGTCAAAGATCACCATCATATTGGCCCAAAAAACAAATAAAACTGACTTTTTGTGGATTGACTGGAATAAATCGATTGTTTTCTCTCACATATTCAGTATAAAAAGATTACCATCATATTGGCCTAAAAAACAGATAAAACTGAATACTTGATGATCAACTGGAATATATTTTAATTGTTTTCTCTTGCATATTCGGTATAAAGTCCAAGATCTCCATCATATAGGCCTGCAAAACAGACTTTTTGTGAATCAAGTGGAATAAATTGATTGTTTTTGTCTCACATACTCAGTATAGAGTCCAAATTCACCATCATATTGGCCTAAAAAACTGACTATTTGTGAATTGACTGGAATAAATTGAAAACAAAGTCAAAGATTACCATCATATTGGCCCAAAAAACAGTTAAAACTGAATACTTGATGATCAACTGGAATAAGTCAATTATTTTCTCTCACATATTCAGTATAAAGTCCAAGATTGCCATCGTATTGGCCTACAAAACTGACTTTTTGTGGACCGACTGGAAAAAATCAATTGTTTTCTCTCACATATTCAGTATAAAGTCCAAGATCACCATCACATTGGCCTAAAAAACAGATAAAAGTGAATATTTGATGATCAACTGGAATATATTTTAATTGTTTTCTCTCACATATTCAGTATAAAGTCGAAAACTGCCATCATATTGGCCTGCAAAACAGACAAAACTGACTTTTTGTGGATTGAGTGGGATAAATCAATTGTTTTCTTTTACATATTCAGTATAAAGTCAAAGATCACCATCATATTGGCCCAAAAAACAAATAAAACTGACTTTTTGTGGATTGACTGGAATAAATCGATTGTTTTCTCTCACATATTCAGTATAAAGTCCAAGATACCATCATATTGGCCTAAAAAACAGATAAAACTGAATACTTGATGATCAACTGGAATATATTTTAATTGTTTTCTCTCGCATATTCGGTATAAAGTCCGAGAGATCTCCATCATATAGGCCTGCAAAACAGACTTTTTGTGAATCAAGTGGAATAAATTGATTGTTTTTTTCTCACATACTCAGTATAGAGTCCAAATTCACCATCATATTGGCCTAAAAAACTGACTATTTGTGAATCGACTGGAATAAATTGATTATACTAAATATGTGAGAGAAAATAATTGACTTATTCCAGTTGATCATCAAGTATTCAGTTTTAACTGTTTTTTGGGCCAATATGATGGTGATCTTTGACTTTATACTGAATATGTGAGAGAAAAAGTCAAAGATCACCATCATATTGGACCAAAAACAGTTTAAAACTGAATTGATGATCGACTGGAAAAATCAATTGTTTTCTCTCACATATCAGTATAAAATCCAAGATTGCCATCACATTGGCCTACAAAACTGACTTTGTGGACCGACCGACGGAAAAATCAATTGTTTTCTCTCACATATTCAGTATAAAGTAAAGTACCAAAATTGATTATGGCCCTTAAAACAGACAAAAAGAGACCATTGTTACTTGTTGATTGACTTGAATAAATCGATTGTTTTCTCTCACTTATCTAGTATAAAGTCCAAGATCGCCATCGTATTGACCTGCAAAACAGAATTTGTGGATTGAATGGATTGTTTTCTCTCACCTATTAAGTCCAAGATCACCATCATCATTTTGTGCACATTTAATTATGGTTGTCTATTATGCTAAAACGAGCCACAACAGAGGACTGGAAGTGTGTATGTGTGTTTAAGCAATTGACCCTGGCGTCCAGGGTTTCTGTTTACTGAAACATGAGTTTCTCTGGTAGTTCCTGTTGGAATAAATTCGTTCTGGTTCAAGAACCTGTCACCACGAGAGCTAACGCTAATATGCTAATCGCAGTTGTGCTCAAATTTCTTTTGACCTGGTGAAAAAACGGTCATGTTTACGTTGACATTTGGAGATAACAAAAATATACACGTCCATTAACATGTGTTGTCCTACCGTGGTTTCCCTTGAACGGCGGTGCGGAACGGCTATGGGAAATGTCATTAGGAAGCCGTTACTCGGCACTCTTGCAGGGAAAATTTATGAGGTGTTAAGTACAGCGCTTACACGAGGGGCAGGAGGGCTCCACTTCACGACTCCCTGAATCTCTCAACAAAAGAGGAAAAACAAGAGATGTCTTCAGGAATATGTGGCTTTTTTTCCAGCGTCTCTGCCAGCACCAGTTTAGATCTTCCCGTCCTGTTAATGACACATTTAAATTAGCTGTGGTCGGGTTTTCTTCACATTCATCGAGATTCTTCTTTTCTCCTCAGCCGGCCTCACCTCGGCCTGGTCGGGCTCAGGAGAACCACATGCCAGGGTCACTCCTCTCCTCTCCCACCCAGCCAAACCAGACCCATAATTTTGCTTTTGTTTCAGATGCGGCCCCAGTTATAAAGAAGGAAGCAGTCTGGAAAGGTCAACAGAGATGGATACTGAAAAGGAAAGGATTTGGAGAAGAAGGTGAACAATACTTCAATCAGAAAATACAGAGCACATGCACAAATTGGGTATTCGGTATTAAAATGAGCTTATAACTATCAACACTAGTCAGCATTTAGCTTTGGCCACCATCTTGGACATATCTTGTCTGCATTTTGTGCCTATTCTGAGATTGCCAGAGAAAGAAATTCAGTTCTGCCTTAGATAGATAGATAGATAGATAGATAGAGCATTTTCCTTCAGGTCAGTCCTATGTTCATAATAAAACATCTGTTTAAATGTCCGCTGCAATATCTTGTCCTTTAAACAGTTAAGGGGTTTTCCCGTGACTGACAGCGCTAGTCAAAGCATTTATCAGTTGCGTCTTGTTCAAGGGTTCACAACAATTCAGTCTTTTCAATGTAAAATCTTCGCTTCTGACTGACACACTCATAAAGACAGTCTTTGCCGCCATCTAATGTAACTTCTGTTGCTGTTCACGGTCAGGGATTATTTTTTTGGGGTGGAAGGAAGGCTTTTATTGAAAGTTTAATTCATGAAAGTTGCATTGATACATATTTTTGGCTTTAATATTTGTATTGTGTGGTAACCGTTTTATAAAAGCAATAAGGTACTCGAGGCTAGTGCTGTGTTGTGAGTAAGTCACGGCTGAAGGGGTAACTCTGCTTCACGTCGTGCCTAACAACACCCTTCAGCCGTGACTTATTCACGATACAGCACAGCCTTGAGGACCTTATTGCTTACTTATTCACTATAGTTTAAAAAAAATGGTAATAAAATATGACAAGATCTCAGAGTTAAACTGTGTCAGAAAAAATTAATCTGAATTATGTCAGATAACACTGGTCAGTTAAAAGTGTCTGAATAATTTTTGGTTCCATATTTTTAACAATTTTACTGGTAGTGTATGAAGAATAGACATATATAGATAGACAGACAGATAGATATATAGACAGACAGATGGAAAGACAGACAGACAGACAGATGGATAGACAGATAGATAGATAGATATTTAGACAGATTTAGACATAGACAGACAGACAGACAGATAGATAGATAGACAACGATTAGATAGACAGACAGACAGACAGACAGATATAGATAGACAGATAGATAGATAGACAGACAGAGGAGACATAGATAGATAGACGAAGACAGACAGACAGATGGATAGACAGATAGATAGATATTTAGACAGACAGACAGATAGACAGACTAGACAGATAGATAGATAGACAGACAGACAGATGGAAAGACAGATGGATAGACAGATAGATAGACAGACAGATATATAGACAGACAGGTAGATAGATGGATAGACATAGATAGATAGATAGATAGATAGATAGACAGACATAGATAGATGGATAGACAGATAGATAGATAGATATTTAGACAGACAGACAGATATATAGACAGACAGACAGACAGATAGATAGATAGATAGACAGAGACAGACAGACAGATATATAGACAGACAGACAGACAGATGACAGACATAGATAGACAGAGGATAGACAGATGGATAGACATAGATAGATAGGACAGACAGACAGACGACAGATAGATGGATAGATAGATAGATAGAGATTAGAGACAGACAGATATATAGACAGACAGACAGACAGACAGACAGAGATAGATAGAAGACAGATGGATAGACAGATAGATGGATAGACAGACAGACAGACAGACAGACAGACAGACAGATAGATAGATAGATAGATAGATAGACAGATAGATAGATGGATAGACAGACAGACAGACAGATAGATAGATAGATATAGACAGACAGACAGATATATAGAAGACAGATAGATAGATAGATAGATAGACAGACAGAGATATTTAGACAGACAGACAGATATATAGACAGACAGACAGATAGATAGACAGACAGATGGAAAGACAGATGGATAGACAGACAGACAGACAGACAGATAGATAGATAGATAGATATAGACGACAGACAGATAGATAGATAGATAGATAGACAGAGACAGACAGACAGCAGACAGACAGATAGATAGACAGACAGACAGACAGACAGACAGACAGACAGACAGACAGACAGAGATAGATAGATAGATAGATAGATAGATAGATAGATAGATAGATAGATAGATAGATAGATAGATAGATAGATAGATAGTTAGAAAGAAGTACAGACAGACAGACAGATATATAGATAGATAGACATATATTTAGACAGACAGATAGACAGACAGATATATAGATAGATAGAGACAGACAGACAATTAGAACGATCATCATGAGAACAGTCTTCCAATTGGAATCGAGCAAATGATGTCTAGAAGTTTTCTAATGAGGCTCCTCACTGGGTTTTGGACCAGAGCTTCAGAATGCAAGATCTACTGGAGGAGCTTTTCCTTGACGGGGCCTCCTGGTTCAAACCGCGGACTGTAGAACCCGCTGGAAAAGTCAACCATGAGGATCCTCTGAAGGGACGCTGGGAACGGCGGTGGGCGATTATGGCATACAAAGGGTTCTTCATATTTTCCTGCATGATATGGTTTATGAAGGATGAAAGTGGTCCCTCGTCCTTCTCAACGACTGATGATTACCGTTAAGTATTCATTCAAAAGAAATTCCCTAAACTCACAGGGTTTACAAATGTAATACATCTGAGTAGCAGAAAAAAAGACTTTCCCGAGCCGCTAAACTCTTCCAGAGTGAAGCAGGAAGAAAATGAATAAATTCATCTAAACAATTCAAAACATTAACCTAAACAAAAAGTCTAAATGACTCTGCCTTGGCATATTAGACAAAAATCATGTCATTGTTGTAGCATTTGTAAAATTGCTCTTTTAACTGCAGTCTGGCTATGATTTTATGCCCACTATGTAATATGTTATGTTCTGCTTTGTGCACACAGGAATTGTGGGTAATATTTAGCAGCAATATTCTGTGGTGTCTCCACTCCCAGAGGAAAATTTATTCCATACGGCAGTAATATTACAATAGACATAAAAAAACATAACATTAAAACAAACTATATAAAAAAAAAATACAAATTGATAAATATTATACCTTTACATGTAAAATATATATTTTTTGATAGATGGATGCACTTTTCTGGACTTCAAAATCAGGAGCGCCATTCACTTGGGCTTGGAAGAGCCAGGATATTTCGTAATGTAACTCTGATTGTGTTCGTCTGAAAGAAGATATACATATAGGATGGCTTGAGGGTGAGCAAATCATGGCATAATTTTATTTTTTGGGTGAACTATCCCTTACAGAGGTATAAAATTAATGTGCGTATTATACTCACTCAACATCGATGAAGGTCTTCATTTGCTCTCCATTTCATCTCATTTCTGTCTAAGAGAAAACAATTGAGATGTTAAAGAGATCTCACTTGTGACTTTACTTTCCAACAGGTAAGTGCACCAAACAAAACAGTTTTTTCCCTTTACCATTCCTGAATAGAGGTGTAAGAGTTGGATGGGTGACACATGAGGGTCTCATTAATCTCGGAAGAGGCTTTACGTTCCTCTCAGTCAAACAATATACTGATTTTATCTCAGCTTTGACAGAAACGCCACTGACTGTAACCCATCTGCTTATGTTCCCTTCGATTTGCTTTTACAAGTCTGAGTTTAAGGCTGGTGGTATGATGGTAGTGAAATGTGTCAACCAATAGAGATTCGGCTATACGTTGACACTGCGATGCTGTTGATATACTGTATGCAATGGTAAACTGCTTGCAGTGTTACTCACAGTCGCTTTAGAGATGTTATACAGTGAAAATGTTGCATTTTAAGAAAATTCTGTCATCATTTACTCACCCTCAATTTGTTCCAAACCTGTATGAGTTCTTCTGCTGAACACAAAGGAAGATATTTGGAAGAATGTTTGTAACCAAACAGTTGTGGGGCACCATTGACTTCCATGGTATTTTTTTTCCATAGTATGTGAAAACCAGTGAGGTTCATTCTGTTACGCAGCACGTTTGAGCTTCACCATGAGGTTCATTCTCGTGTTACGCAGTTTGAGCTTGTTCATTTGAGCTTCAATGAGGTTCATTCTCGTGTTACGCAGCACGTTTGAGCTTATGAGGTTCATTCTCGTGTTACGCAGCACGTTTGAGCTTCAGAGAGAACCAATGAGGTTCATTCTCGTGTTACGCAGCACGTTTGAGCTTCAGCAGAACCAATGAGGATTCTCGTGTTAGCACGTTTGAGCTTCAGTGAGAACCAATGAGGTTCATTCTCGTGTTACGCAGCACGTTTGAGCTTCAGCAAGAACCAATGAGGTTCATTCTCGTGTTACGCAGCACGTTTGAGCTTCCAATTCATTCTGTTACGCAGCACGTTTGAGCTTCAGCGAGAACCAAGAGGTTCATTCTTGTTTTTTTCAGTTTGAGGCACGCAGCACGTTGAGCTTCAGCAAGAACCAATGAGGTTCATTCTCGTGTTACGCAGCATGAGTCAGAACAATGAGGCACGCAGCACGTTTGAGCTTCAGAGAACCAATGAGGTCAGTGTTCAGCTTTGAGCTTCAATGAGGTTCATTCTCGTGTTACGCAGCACGTTTGAGCTTCAGCAAGAACCAATGAGGTTCATTCTCGTGTTACGCAGCACGTTTGAGCTTCAGCAAGGACCAACGAGGTTCATTCTCGTGTTACATCACGTTTGAGCTTCAGAGAGAACCAATGAGGTTCATTCTCGTGTTACGCAGCACGTTTGAGCTTCAGAGAGAACCAATGAGGTTCATTCTCGTGTTACGCAGCACATTTGAGCTTCAGCAAGACAACGAGGTTCATTCTCGCAGCCCGTTTGAGCTTCAGAGAGAACCAATGAGGTTCATTCTGTGTACGCATCACGTTTGAGCTTCAGCAAGAACAATGAGGTTCATTCTCGTGTTACGCAGCACGTTGAGCTTCAGAGAGAACCAATGAGGTTCATTCTCGTGTTACGCACGTTTGAGCTTCAGAGAGAACCAATGAGGTTCATTCTCGTGTTACGCAGCACGTTTGAGCTTCAGAGAGAACCAATGAGGTTCATTCTCGTGTTACGCAGCACGCGACCAATGAGGTTCATTCTTGTTCATTAGGTTCAGGTTTACGCGGCACGTTTGAGCTTCAGCAAGAACCAATGAGGTTCGTTACGCAGCACGTTTGAGCTTCAGCAAGAACAGTCGTGTTACGCTTGAGCTTCAGAAGAACCAATGAGGTTCATTCGTGTTACGCAGCACGTTTGAGCTTCAGCAAGAACCAAGAGGTTCATTTCGTGTTACGAAGCACGTTTGAGCTTCAGAGAGAAACCAATGAGGTTCATTTCGTGTTACGCATCAGTTTGAGCTTCAGAGAGAAACAATGAGGTTCATTCTCGTGTTACGCAATTTGAGCTCACAAAGGACCAACGAGGTTCATTCTCGTGTTAGCAGCACGTTGAGCTTCAGAGAGAAACAATGAGGTTCATTCTCGTGGCACATTTAGCTTCAGCAAGGACCTCATTCTCGTGTTACGCATCACGTTTGAGCTTCAGAAGAACAAATGAGGTTCATTCTCGTGTTACGCATCACGTTTGAGCTTCAGAGAGAAACAAAATGAGAAGCAAATTAAGGTTCATTCGCAGCACGTTTGAGCTTCAGCAAGACCAAATGAGGTTCATTCTCGTGTTACGCAGCACGTTTGAGCTTCAGCAAGAACCAATGAGGTTCATTCTCGTGTACGCATCACGTTTGAGCTTCAGGAGGTTCATTCTCTACGCACGTTTGAGCTTCAATGAGGTGTTACGCAGCACGTTTGAGCTTCAGCAAGGACCAACGAGGTTCATTCGTGTTACGCAGCACGTTTGAGCTTGGTGTCATTCTGGTGTTACGCAGCACGTTGAGCTTCCGCAAGAACCAACGAGGTTCATTCTGGTGTTACGCAGCACGTTTGAGCTTCCGCAAGAACCAGGTTCATTCTGGTGTTACGCTGAGCTTCGCAAGAACCAACGAGGTTCATTCTGGTGTTACGCAGCACGTTTGAGCTTCAGCAAGGACCAACGAGGTTCATTCTCGTGTTACGCAGCACGTTTGAGATTCTGAAAGAGGTTTGTTCTCTTGCGTCAAGCAGGTTCGGTTGAGTGTTCGGTTCTGTTCACTGATCAATGTTTATATGTGAATAAAGTCCTTAGTTGTATCAAATAAAGCAATCGAGTTTCTTTGGAAAATTTGTACTAAACCGCTCAGTTCATATGGATTATTTTTTACAATCTCTTTATGAACTTTTTGAAGCATCAAAGTGGTAGTCACGTAGACTGTCAGTGGAGGGAAAGAAATCTCTCAGATTTCATTAAAAAAGATCTTCAATTGTGTTCCGAAGATGAAGGAAAGTCTTTTGGGTTTGGAACAACGTGAGGGTGTGACACACATTTCATTTCTGGGTGAACTATCCCTTATATCCCTATATAGAACCTCTTCTGCTAATAGTGTAGTTTACGGCAATCCTTGTTTTCAATGTCCACGTTGTTACTTGCAACCATTGGAAGATAATAAAGAATCCCAACACTCAGTGGCATGAGAAGAATATCCAACCCAAACCACTGATCGTAGATTTGTCTGTTTATGTTTTCCCAGTCTCTTGTACTGTTCCCGAAACTCTCTGGCTCTTTACAGGCCTCACCACTCCAAAAAAACCTTGTAACTGGGACTTCTGGAAGCCTGCGGCTATTTATGTTTTGATGGACAACCTGATAGACAATGAGCTGTCCAGTTTGTTGAGCGTATTTCCATCGGCTAGTCTCCGCATCTGTCGTGAACGGGTTTTAAGTAGTTACTTTGTGCTTCCAAAACACTGATACATGATCCAACACAGTGAGTGCGTGGTTTTTGCGTTTGTGAAACCATGTTTATTTACTCTGGGAAGGTTAATAGTGCATTATTATATCTGTCACTGAGCCCTATGGCACTGCAAACGTAACCCCAGGCTGGGTTTTTCAGCTCTGTGATAGCATTTTGTCTACAAGCGTATCCAAGTGAGTTTCATAAACTTGATTTATAGGATTTCTTTAACCCACTTCACACTGTACGCCTCGCTCATGTAAACAGACGTTTGTGCTGCGGCCTGCATGAGGAAATTTGAAGTTTTACAGGTTCATAGCAAATCAATTACAGTTTGATGGCTGACAAGAATAAATGCAGCTATAATGTTGATGTAGTTGGCAAACATATGCAAACAAAGCACTATTTAACCTTAGATAAATATAAATGTAGCACAGCGAACCCTATAAATTAGTAGTTTGTGTTTATCCTGTTTGTTAACCAGGGCTTGACATTGGCATCCGCCAAATTCAGCAGTGGCATGTAACAGTCACTCCCACTAGCAACTTTTGCAGCTTTCAGAGTGAAGCACAACGCTTTAATTATTATTGCGTGCAGGTTACGCGTTTCGTCCCGCGTCTCAGCTCCATTCACAGTAAATGCTACTTCACATAAATGTTGTTTAGGTTTCCAGCAACGTGCATTTGGGAATGACGCGCTTTGCGTTTCATAGCGAAGAGTTGCACTGTTATCATTTACATGCTTGGAGTGCATCTAATCAGCTCATGCATCTCTGAGAGTTTGGGTTGTTTATAACGTTCATCTGGGAATGCATCCAGATTTCACCAGATTTATGCAAATATGCAAATTGTTGTTCATTGCGATTTCAAAATAAAAGTATGCATGTTTTGATGTCCACATGTCCAAGAAATTAGCGTGGCTGTAGCATTTCTATCGTAAAGAAGTGGCCCAATATTAAAGATTAAGTGGATGTTTGAATTAAATGTTGTTTTGATCATACTATAAAGTTTAACAACAACAATCACCAGGCTGCTGGCGCCCTCTGTAGGCATTTGTTGTTATAAGTAATGTACGTAAGTTGATTGTTTATATCATTGTCCTCGGGACCCACTGCTCTGCACATGTATCTTATCTGCTCAGTTCAGTCATGCAGACTCTCCTAATGATGATGATAATCAGGGTGTGCACTTACTGGTTATATTATGTATATTACATGATGCATTTTAATAGCATTGTTCAATAAAACCAAACAATATGAACCATATATTACTGCCTAATTGTTATATGTATTTTAAGTAATTTTAAAGGCTATTGTTCACTTAGTTATCCAATTACTCTAATAATCGTCAGTGACAGCCCTAGATTAGTTAAAGGTGCCCTAGATTGTTTTTTACAAGATGTAATATAAGTCCTAGGTGTCCCCTGAATGTGTCTGTGAAGTTTCAGCTCAAAATATCCCATAGATTTTTTTTAATTAATTTTTTTAGCTGCCTATTTTGGGGCATCATTAACTATGCACTGATTTTTTCAGCACGGCCCCTTTAAGAGATGCGTTCCCTCTGCCCCACGAGCTGTCGACTATACATCGCATAAACAAAGTTTACACAGCTAATATAACCCTCAAATGGATCTTTACAAGATGTTCGTCATGCATGCTGTATGCATGCTTCGAATTATGTGAGTAAAGTATTTATTTAGATGGTTACGTTTGATTTTGTGTGAGTTTGAGGCTATGCTCTGTGGCTAAAGCTAACATTACACACTGTTGGAGAGATTATAAGAATGAAGTTGTGTTTATGCATATACACAGACTGCACGTGTTAAAAATGAAAATAGCAACGACTCTCGTCTCCGTGAATACAGTAAGAAACGATGGTAACTTTAACCACATTTAACAGTATATTAGCAACATGCTAATGAAACATTTAGAAAGACAATTTACAAATATCACTAAAAATATCATGATATCATGGATCATGTCAGTTATTATTGCTCCATCTGCCATTTTTCGCTGTTGTTCTTGCTTGCTTACCTTGTCTGTGCACAGATCCAGCCGTTAATACTGCCTTTCCTTGTCTAATGCGTCGAATGGGCTGGCATATGCAAATATTGGGGTCATACATATTAATGATCCTGACTGTTACGTAACAGTCGGTGTTATGTTGAGATCCGAGTGTTTTCCGGAAGTCTTTTAAACAAATGAGATTTACATAAGAAGTAGAAAACAATGGAGTTTGAAACTCACTGTATGTCATTTCCATGTACTGAACTCTTGTTATTTAACAATGCCAAGATAAATTCAATTTTTCATTCGAGGGCACCTTTAAAAACATTTAAAAATGCACCTGCATTGCTTTACATTTTGTGACTTTCAGTCGAATAAAAGACCGTTTTTCCAGTCAAATATTTCGTCATTGAAGATTTCTTAAAAATAGTGTTAAAATATCGTCTTGTTCTCGTGAACCCAATATCGTGAGCTAAGTGTATCGTCACACCCCTAATAAAACATAATTTTCCAACAACAAAATTGTGGCCAGTGAAAATGCTGAGGGGCTAGTAAGTTTGGAAAACCACTAGCCTGGTAAGCAAAAAGTTAATGTTGCTAACCCTTGTGAAAATGAAATGTGCTTAACTGTATTGGATGTGCACTTATAGTGTACTTCAAATCTTTTAAGTATGTTTTTTTTTTAAAGTAAAATGAAAGGCACTTAGAGTACATTTTTATGACTAAGCTTCACTTAAGTACATTTACAAAATGTCAAATTAAAAGTTTTACTTTAAAGTACATTTTAATGATCTTTTGTCATGCTTTAAAGAAGTACACATTTTAATGTGTTGACTAACATACTAAACCACATGCAAAGTGCTTGATATTCATTTTGACTGTAGTGTGTTATTCAATATTACATTTAAAGTTAATATATTTTAGATGTACTTTACTGCAACTTCATTACAAATGTCTGATTACAATATATTTAAATAAATTACATAAGAAATGACATTAAAGTGTATTTTAGATTACCATAAATGCTTGTCAGTACTTTCGGCTTTAACCATATTTCAAAGACAAAAAGAACTAAACATAAAATTACATATAAAGATGTACTTAAGTCCTAATTAAGTGCGTCAACTAATTGCATTCAATAAAAATTTAAACTAATACATTTTCATTTAATTGTAAGCGTTCATTACATTCAATTTGCATTTAAGTATATTGTTTTAAAATACATTATTTCTGTAATAAACACTCCCCTTTTTTCACAAGGGAAGTGCAATGTGTGCTATTTGTAAAGGTTGAACTCGAACGCTACTACAGACTTTGCTAGATAATCGAATGCAGTAAAAGTGCTTCAGAAAGCCACTGTAGGAATGTTTCATCTTGAAGTACACTTTGCAAGCGCACTTGTGGCTTCTGAAAATCTGAAAACCCAGGAGCTAGAGAATTTACCTCAGACAAACAACCAGGCACAACTACAGACAAAACAAATTAGTGTCTTGGAATGAGACGCAAAACCCAAACAAACACCAGAGATTGTTTGGCCAAGAAAGCGCACCAGTTTTAACTCTGTGTGCATGTTTATTTTTCTGTTTTCTGGTTTTCATTTGCTTCAGTTTGCCCTCCGTGAGGTCTCCATTCTGCAAGACTGAACAACCAAGAATGGGTAATCCCACAAAAAAAGAGTGCTTCCCATTTTTTCCGCAGATCGTAGGTTGCCCTCAAGTTCAAGATGGAGGAAAACAATTAAAAGTTTCTCAATGCAGCGATGTGCTTTCCATGACTGCAACAGTTAATGATTAGTTGGTAAACACTGTAAAGATGGCCTCGAGCGGCAATTCCTTGGCATTTAAGAATCTGAAAAGACAGGAGGAACATTCCAAAATAGCTGTGTTTTGGAACATGGTAGCTGGTTTTAACTGGTCATTAGCAGGTCAACCAGGTTCTAAAAACCAGACTGGGTTGAAAATGGACAAACCCAGCGGTTGGGTTAAATGTTCGTCCAACGTGCTGGGCAACTCAACTATTGTTTAAAAATGACTATATGGCTGGCTTAAAATGAACCCAAAATAGATTGGAAATTAAAAATCAGACACATAATTACTAGAGGCAACAATAATAATCAAAAGGTGAACGTTTATTACACTCTAAAAAATGCTGGGTTAAATATGGACAAACCCAGGGATTGGGTTGTTTTCACCCAGCCATTTTTTTCAACCAATTTTGGATTTATTTTTTTAGCCAGCAATATATTAATATAGTAAAGGCATGTTTTTGCTCACCCCTAAATAGGGCAAATTTGTGGGGTATTTTAAGCTGAAACTTGACCAGACCAGAGACTTATATCACATCTTGTGAAAGAGGGCATAATAGGTGTCCTTTAACCCAACCTGCTGGGTTTGTCCATATTTAACCCAACTTGGGTTGTTTTTAACCCAGCATCTTTTAGAGCGTAATAAGCAATTTAATAAATGTTTATTGTTTTATTAGAATTCATTAAACGTACTAATAAATGTTCATTTATTAAACATATTAATAATTTTGGGGTCATTTGAGATCCACCAATAGCAAGCCACAACCATCCAATCAATTCCTGCCCTACATTTGTTCTTGTTTGAGAAGCAGTTTCACTTGGATATGTGTCACAATAGGGAAGAAAAGACTATCACAACTTCCATTTCATGCCGACTTTAATTTTTTTTCCTTAAGCCCTGGATAGACTTGTTTTTTACGCGTACGTTAATCGAACGCACAGCCTTGCAAAGTATATTTCATTTGACTTGTACACACACAGACGTTCGACGCATGCACAGTTTTAAGCATCTCTCTCCAGGAGTTACAACACATGTAAACATCTTTGTATTCTTTCATGCTAGAATTGTACAAATGATAACCTCTTTGCACAATCTCTCATCTATATAGGTCTTCATTGTTGCTGTAGCTTGCATGAGCTCCGGTCAGTCATGTTTATGCAAGTTTTCTTTGACTACCTTGTGAATCAACGCCCAAAGGGCACGGCTGCCACCTTGTGGATAAACTAATTACTGCAAAAAAATTAAATGCGCATGTGCAACCTGTTACAAAAATCCAGCGGTGAGCATACATTATGCATGTACTTTTCTGATGATGAAATTCGAGTCTTGCGCACTGTACGCTGACCCTTACGTATGCGTAAAATGAACTATACTTTGCGCTTTCGAGTGAAGAACATTTTAAAAAAAAAAATTCCGCTATAAAGAATCTTTTTCTGTATTTGAAAGGTTCCATGGATGTTAAAGGTTCTTTATGGAACCATAGATTCCGATAAAGAACCTTATTTTTTAGTGTTGCATGAGCCAAAATACAGCTACTGCTTTTAAATATTGGTGCAAATAACACAGAAAGCTCAAAATGAATGCCACCATAAGAGCCGCTAATGTTGCAGTGAAAGCAACCAATCCACAATGGACAAAAAGCTGCAATGTGTTCCATCAAAATGCACAAATGTGTGGCCCCAACACTGGTTCACTGCAAGTCCGAGAGCCTGTTTTGTTGACATTTTTTGGGAAGGGTCTCCATTTCACACAATTCATGCATGACACGTCGTTAAAGATATTTGCGTCCTTACCGACGCTCCCTCCGAGCCAAACGCCGCTCGCCTAGTTTGCGGTTCCTCCATGTCACTTCCAGAACAGAGCAATATTTTTCTGATTAATTAATTTCACCCATCAGAAGTTCTGCAAAACACATAAATATCGAAAAACGTCTACTTTATTGAAACCACAAAGGGATTCTGGTATTGTCCAAGACACATAACCTTCCTGGAGAGGTCACTCTCCCTATTTTCTGCTCTGGTGGGCAGGGGAAGCTGTAGTGACCATTGGAATGCTCTGGTTTTGGTTGTATGTTTGAGCTTAAGCCTTCCTGATACCCTCTTCCCAAACACACCGACCAACCGGCCCCTGCCATCTCAGGCCACGGCCCCCAAAACCGGTGGCTCGAAGCCCAAATCCACTCCTTCCCTCTTTCGGACGGTCCTGAAAACAACAGCAGGGTGTAATCTGTGGAATGACCAGAGCATCTGATAAAGGCTTGTGTCCTTGTTCTTCAAAGGACTGGGAATGGATTACTGGAGATGCCTGGCATCCAATTAAAACTCTTCTTTTCCCACCATTTCATGGCAGATGATTAAGTTCCAGGAAGACAAACCCAAAGATTATCAGGTCAGAAGTGAAAGGTCAATCCCGAGAGGGCAAAGCAGGTGATGACCTGAACGCTAATGTTTGGTGCAGTGAAAGCAACCAATCCACAACGGACAAAAAGCTACAATGTGTTTCATCAAAACTGTCATCCAAATATGTGGATATGTACACACACAATACAAGCCAAAAGTGATGGCAAATTGTGCGAACATAATAATTTTTGGCCAGACTGTCATAAAAAGAAATTATGAACGCGTGCAAAAACAAGAGAAAACCAACAAAATATTAATAACTGATGATGTTGTAGTCAATGTTTGCTTTTCCTGTCAGCTTTTTGTTTTTCTATGCATTTTTTTTTTTTTGCATAGTAAAATAAAACATGTAGCTGTAGTTTGCCAAATAATGTTGTCAGATAAATACATTAACCAAGTTTAGTGTTTTTCTCTCTCTCATATTTAAAATAATAATAATAAAAATGTTTTCCTCATTTTTCATGGTTTACTCAAACTTGTAGGGTCATTAAAACCAAATATATATTATATAATATATATATATATATATATATATATATATATATATATTATAATTTTTTAATTATTTTTTATAAATAATAGTTATATAATATAAATAAAATATCAACTAATAAAATAATATATTATTAAAAATAATAAAAATATATATATTATATATATATTAATAATATTAATATAATTTATTAAAACATTATTTAATATTAAAATATTAAAAAACTATACTGTCAGCTAGAAAAAATATATATATATATATATATATATATATATATATATATATATATAATACTAGTAAAATATTATTCTACTGTATTTACTACTTTTATTAAACACTATTAAGATAGTTGCATTATTTATTATATTTTTATAATTTTTATTTAAAAAACTGATAATTTTAAAAAAAAAATTATATTTTATATATATATATATATAATATATATATATATATATATATATATATATATATATATATATATATATAATCTAACTACAGTTGGCTTAATTTAGTTTATACTAAACATTTAAAATTTATTTGGTGTTTTGTTGACATTTGTGGGAAAAGTCTCTATTTCACATAATTTATACAGGTCATTAAAGATATTTGCGTCTTTTCCGACATTCCCTCCACCTCATTTGCGGTTCCTCCACGTCACACTTCCAGCCAGGAAGGCATCTTGTACAATTAAGAAAACCCAAAGATTATCAGGTCAGAAGTGAAAGGTCAATCACAAGAGGGTAAAGCAGGTGTTGACCTGAACGATCCAAGTCTGGGAATCTCTCCGTCCCCATTCAGTCGACGTGTCTTACGCAACCCATGGGGAAGTGTCTCTTTCTTCTAAGCCAAGCTTTGTTTCCTAAAGCCGCACTTTAAGGGGCTTAATCCGTGAGCCAAATTTACCGCCGGTTGATTCCTGCGCAACAATTAAAACTCCAGCTTTTGGCTGGCATTCCAGTGACTGGCACTGACTGGGCAACCCTGGCACTGGAGCTTCACATGGGGCTATTATTTTAATGGAAAAGAGATGGTTATTCACTGCTTCCGTCCGGACATCACTGCGACACAAAGAAGAGATAATGAAGTGAACCAAAAGCTGGCCATCCTCTAACAGCTCCGGGTCTAAAGCGTGACCCGTGAATGGCAGCACTACACAATGTCACGGCAAATCCCCTGTACTGAAGGCTCTGCTGTAGTTTTATACCATTCTTTCTAGTTTAGCAGGGTTTGTGTATGAATTCAAATGGATAATAACATTAGACCGGAAACAGGAGATAAAGTGGGGTCCAATTACTCTTATATTGATATAAGACTTGTGTCATAACTTCAACCTCTAGTTGTAGGTTAATCCAGTTTCTCTCTGGTTTGTCGGTCACATCCAGGAATAGCCATCTGGCCATCAACCAGCCCAGCAGGATGTATGTGGCCACGTAAAGTTCCAGCGCTTCCTGTTTACAACAGCGTGTGACACTTTCTTGGTTTGCGCTTTGAGTCTGCCTCTGGAAAAACCTTCAGGAGCACCTCTTTTATGCCCATACAGCTCAGTGTCGGTCAATGGGTCAGCACAGTCTCAGCGTCACAACACAGAGTTCCCAAAGTCTGCTTGCTGTTTTTAAAGGAAGTGCGCTGGACTGATGAAACCACTGAACGATGCTCATCTGAAACGTGAAATATGAAACGTATATTCTCATAGCAAAGAAGAAAACCACAAAGACAGATCAAGTCGATGTGGTAAACATGAGGCTGTGAGGACAGGAGCGACGGCCCACATGAACGTTCGACTCTTGTCATAGGCAAGCGCTGTGTTATTGTTCCCTGTTCACACGGATCGCCGTACTCTTTGGAAAGTCCGTGTTTTTTCCTTGGTTTTTGGAGACTATGGCTGCATCCGAAATCACATACTTCCCTAATATATAGTAGGCGAAAAACAGTATGTGACAAAAGAAGAATGTACGAATTCACAGAAGTTATAAAAGAGTAGGCAAAAAGTACCTGAATGGCCTACTACTTCTGAAGTGTGCATACGATGGACACTTTACTATCCCATGAGGCCGCGGGAGAGGATTTGTAAATGGCAGTGAAGCGACGCAACTGACGCTGGTAGGTCACATGATAATGATAACATGGCAAATGTAGTGTAGTTCTCACCAGATGACCTTCAGGAAGTGACAAACGAGAGCATGTTAGCAAATGGCAAGCAGAGCACATCTTACATTAAGGCCAGAAACAGTCTAAGCAAATACGTCAACTTGCATGCAAACTCATGCAAATTTCATCTACTAACAAGTATGTTAACCTATGGAAACTTGTGTAGGCCAGGGAATAAAAGATAAATTAAAAAAGTGAATTTTTATCTCTCAATTCTGAGTTCACAATTGCAAGAAAAAAGTCAGAATTGTGAGGTAAAAAGTCACAATTGCCTTTTTTTATTTATTTTTTTTGACCAAAATATTTTAGGGTTTGGTTTGTTTTTTTAATTTTCCACTTCATCGGAATGGTACGAAACATGGACATGATTCAAAAGGGTTAAAGGTGCCCTAGAACCAGTTTTTACAAGATGTAATATAAGTCTAAGGTGTCTCCTGAATGTGTCTGTGAAGTTTCAGCTCAAAATACCCCATAGTTTATTTTTATTAATTTTTTTAACTGCCTATTTTGGGGCATCATTAACTATGCACCGATTCAGGCTGCGTCCCCTTTAAATCTCTCGCTCCCTGCCCCCGAGCTCTCGACTATAAAACAGTGCATAAACAAAGTTCACACAGCTAATATAACCCTCAAATGGATCTTTACAAGATGTTCGTCATGCATGCTGCATGCATGCTTCGGATCATGTGAGTACAGTATTTATTTGGATGTTTACATTTGATTCTGAATGAGTTTGATAGTGCTCCGTGGCTAAAGCTAACATTACACACTGTTGGAGAGATTTATAAAGAATGAAGTTGTGTTTATGAATTATACAGACTGCAAGTGTTTAAAAATGAAAATAGCAACGGCTCTCTTGTCTCCGTGAATACAGTAAGTAACGATGGTAACTTTAACCACATTTAACAGTACATTAGCAACATGCTAACGAAGCATTTAGAAAGACAATTTACAAACATCACTAAAAATATCATGTTATCATGGATCATGTCAGTTATTATTGCTCCATCTGCCATTTTTCGCTGTTGTTCTTGCTTGCTTACCTAGTCTGATGATTCAGCTGTGCACAGATCCAGACGTTAATACTGGCTGCCCTTGTGTAATGCCTTGAACATGAGCTGGCATATGCAAATATTGGGGGCGTACATATTAATGATCCTGACTGTTACGTAACAGTCGGTGTTATGTTGAGATTCGCCTGTTCTTCGGAGGTCTTTTAAACAAATGAGATTTACACAAGAAGGAGGAAACAATGGAGTTTGAGACTCACTGTATGTCATTTCCATGTACTGAACTCTTGTTATTCAACTATGCCAAGGTAAATTCAATTTTTGATTCTAGGACACCTTTAAATAGTCCTCAAAAAATAATCACACTTGTATTGTTCGCAATCAAAAATGAGCGCATTGGAAAGGAAAGTGAATTTCCACTAGTGGAAGCGTTTGGTACTGCGCCCAAAAAAAATCTTACTGAAAGCTCATTTGTTCAGATATCAACCTCAAATTTGGAACAGGCTTTGATGATCATATAAAGTTTTAAAAATAGTATTTTTATGCATTTTTCATAATAATAAACTTCTATAACTTTTTTCCACTTCAGCAATAATCTGTCAAGGTATTAGGTATTAAATGTATTAAATGGATCATATCTATACCATAAATATAATTTAGTACTGTAAAATCCCCTAAAAATACAAAATATTAAATAAAAAACATTGTCGAACTAATATATTGTACATTCATTTAATGGAAATGAAAAAAAAAAAAAAAAACTGAGGGTTAAAAAAAGACAATTAATAAATAAATTAATAAATTATTAATAATAATTAATAAATTATTAATATTAAAATATTAAGAAATATTATCGATTTGACTGCGCCTGACAATATAGGGTGAGAACAAAACTTCAACTGACGTGAGCTTAATAATGGCACTATTATCTTCTATAGAGCTGCTTTACAGCTGAAATTAAAGTAATTTCATAATTGATTAACTTTGCAACACTGTTATTTTACTGCTTTGAAACAATCTATATTAAATAAATGAATGTTACTTGAATTCTAAAGCCCTGGATATACTTTTTTTTTTTTTATGCATACAGTTGAACGCACAGCCTTGCAAAGTATACTTCATTTGACTCGTATGCAACACGTGCATTGAGCAATCTCTCTCCACGAGTTACAACCCATGTAAACATCTTTGTATTCTTTCATGCTAGAGTTGTACAAGTTGTACTAACCTCTTCACACAATCTCTCGTCTATATAGGCCTCCATTGTCGCTGTAGCTTGCATGCGTTCCGCTCTGTTCTGTTTATGCAGTTTTTCTTTTACTACCTTGTGAATCGACTCCCACAGGGCACGGTTGCCAGCTTGTGGATAAACAAGTATGTGTGGTTACAAAAATCCGGTGGTGCGCGTACTCTTCTGATGACGAAAATGTACTTTGCACACACGTAAAAAGGTGAAGTATACTTTGGGCTTTAGTAATGAATAATCCAGTTTAATGGCATATATAAGTGAAAGAAAGTCAATCGAGTTCAGCTTGTACACATACTTGCAATGCATTGGCATACTTGTGTAGAGCATGTTTCTGACAATACCATTAATTTTTTCAAGAGAAACTAAATGAAAGCTTTGTAGGAACTAGATGAATGAAAACACCCAATTCTAACTGTATGATAAGCAGTTAAAACATGCGGGTTGATTGATGAATACTGTAAATCGTTGTGTACTTTGTCTTTCTGGAAAATAACAAAAGTGAAAATAAACAGTACTATTTATTTTAGTTTGACGTTCTTTTCCAGGCTTTTCCTGACATCTTGCTGGCACTATTAATAACAAACTGGAAGACAACAGGTTTGACTTTTGTGCTTGATGCTCTTTCAGTAAATAATCATTTTTAGACAAGTAAAAGATGATGTTTGCTAAAGTTGAAAATGTCAGCATGACCATGAAAGTTCAGTTCTTCTAGGTTTTAAAATAAAATAAATAAACAAACAATGATTCATTGTGTAACATTTCCAGCATGACATAAACTTACATGTGGATTGTGCAGCTCCTCATGCGGACACTCTTTATGCCAAGTGGGTTATCTGTGGACAAACCAAAAATGTGTTCTGTGTGAGTGAAAAGGAGGTACCAGTGAGCCACATGGAGACTGAAAGCATTTGTTTTTGTCCTGTTCCTACAGGAATCCTACCACAAATATTCCAAACATTCATTACGGAAAGACTTCTTCTTGATCTCACAATACATGGAGAAACACTTGTGCAATGCAAATGATATATATATATAAAAATTCTTGTCTGGCTATCACCAGACCAAGCTCAATTTAAAATTGAACATTGGTCTGGGGAGTTTGCTATGTATTTCCTACTGCACAAGAAGCGTGATCAACGAGCATTATTCACGCAATTGGATAGTCCTTCAACCAATCAGATCAACGATCCGGGTGACGTACTTTTGCAGAGCGACGCGAAAACTCCAGACAGGCCTAGTTTGTATTAGTTTGTAGCATTGATCAGCGGTTTGCAGAAGCAGCAATTGCATCGAGCGATTTTTGCAGGTTGTGCAAAAAAACATGAAAGTGAGTGGCATTTACACCCAGTCGAGCAATTAGTTTGCTAAACTAAAGAAGTAATTTAGCATCGTTGAGAGTTAAAAGGAATTGGATTGACAGTCATGCGAGAGTCATCGTGTTATACCCGCCCAGAGCCATAGAAAGAGCTCTGTACCCGCCAACAGCGAGCAAGGTGGATAAGCCAGTCTGTGATTGGTTCCCGCAAAAGTGTAACGATGCAGTAGAAATGAATGTACGGGTTTCCAGACTGAATTGCCGGGCGAAATCAAATCAGGCTGGGTTTACCCAGTCTATAAAAATTCTGTATGATTTGTGCAATTCATTTTTTGTGCAAATCTCCCAAAGCAAATTTTTACTCATCTTCACTTACCGTTTAAAGTGCTCCATTATGCTATTTTAAAGGCTCCTAATGTTGTTTTGGATCTCCTAGAATAGGTTTACCTGCATCCAAGGTCTAAAAACACTAATTTTCTCATAATATACGTTGTACATCACCTCTTTTCTCACAGCGTTTGAAACAGTTCAAAACGATAAAAAAAAATGTCAACTCTGCTCTCGTCGGTCAGTCGGCCCAGTCCGTCGCGATGGTCGACTTTGCTCTCATTGGTCAGTCGGGCCAGTCTGTTGTGATTTTACAGCATGTCTCTCCCAAAAGGATTTTTTCACTGCGTGCCTTTAGTAAATCCAAACAGTAGTTTTTTAACACCAAAGAGGGTTTGTGCTGGAACAAGCTGTTAGTAAATCTGGCCCAATAACTTTATTTGAAACTTTGCAGACGTTTTACATTCACAAACAGCTATATTACAAACTACACGAAAGGTAATATCTGAAAAAGCACAATAGGGGCTCTTTAAAATCCAAAAGCAGGAATTAGGTGGTTTGAAGGCTCAACTGACCTAGTATTATGCAACAGAGAACTCTTTTGGGAGATTGTATCAATACCTCAAATCTAAATGGAGTGAGCGATCCAACCAATCATTTTTAGGTACAAAGAAGCCATGCTAATCATCCTAATAATCGGTGGAAATTAATTCCACCAAGAGCTTGCAAAATTGTCCATCAATCACAGTTTACAAAGTCACTGTGAGCCACGGAAAGATAGAGTTTTATGAGCCAAATGCATTTTGTAACGTGGTGAGTGTATGCAGAAGTGAAAATGAAGGGGAAAAGCCACAAATTATGGTTTCTCGTGTGAGGTATAACACAGTGATCCATCGAGATGGAACCATGTCGGGAAGCTTCTGTTCCTCTCAATGGAGGTGTCTCAAAGTCTTTCAAGCATCTTTACAGGCTTCACATACTAACGCATTGCTTCATCTATGCCCCTTCGTTCTTGGCAAGAAAACCAGTAATAATATAATATTTCCTTCTGTTTAATGCCAGCTAAGACCTTGTTGAAATTGAAAAGCAGCCCAGTCATAGATCCATTGTGTAATTGGCCTTGCATACGTCGAATAACGTATACTTATGTGCGATCTATATGCTTCTGAACTCCCTACAGAGTCGTCAGGACGGTATTGTGTATTGTGGTCAGCGCTGCTCGCAGATGTACTGTGGATTCCCAGACGTCTTCGCCTCCTGCGGTCGGCCATCACCCAAAGGTGTTCGATGTTCTTGGCGGTCACAGTCGGGCTGCGAGCCTTGTGGTTAGCGTGGCTGCATTTAGATTTGCGGCTATCTGAACTAGCCCTCCAAGCTTTTCTTGGACCCTCACTGCTGTGCACGCTGGCATGATGGAGCTGTTTCTTATGAGAACGGATCCAGGACATAACAAGATAGTCCTTGCAAACCACTGCAAATAGATTTACGTGGCCGAGAGAGATGATCTGGAACTCTCTGCCGATGTTATCAACGTCATATCAAGTACACACAGTTATTGGCATGACAGCATCTGAAATATGACTTACTGCGGGTTCGATTGTCTCTCCAAAACAAAACAGAGTTGACGACAGCCACCCAAGTTTCATTGTGAAAGCAATAACAGCTTACATATAAACGACCCCATATGCAAATCAATCAACTTTGAAGTCAACATGAAATGACATGAAACCCAGTTTACTTTCGTAATGTAATGCATGAAATATGAAACTGGATTTTCAATGAGAAAGTAAATAGGATATATATATATATATATATATGAGCTCACTCATTAGAAAGAATGCAATCAATCAACATAAAATTAAAATATCAATAACTATTTTTGCATGGTAAAGATTTTGTATATATATATATATATATATATGTGTGTGTGTGTGTGTGTGTATATATGACCCACTGTATCATTTGACATTTAATACT